>LQNS02278183.1:1455447-1478446 GCA_001587735.2 Parhyale hawaiensis
AGCGACAGAGACAGACAGAAAAACAAAGACCGAAAGACAGACAGACAGACAAAGCCGACGAAAACATAACCTCCTTGGCGGATGTTAAAATAGCCGCATGTTCGAACGGCTTAAATTGAGGTGAAATTTTCGAACAACACATTAATCACGTACGGTGTTTTTTACATTTTTGGGTTAAATAAGACATTCGAAGACGTTTTAAAATAATAACGTTTTCGTCGCAAATGCTTCGTTGTCGAGATATTTGACTTTTAAGTTCAAAGTGTGTTTCTATTACATCCGCCAATACAGCCCATGTCACGTTGTACCTTTGTTTATCAACAGAAGCGGGATGATCGTACTCGTTCTTAGAATATACCCTATTGAGTCTTCTAGTAATAATTGTGCAATTGCGAATAATTGTGCTATGCCCAGCTTATTTTGTTGAAATATGTAAGTGGAATAAGGTGATCTAGGACTTTTTTTTACAAATAAAGTTTTCGTTGGAATCTTTGTCGTTCTGTGTCTATAAAACTTACGTTGCGCAGCACTTGTTATTGGAACACGCGCGCTGCAGACTACTGTGTTATTGGAAGACGCTTCAGTCTTCAACTAATTCAGCAATGCTGTGGTGTGCTTCTTGCGAGATACACTATTTTAAGGGTATTAGGGACTTCATACGTAATGGTTAGTTTTTTGTCGATATACTTATTCAGAATAAGGCATTCTAAGACTCTTCAGGTATTAAGTTTTTCGTCGGAAATGCTTTGTTCTCGAGATATTTGACTTTCAAATTCCCATTGAGATTCGCCATTACGACCGTGTCACGCCATCTATAACAAATCCTCGCAACAGTTTTTCGGCTACAACGGGGCAATTATTCATTCATGTTATGCAAGCAACGTCCGGTTCTGCTAATATCCTACGAGTGATATATAGAAAGCCTACAGCGATATGGCCTTAGCCGTAATGATGGATCGTATTTTCTCTCATAGAAAAACAATGGGAACTTTAAAGTCAAATATATCAAAAACTAAGCATTTGCTACGAAACGTTATTAAGGACAAACGTCAAAGAATGCCTTATTTTACTTAAAAATGTCAACAAAAATACCAAAAATATTATGTGATGGTCAACGTTGACAATAGGGGCTTCTGTATTTTGGCTAGTTATGGCGCTGTTTTCAGTGATACTTCCATTTAATAATGATAATAAGCGTATTTTAGGCTACGCAGACACATTTGGATAAAATTCGCTTTTAGGACTATCACGCATTTTCATTATTTTAAAGTCTTAGATAGAAGGACCCATTTTAAGACGTTTTCTACGAATGACGTTTTTTGCCGCAAATGCGTACTTTTCGAGATATTGGACTTTGAAGTTCCCGTTACGGCCGTGTCGCGCGATCTAGCGACAGGTGTTTTTCCAACATGGAGGCGTAGCGTGTATTGCTTCACAGTTTTGGTATATTTCTCAAAGGATATTAGCAGAACCAGGCCTGGTTTCCTAACATATACTAGTAAGAGCCACGTTGTTGCCGGAAAAAGTGAAGCAAAAAAAAAAAAAAAAAAAAAAAGGATGGGAAATTTAAAGTCAACTATAGCTATCTCGAAAATTAGGTCAGCACTTGAGACGGAAACGTCCTTCAGAAAAAGTCTTAAAATTGGTCCCTCTACCTATATATGACTTCAAAATATCAATTATGAATGAAGCTTCAACATTAAAATACCTTACCTTCTAGTTTAGCAGTATCTCAATTTCGTCTGACAATTTGGACAATTAAGGATTTTATTTTCCTCACTCAAAAGAATTACACCACGAAAAGCTAAAAAATTCAAAGCAGCATTATCCATGTTGTGAAACTGTTTGATATAGGCTAGTTGAAATATTCCTGAGAGCAACCGGCAAAACCACCATCCATAGCAATAGCAATTTCTCAACTGTTCACACTCGCATCGTCGCGCCGGGGGTGCGGTCGTAATTCTTTTTCTTCGTCTTTTTGTCCCTACTATTCCTACGTAAGTCATTCTCGAAAAAAAAAATCTCAAAAATTAGTCTTTCAACCTTTATAATACTTCAAAAATCAAAATATCATAAAATTATGAAGAAAAACTTGTTCTGCTTATATACTACTAAAAATATATAAAAACCAGTGTACAGCGACCGCGCGTTACGCCGCCATATTGTTTTCGAAATGCTGCCGCGATGTCGGACGCTAATAAAAACTTCAAAGTCAAATATCTTTAGGCAATTCTTTACTTTAGACGAGCCAGTCTATTTTCTCTATTCGTGGTCAGATTGTTTCGAAACTTGCACAGTATACGTAAAAATGATTTTTAAGAACATTTTATTCAAGTAAATTTTTCGATTTTCACGATAGTTTTCAAGTAATGTTGACATTAAACTTTCGGTAATATTTTACTTTCACTTACACTGATTTTTATTGTGTTCAGTGTGTAAATTGGGCCAATTTAGGACAATTTACATGAATAACGTTTTCGTCACAAATGCTTAGTTTTCGAGATATATGGCTTTGAAGTTCCCATTGTTTTTCTATGGGAGAAAATACCGAGCGATCCCATACAAGAGAAATTAGGGTTGGATTTGGCAAGTTTAGGTTACGTTAGGTAAGTTTAGGTTACGTTAGGTAAGATTAGGTTAGGTAAGGTAAGATTAGGTTAGGTAAGGTAAGATTAGGTTAAGTAAGGTAAGATTAGGTTAGGTAAGATTAGGTAAAGTAAGATTAGGTTAAGTTAGGTTAGGTTAGGTTAAGTAAGGTTAGGTTAGGTTAAGTAAGGTTAGGTTAGGTTAGGTTAAGTAAGGTTAGGTTAAGTAAGGTTAGGTTAGGTTAAGTAAGGTTAGGTTAAGTAAGGTTAGGTTAAGTAAGGTTAGGTTAAGTAAGGTTAGGTTAAGTAAGGTTAGGTTAAGTAAGGTTAGGTTTAGTAAGGTTAGGTTAAGATTCCAATCCAATTCATTCCAATCCAATTCATTCCAATCCAATTCATTCCAAAGTTTAAGTAAGGTTAGTTTAAGTAAGGTTAGGTTAAGTAAGGTTAGGTTAAGTAAGGTTAGGTTAAGTAAGGTTAGGTTAAGTAAGGTTAGGTTAGGCAAGGTTAGGTTTGGTTAGGTTCTTTTCAGGTCGCTAGCAAGCCTGTGATGACATCTGTTATTTTCTCCCATAGGAAAGCAATGGGAACTTCAAAGTCTAATATCTCAAAAACTATTGCGAAAATGAAAAAAAATGCATGAATAAAATATTCTTAAAATTCAATTTTACGTATACTGTGCATGTGTCATAACAATCTGACCATAAATAAAGAAAATAAACTGGCTCGTCTAAAGTAAAGAATTACCTATCTTTATAACTAAGCATTTGCCGCAAAAACGTCATTCGTGTAAAACATCTTAAAATACGTCTTTCTACTTATATATGACTTCAAAATATCGAAAATGTGTGATGGTCCTAAAAGCGAATTGAACGCACTTTTGTGATATTATCGACAATGAAATCACTAGGCTATAATAAAGCTGTAGGTAGCAACGAAAAAACCTTAGCATTCTTGCTCCGGCAACGGCAGCTTTCCTTACATCATGGCGGCCGGCAGGCAACGGAGCGCGATATTGCTATACACTGTTCACAGTTTCTTATGTATACTGCATAGGATGTTAGCAGAACCAGTCCTTACTGCCTAACTTAAGTGAATGAAAGCCACGCTGTAGCAAAAAGAAAAAAAAAACATTTACGGAATTTCGTTATTGTTAAGAAAAACTAGTTTTTGAATTTTTAAACAAAGCTGGCACCAACCGTTGACAACATGGTGGACGTAGTTTAGGCCTAGGCTAGTTGCGTTATCGGGACAATTAATTTCAAGATTTCCTCGTTGCTACAGGTTTATTATAGTGACAAATTGTTTTCCGCAGCCTCAAATACGTTTATTATCATTAGTAAACGGAAATATCACTGAAAAACTGCCGTAAATAGCCAAAATACAGAAGCCCCTAATGTAAACGTTGTCCGATGTTTATTAACGTGCACTCAGGAAAATTGACCCAAATCGATATTAGCGCAAATTGGGATGGAGTTTCTGCTCTATAAGTACACGCTTTCTCAATGTTTTACCAAACTGTACGAATATTAGCATTGTACTTACGCGTCCAGGCGTCCTTTCAACTGTGGGGCGCAGTTACTGCAGTGAAAATGGTCACAACAATCTAAAATAATGAAATCGGCCGATGAGGCGTTAATGACCGTACGCTGACATCGGTGGCACATCATGACTTCAACAGAAGGAACGTCTTGCGGTAAATGCTGTGACAGATTTTCACATTTAAGTTTCTCCAACATATCACCAGGCGCTCCGCCTTCCCTGAGGTCTTCCAACTTCAACTCCTTGGGTTTATCGCCCATTCTGTCGGCGGTTATCTTCCAGCATGAAGAAATCCCTTCCACGTTTTGAACTTCTTCCCCAAAGGCTTGCATGATCGTCAGGATAATGTCCTCACTGACGGACCAAGCTCGTGCCCCCTTTTCTCGAATCATGTCGAGCAAAGGTGAGTCATCTTCACCTCGACGATACAGCAGCCCTGGACGTCGATAGTTTTTCATAATTTCTGAAAGACTGAGTCTAATCTCATGCATGAAATGCATACACTTGTTAGCAGCTCTATTATCCACGCACCACAACGAACCTGGGCGGTCCAGCATGGTTAGGAAAATCTTCAGCATCAAGTCCAAGAATGTAATCAGTCCATTTAAGGAATTTACAAATTCGAAGAAGGCTTCACTATCCGTGTCACTCAAATTTCTAGCTATATCTAAGCAAATAAATATCCTCTGGAGGGCTTCCTTCACTTTGAACGTCTCATCGAAGTTGGAGACTGTCTGCTTCAGGCGACGGACAGCACCTTTCATGTTGAATGTCACCAGATCCAGGGTTTTGGAATTACTCATCTCGCAAATCCAAGAAATTCGTCTTTGCAAGCCGATAAACGCTAATGAAATTTGACAGACTATTCACTTGAGTTCCCTTGTCACTCGACTAGAAAGTAGAGCTAGCTACTAGCAGTACCTAGGTATGTGGTCGTTCCTGGTAATTCATCTGCAGAGATGGAACGTGAAAAATATCAGACACGTAGCCTAATGGTTTTCATCTCACCAATCTAGATTGAGACACAAAAAATTAGCTCTCTACTAACAATCTTAAGTTAAACCCCTGTAAGTGAGGTCACGCAAATCAGTTGACCACTTCACTGGTAAAAAAACTGGACTTTCAGTAAACGATACTTCATGTATCGCAAAACCATTAAAGTGTTTTTTTTTTTTTCGTGAAAATCAAAAGCTTTCAAAAGCAAGAGCTCTAAACTCGGAAACACTAGGCAACCACAGATTAACTTTGTGTGTAGTTAATATTTGGCGCACCACTTCGACGTGACAATTACAAACGTTTAGGCATGGCAATATTGTTTTTTTTTTTTTTTGCTGAAAATGAAGGCCAGCCGTAGCAGAGCCTCGTAGATCATGGCAATATTGTTTACTGTTGGTGAACCCGCCGAGACCTTGAGAAGCAGCAGGGCGATGTTGCCATAAAAACCCAAGAATTGGCTGCAGATGCACCGAGTTACTCAAAAATTAAAAACAGAATGGGTGAAGCTAAAGGCTGTGCGAAGCGTTACGGAAGTAGATCAGAAGCCTGCCCAGACTATAAACATACACAAAATAGAAAAGTTAAAACAAACGTCGTTACTAAAAACATGTTTTTGCAAGCGTTTCGGATTACAGAGAATCCATCCTCAATGCACTGAAAAACACGAATGAAAGTATAGTAATTAACACAAATATATGCAGTTCCGTTACACATTCTGCCTTAGGTTAACAATCCATTTGGTCTGATTTTTACCTTTATAGTTTTTGGGTTAATTAGGTTCACAATTCATTTGTAGGTTTTTCTTTTCCTGGAGTACATGTGTTAATTACTATACTTTCATTTGTGTTTTTCAGTGCACTGAGGATGGATTCTCTGTAATCCGAAACGTTTGCAAAACATGTTTTTAGTAACGACGTTGGTTTCACTTTTTATACTTCGTGTGCGATTCCCTAGCAACCAACCCAACAAAATACATTAAACCCCCAATAATCAAACTATATAATAAACACCATCGTGTTAATTTGTTTATACAATCATACGAAGGTATCTTTCGTGTCATGCTCTTAACGATAAAGGCGAAAAATAGGCCGGGTTGCAGATTTTATAGCCAAGTTGCGTTTTCATTGGGATCGATTTCAGGATCTCTTAGCGCGGTTAATGAATCTGATTTTTATCACTTATAAATATATCGAAACACATTTTCGCTCGCTGCATTGAAAAACTGATCGGTAGAAAATAGGCCAGATGCAGTTCTTTCTTTTCCAACGTTGACGTTCACTCAATGTAATACGTACAGCTTGTCTAAGCACTCTTTTGCATCATATTCGTGCTCTTCTTAGCTTTCCTTCATCCAAACTTCAGCTGCCCTGAGTTTACGCTGATGCTTTTATTCCCTGCATAATAGTCGAAATAATCGAAGCGAGTGGCAAGACATTCTTCAGCGGTCAGACGGTGGGGAAAACATGAGATTTCCTTGGCTTCAAATAATTTTCTCCAGTTTAGGTTTTTATTTCAACAGATCAACATTTCACATGAAGAATATCTTTCGAGCTTTATATTAGCATCAGTATCCTGGATACAGAGCCCAGTATTTATTAGGAAACAATATCGACTGCGTGACTTTCACGGCAGCATGACGACCAACGTGAAAAGTTAAGTGGCAAAGCAATTATTACGATAGTGTGTCCACACTTTTAGGGATGGACTTGCTACGAGTTGGAAGACCGAAGCGCTTCACGTTCTTGGAAAAGATGTTATAGTGCGCATGATAACGGCTGAATCTATTAAGACACATCGATTACAAAATGTATGAACAGTTTTGAATTGAAACTCCAAAGTAATTCAAACACAGAGTTTAAAGTGTGCACGTGCGCCTCGCTGTAGTGGATAGCTGCCGCAGCTCGGAGTTAAAAGTTTTTGAATATAATAATATTAGATAAGTCGAAGCTGCATGCACAGCAGCGCAAGGGGAAGGATAGGGAGGTATGTCACCCTCGCCGTAAATTGACGATTTGTCCGGGTAGGTTAGGCGAGGCAAGGTCTGTTTTTTTTTTCATTTTTAAATTTCAGTGCTGTCAATTTTAGTCAATGGTGAAAAGGGGTTAGGCAACATTGCCATGTTTTGATTCTCGTGTGCAGTGCACTTGAAGTTAAACGCAGTTCGTTAGGATTAATAAAAAAGCGCTATTTATCGGTACGTTATGTTGAGAAGCTGCATTAGGTGAACTAAAGTGAGTTATAATAGCGTAAGTTTAGATAGGTTCATTATAAAAAGTGAGGACATGAACTAACCGACCGTGGAATTTCCACGGGTCCCGCTAGTGTATATAACAATAAAACAGACAAAACAAGTGGAAATAAACTACATACATGTTATACATGTGTTTCGCATACACAACATTCCAATGAGTTTGCCTTGACAATCAAATGTATAGACGTATTCTTTGTATATTGAGAGTTTATGTTTCGGCGGATGTGACCGCTGCTTTCAGGTCAGAAGCTCTCAGATAAAGAACTTGATAGGTCGTATATGACACGGTACAAAATGTGCTTGTTTACCAGCATTGCTTTTAGAGCGAGTCAAAATTATTAGGGACCTTCCGGGCGGAAACTATCAGTAAAAGTTGTCTGCCAAGACTTGAAACCAGAGTTTCGGAGATATTTCTTAGTCTCATAAAGGTGTAGTAAAACACCGGTGGATTTGCGACTCTATTAATTCCGGCGGAAGCTACCGGTGTTCTCAGTGAAGCCGGCAGATGATAGATATATATTTAAAGGGCTTGCACATTCAAGGATCAGCTTCTTCGGTCCGTAGCATTACAGTACAAACATTGTCTACTACGTTCTGCTAGTAGCACTTATTCAGATGTAGACCTCATACCTTATTGTCTGCGTTCATCAAGGAGCATACTTGCTTCTCATTATTGGATCATATCTTCTAATTCTTGTATACCAAGATGTAAATAAACAAGAAGATCTTAATGACATTCCTTCACCATTCAGCACTTTAGCCTGAGAACATTATTACTTACTTACTTGTTTAGGATGAGGCGCATCACCGACGTAGGCATTGGCGCCCGAGAACATTATTATGCATTGAATATAACTCTCACAACCAAGTACGGTGACGAACTCAACTAGAACTCACCCACACACGGAAGTTGAATATATTACAATATACATAAACACTGAAATTATCTAATTTGAGGGTCACGATTTCAAGTGCAGTAACGCTTATGTAAGGCGTTATTAACTTTAGTGATTTCAACCCCCCCAATTATTAGAATTGCTGGAAATATGATCAACTTGAGATCAGTCGTAATCCGAGTCCGTCTCGAAAATAAGTAGACGATAAACATGAAGCTGCCTTATAAATATCATGTCTGACGTGCTGCACTGCAGTTCCAGGCCAAACGGAGTTAATGAAACTGAGGGCACTTGCCATCGTTTCTTCAAAGTGGAACAAATGAACGCTCACTAATACAGAAGAGCAGACATGAGCCCCGCCTTCGCCCAGCTAAATAGAATTATTGGCGTTAACCTTGAATTACTTATCTATGAAACTGCTGAAAACTCGAGCCTGTTGCGCAAAATGGAGTCTTAGCCCCTGGAGTTGCCTGGGTTGGATGGGTGGGCCGCGGACCAGCAGATTCCCTTTTAGTTCCTGGTGGGACCCTGTAGGTTACAATAACCAGGACATCTATCATTCGTGTTCAATGTACTTTCACCTTCGTACAGTACTCGTTCTGATACTCTATCTCTGTTTTTGTTTTTCTTTCCGGACTTTCTCTTCCCAAGTTCCCATACGTCACTGGGAGAAAACTACTCTTTGAAAGAGACCTTAATGATCGCTTGCGAAACGACGGTCAAAAACTCAAGTATGAAGCTCGAAGAACAGCCTTAAGTCAGCAGTTCTTTCCCTATTTCATAGTCAGCATTTGGAATAGACTACCTTCAGATGTTTTTTTCTGCGGAGTCGTTCAACTCGTTTAAAAATAGTCTTGATATACACTGGGAGAGATATCCTCCTCAGCTAAGAACTCCTCCTCCACGAGTCGCAAGCACTTATAACGACCAAAGCTTCTCAGGCCATTTTATGCTGACATCTTCTCACTTCCACTCCATCTATATATTTAAGCTCCGTATATCAGCGGCAATCGATCATGCTTGGGGGCATTCATGTCGGAGATTCTTCTCCCCCTCTGTTTTTTCATTTATTTTCTCTTTCTCTTTTTTTTCTCTTTCGTCTTCCGTTTTTCTCCTCTTCTCTCGTTTCCCCAATCCTCTATATCCTACTAACATAATGGCAATAGCTCACCAAAATCGTGGGCCCTTTCGAGTATCATGGCAACAGTATTTAGAGCCTAGTTTGTTTAGAGGTGATATATGACCTAAGCAAAGGGGACCCATCAAGGCCGAACGCCTTGATTAATTTTTCACAATTATTCGTTATTAACATGGTAATGCTCTGTATCCTGGAAACGGCTCTACAATCCTTTTACTTCGGAAAAATATTCATTGTTAATCATTCTGTGTAATGGCACCTAACCATCTCAAGAAAATTGAAGCAAAGATAATGATCAAATCAAACAATATATTATTATTGTATTATGGGATGACAATATAATAATTGCCGTCGTGTGTTAATTTGTTTACATAGTCATGCATTTATATGTTCGTATGTTTCGTGTCACGCTCTTAATGGAATAGGCGAAAAATAGTCCAGGTTGCAGAGCTTGTAGTAAGGTTGAGCTTCTATGGAGATCAATTACCAGCTTGCAGAATATAGCAAAAATGCGATCCTTATCCTTTTATCTGACTGCACTTCTTGCTCGGAACAGTTCTTGAAATCGAAACAAAGCTAATTACAGCTTTTGGCGCTGGCATGGAGTCTTATTTTCATAACTTTCTCCGTTCATCGACACACGTTTGTTCTCAGTTCATGACGTACAAACTGAACGAAGTACACACGAAGCGATGATTTTTCACGGACTGTAGAGTAGTAGTGGTATAAACTTTACTAGCACATCAGGGACACAATGTCTATATCGCGCCGAACTATGCCTGTGGTTTTTAACATGGGCTCGTGCGTAGCTAGGGGCGTTTTAAATTGTCAAAGATTTTTGTCTCTGCTTTTCTGCCGGTACGTTTCAGAGTGGTCAGTGCGCTACTGACAGCAAAGGCGCAAGTTGTGCATATCCAACCCCAAGGCACGACTGAACGCTTTCGCTCAGCTACGCCGCGCAGAGGAAGGAAACTAAAAACAAGAAGGTAGAATTCTAGTGGGACTAGGTCAGCCACGTCGATCAGCGGCCCACCTCCCGAAACAGAAGGGAAGTATTGAGAGCCTAATTAACTTTACAAAACTAACCTCGTCCGCAGGAACTGCGGCAAGCTGCAACATCCCTGCGGAGAAGACACTGGGGACCCTTGGGGTTGTGAGTCCCAAATATATTGTGGCAGGGAAAGGACCCGCCAGAATATACCATAGAGGGCACGGGTGGTAGACGATTTTTTTTTCAGTCACTATCTTCGTTTTGACTGTGCAGTTTTCCCTTAGCGTAAATGCTGTGACCTGCTGAAGGCTTATTCGGTAGCCTGGTGGGCAGGTTAAGCGATGTGAATTTAAATGTATTCAGTAATGCCGTAATGCCCTGCTGCTTGAAAATGTAAGATTTTCTTCGCCTGTCACTTAAGGTGGAGAACAAATTGTGCTGCTTAAATGAATTGGAAGAGAGATCACTTACCTATCTCTTAAGACACTTTGAGTCGGCTGTGTAGTGTATCATTCAGAAGCATATTAGTAACAGAAGCATGTTAACTGAAGATAGGTTTTTACAAATTCCTCTCTGTCATTTTTGACAGCGCGGCCATTCTAGTGTGTAGGCTAATGAGTTATGTGATCTTTCGAGATTGTTAACTTATGTTCACCCTTTTATTTAGAAAGGGCTTGGGAATGGGCCTTTTGGTTCGTCTACTGCTGCCTACCTAATCTAAAGTAGTAAACGTATCTACTGCCAAGCAGTCACATTTTTATCTCGAAATAGTTATACAAAAAAATATGGTTATTTCATGGACCGCTCCATTTGCATATTAGGATCGACCTCATGTCTGAAGGCACGTAAGAAAATTTTTGCATGGCCGAAGTTGAAACCTCAGTACCAAAGATATCTGAAGCTTCCATTAGCACTCTCAGGCATCTTGATTCTTAGTTTCTTCTCACAGATAATTTCATCGTATCGGCTATTCTTCTAACTTTGATGCAATTGAAGTGTACTGCTCAGTAGAAAGCACGCATCTCTTACGATAAATTGACTTGACAGTGGCAGCGTTTTCTTCTACATGCATATTCCCAACGAATATATAATCAAAGAAAAAGCTTCATCGCAAATTTCTCACTGTCACTTTTGACAGCGCGTTCCCTGTTGCGTTCAAATATTTTCGGTTCAGGAACAGTTTCTGGAGTTAGCCCATGAAAGATCATGGGACATAAGGACTTACTTTTAAATTTACCGTATATTCTTGCGTTTTCGTGATTAATTGCAACTAATCTCACGCAAGTGTATGTTTCGATTTTCATTATTTAACCTTCTAACGCCGGCTGTATGCAGATTATTTTATTTAAACATTTATTCATTTTTGTGTAACTGTTTTTTCGAGCATTATTTTTGTTGCCTAACGCGCTCAATTTATGAAGTTCCCGATAGAAGTGCAGAATATTCAACGAATAAATTAAATATTACATTAAATTGATTCAAATTAGATAAATATCTAATCTATTCATATGCCTCACTCTCCATTAAAGGGTCAACTTAATTGAACACTGCAGTTGATATTGCAAAACATGCTCGATGAAACTCCACCTAAAGCCTGCTGCACGCGAGAGTTGACACGAGGGAACGATTCAGATTTCGTTACACCAGCTCGGCTTGATCACACCTGACATTATGCGTTAATAACTGCCTTAAATCCTAGCAGCATACAGCAGCAGCAGCCTCTGGTTGTGAGCAGTTGGTTGAGGGTTCCACCCATTAGATATAGGTGTTCTTGACCTGCTGATGGCAGTGTCAGTTGGAGGGCCAGTGGTGTCTCTCATTGGTTCCTCGGAGCATGGTGCCTTCTCTGCGACGCTGCAAGTTCATCAGCGGCTCCCCAAAGTCACTGTTAGGAGTGAAAATTTTTTTGAAGTCCAGAGCCGTCTCTGGCGCCATTCTTGCGCTACCTTCGGGTGTTGTGAGAGTCTCCTGATCCTTGTTCTACTTTGGATCGAGCTTTCTCTGAAATGGTGCGCGCCTATGTCCATTCCCGCTTCATTACGGTCAGGACAGGCGATGAGCCCTGGTTTGATGATGCTTGTAAGACGGCGCACCAGTTGAAGCGGGAGACATACCTTTGCCCATTAGCGTACTAACCAGTCTGCTGTTGACTTTCAGCGTATCAGGGAACAGCAACATCGGGCTGGTGCTACTTATGAGGAAGCTGAGAGGGAGCATATTTTGAGGTCCAGGGAGTTGTTAGCTTCGTTTGTTAGCGCACATAAGTGGTGGTGCACCTTGAAGAGTGCTGTGCTTGGTTGGTTTGAGCTCCTTTGTACCCCTTTAATTGGTACTGGTGGTGATCTTGTTGCGGATCCCGCTGCCAAGACGAACTTTTGTTACGCTACTTTGATGGGAAGCAGAGACGGGACCGGGTGCACATTCCTTTACAGTGTGATCCCGAGTCAAGGTTTTCCGGTTTTGCTTTCATATCTTGTGAAGGGCACCGCCTTCTTCTTGACCTGGACCCCAACGGGCCTCTGATCCATCGCGTTGGTCATTATTATTATAATTATATATTTTGTTTAACCTCCGCAGCCGCCACTCAGGCGTTTCAGCAGAGAAACTACTTGCGTAGTATTCAAATACCGCATACTGGGTAGGCATGGTGGCCACGTGCGCTACTATGGCAGGGGAACAAGGCGCAAAGCATAGTAGGAGACACCCAAGTGGTCGGCCTCTTTTGTGTTCTTCCACACGAGAGAGACTAGAGATGTCACGCGTACCAGGACGGCTATCTTGATCGACAGCCCAACTCACGGGACAGAAAGAGGAAAGTAGAGAACCTACCTAACTTTACAAAACTAACCTCGTCAGCAGGAACTGCGGCCAGATACTACATCCCCTGCAGAGAAGGCACTCGGGACCATTGGGTGTGTGATGCCCAAACATATTGTGGCAGGAAAAAGCCCGCCAGAATAAGCACCTGAGGGCTCCATCGGGTATGTTTCCTTTCTGTCTTCGGTGGGTGGCTGGTGTGGTCGCAGCCCCGGTTGCTTCCATGTTCCGTCATATGTTACGGCTGGGCTCTTTTAAGGAGTGCTGACGTGTCGCCCACGAGACGCCTGTTCCGAAGGGCTCTGTTTCATCTCGAACCTCCGACTACAGACCCATCTCGATCACTCGTGTTTTGTCGAAAGTTTTCATTATGAAAGGTTGGTTGCGTCGAGGTTTGGTTGTTTTCTCGAGAAGCAGGGTGTCCTTATCCAAACACAGTATGGTTTTAGTAGGGGCTTCGGAACTTGTGATGCTCCGCTTCATATTTCTCATGTGTTGCAGCTGGCTCTTGATGGGAGTCATGAGGCAAGGTTGGTACAGCTTGACTTCAGTGCTGCTTTTGATCGCGTGAATCACCTTGGGCTACTCCATAAGCTGAGATTGATGGGTACAAGTGGTTCAGTTTTCGCGCTAATTAGTCAATTTTTATCTGACAGACGTCGCTGTGTAGTTGTTGATGGGAAGAGGAGTGAGTTTTGGATGTGGTTTTTAGTGTTCCACAGGGAAGTGTTCTGGGCCCTTTGTTAGTTATTGTATATGCAGCGGACCTGTTTGATCTTGTTAGTAATTTACTTCTTGGTAACGCTGATGATGTTACTTTGCTGGCTGTTTGCGACAAGCCTTGTGATAGGTCGGAGGTTTCAGAATCCATTCAGCATGATTTGGAAGAGATTGATTCCTCGTGTTCTAGGTGGGGGATGAGGGTAAATGCGGGCTAGACTAAGACCATGCTTGTGTCCAGGTCGCGTACAGTGAGACCTCCTTTTCCTACACTCATACTGGATGGTGTGTCATTCCTGTAGTTGATGACTTGGTTATCTTTGGTGTCAATTTTGATGAAAAGTTGACGTTTAAGCCCGGCATTCGTTTGGTTGCCTCACGTGCATCGTCGAAAATTGGTCTTATGAGGCGTGCTTGGAGGGTATTTGGCTCGGTAGAATTGACACATCGCTGCTTTAAGTGCGATGTCCTGCCTCTTCTTGAATACTGCACTGTAGTCAGGGGTTCTGTTCCCGATGGTTATATGTGTTTGCTTGACTACGTGGATCGTCGATGTGCGTTCATGCTGGATGGTGTTGTGCCTTGTGATCTGGCGCATCGGTGTAGAGTTGGTGGGGCCTGTTTTCTGTATAAAATTTACAACTGCTCAAGTCATCCACTGTGTGATTACCTTCCGGAGCTGTTTGTTCGCGTGAGGTATACTCGGCGTAGTGGTGCTTTTCGAGAGTTTGCCTCGGAACCGTTGCAATGCCTTACCCGCCACTATTCTCATTCATTCTTTCCATCGTGTGTGGATGTTTGGAATGGTCCTGATGGCTCTGTCTTTGCTGGTGCGGGTATTGGCAGCTGTAAACGATGTGTACACAGAGCTATTCTGTGATCTCGGATCTTGTTTTTTTTCCTTCCCTTGCTGGGCTGGTTGAGTGGGGTTTGTCAACCTCCTGGAATTTCTCCGTTCCCACGTCGCCAGTCTGGTGTGATATAATAATAATAACAACAACAAG
This sequence comes from Parhyale hawaiensis, assembly GCA_001587735.2. NCBI lineage: Eukaryota > Metazoa > Arthropoda > Malacostraca > Amphipoda > Hyalidae > Parhyale > Parhyale hawaiensis. Next base: position 1,470,388 of record LQNS02278183.1, read on the forward strand.
GGTTCCCGTACTTCAACATTCGTGTGCAGAGGGCTTTTACCTCCATTACTTCGAAACTAAAATTATGAATACCGGTCGTTCGGAGATTATGTTTAAATGGTATTTTAAATGAAGGTTAAATAGATATACACTGTTAAATAAGATACTTCAGGTCTCTCTTAACGAGTACGTAGCTATTTCTATAAGAGAAGAATGAAGAGATACATAGTATGCGGAGCTACGCGTGGTACCCAATACCCATGATCGAGGGTCTTCCCACAAAGATCCAACGCGCATGGGAACAGCAAGTCAGGACAGAAGAGAAGGGACAAAATAAGCATCAGAAGGTGTAAGAAGTGGGAGGAAGCAATGCGCATGGCAGGAGAAACATACTTCCCGAATGAACAGCGAACGGCTAAGGTATCCTAACCCAATCTTTCTGCGGTCGCTGCTCCCCGTAACATATGATGGGAGAATGGGTGATCGTAACTAACCTATCCACATGGGACATCCTATGCGCTCTAAGGAGCGATACATCCGAAGGACATCTGATCGGCGGTAGAGTCATGCACGGATTTGTTTGGATACGAACTGCGCTGCCTTTTATTCTGGTAATTTCGATCAAGGAGCCAGTCTGTATTTTAGAGACTTACAGCTGAGGTTCATTGAAATGAAGAGTTTCCTCCCGGTGGTGGTAGGACTTTTTTTTTTAGATAAAAAAAAGGTGGTACAATTTGTTTCTTTACGGAAAAACACTAATCCGTTATACATAATGAATAAAAATTTAAGTCAGGTGCACAGTATCAATAATGCAGTTAAAGTAGCACGATTCTTATAAAAACCAATTTAAAATTATGGAAAAAATCTTCTTAAAGTGGTTAATCAATTGATCAAGGAGCTTCCAATGGGAGGAGTAAGCCCAAGCACTCACTGGGCGAGTAAACACATGGCTTTGTCACGTGATCGAAGCTGGAGTTTGGAGCCCTTGAAGTGGCTGAAATGCTCTCATGCAGTAAGATGAGGGCAGTGGTCTACACATATAATTAAGAAAAATACAGACAGGCAGTTCTCCAATATTTTGTAAGAAAATCGTATGTGAAGATTTATATCCTAGTGTTCACAATGTTACTTTCATCATAATCTGGTATACTGGATACAAGTTTCTTTTACATACTTCCATCCGCTCGGAATTTCGTCGATGGTTAATGGCTATGAAAATTTGATCTCAGGTTCTTCCTCAACAGGCTGCGTGAGGCGATGCCGCTCTCCGATTGGGTAAGCCACTCAGCCAGTTCAAGGGAAACGTTTACTGGAAATACTCCCGCAGGGTAAATAGAGAGGGTGCACTCCTCTTTTAGAACCTCCTTGAAATTTATATAGAAATCACGATGTGAGTATCGTTCATCAATTAAATTTGTTCTGGTCTAAAATTCATGTATTTAAAATTATGACTATCTGCGAGACACAAACCCGACATGCGTTACTTTACTTCAACTAAACAATTCACTTTACTAGAATGATTGATAGAAAGTGTTAAAGTAGTGTGTTTTTTTTTCATTGATCAGTTGCGCATTGTCCTACCTGCTTAGTGTAAAACAATTTGAGCAAAGCGATTCAATTTATAACACGAAAAGATGTACCGAAAAAGGTGTCAACGCGATAACAAAATAGCTACGTGGTTTGGATGAGAGCGTACAAAGCGTTTCCAAAAGGCTTTGGGATTCCATCGTTATTCCAGTGGGATTAACTGCAATTCAACTGCTGGTGCACCCTCCGGACACTGTCAACATAGGTGTTGAGTCGAGTTGTGACATTGCAGCTTCTGCCGTACTTCCAGCACCGTCAGATGCTACTGATATTGACTGAGATGGGTACGATTGTTTGACTTTCTCAAAGCACTTGTCAGGGCAATCACTTGGTCCGACATGGATGCCACCAGTGTCTCGGCATCGTCTATGACTGAAGAAGTAGCAGATACGGACTTCATTAGCCTGTCAGACGCTCTTGCCGCGGCCACCGTGGAGTCATTCAGTATGTCTCTCTTTGCTTCAGCGTCATCCGCAGCCAGGACCAAAGCGTCCAGGGTGCTTTCTGCAGCCTTCACAGAATCATTTAACATTTCTGAAAAAGCAGCCATGGAATTTAGAGCTACTGTTAGTTTATCAGAGGTAGTAGAATTACAATCCGCTGCTGTCTTTAGCCTGCCCAATACTTCCGCTAGAGACTTTGCCAGCTTTTCGGACGCTGCGCCTAAAGAAGTCAACTGATCCGATGCTGTGGATGCAGATTTGATCAACTCGTTGGACGCCTTAGCGACCGACTCCGACATCGACTCGGACGCCGAGCCAGCTGCGGCAGGTAATTTATCCGATAGAGAGTGAACAGACTCAGTCAAAGAAGTGGACACAGAATTTGTCAAATTCGTCAATTTGTCGGGCATTTCTGTATACAAATCTTCTACTTTTCTGGTGGTATCTTTGGCAATGGAAGTTAATTCAGATAACTGCATTGTGGTCGCTTCCATGGACTCTTCCACGGAAGCTGAGGCAGTTTCCACAGATTCTGCGAGTTCACGTACCGAAGTTGCAACTGACCTTAGATCTTCTGAGACCGAGTCAACTTGACCTGTCGTATTGTCCGTCACTTTGACTATATTCGAAACTTTATTCCGTAATTCTTCCGATGCTTCGTTTGCAGTTTTTCGCACCATGTTTACCGCTTCTGTTGATTCATTGACAAGTTTATTTGCCGTTTTTTTCGTGAATGCCGTAATTTTTTCCGAGGTCGAGATCACAGAGTCAGCTGATTTCTGCAGCACCCTCAACTTATCTGCTGTATACTTCGTCAAGTTCTTCGATTCTTCTCGCGCTGTTGAATTCATATCCTCTATTACTGACTCTGATGATTTCGCTATTTCGTCCCATTCATTCGCGAACTTCTGAATTTTTTTATCGATCGATGTAGTAGCCGACCAAAGTTTCTGAAAGGCACTTTCGGCTTGCCTATCTAGACCCTCCAACATCGGCACTACTTTCTTCAGACTTACAGTTGCAGTTTTTAATGAATTGGTCTGGACTGCAGTTTCACTTGACGTGGCGGTAGCAATTTTAGCTATCGCACTTGACGCATAAGAGACTTGGGGTACCATATCAGAAAGACTCTTGGTCACTGAAGACGCGATATTTTGTAACTGACTACTTGCTTCTTGAATTGTTTGAATTTGGAGTTCACCATCGTCATTATGTACATTGTCAGCAATAAATGAAGTCTCTTCTGCCACAGACGTTGCTGGTTGCTCAGATAGTGCATTCTCACCGATTACTTTTCTAACCGAATTCTTTGGAGTATTTTCAGCAAGGTCTCTGAAAAACAACCCCAGACAATGAAAGCTTTAGGCAATGCTGTTTTGCGTGGCACATATTTTTGAGATAACGTTATCAATATAATGATTAATAGTATTACCTGCGCTAAGGAGGCTATGTTTTTATCGTGTTTGTCACAAGATAACTCAAAAGATAACAACGGATTTTTACCAAATTTACAGGGATTGTTGGTAATGTTAACAGTAACAGATGAATAACTTTTCATAAAATTTCGTTCATCCGTTTGTCGGCCTATTTTTCTTAGTGCCATAACTTAAAAAGTTAAAAAGTTGTGAACGGAAATTCACAGGAATTGTTAGGTGCATTACGAAGAGTAAATGATAAAATATCTGTGAAGATCTGTTCGTCGCCTTCTTTGATTTTGTGCTTTTTAGCTCAATTACTCAAAAAATTCTAAACGATTCTGTATGAAATTTACAGGAGTTGTCACTAATGTTATATGATTAAATTTTGGTGCAGATCGGTTAGTTTGTGTGTTTGACTCATGTTTGTTAGCAGCATAACTCGAAAAGTTTTGAACGGATCTTCAAGAAAATTGCAGAAACTGTTGATACTTTCAAAAGGCCCGAATGATTTGATTTTGGTGTTGATACAAAGAAAATCATGGTATCAGGCCCATATGAATTTTTCGATACCGTTGCCCTGCATGGCGGAGGTATACGTTCTCAGAGTGCTCTCATTATTCCTTCTACCTTCCTTCGACTACTCACCCCCGTCTGGGATTCGGTCCCCTTCCCGAGACCGGGACACACCCAACACTGCCTCCTATCCCCTCTCCCCTCCAATCCTCCGAGCACGTTTTCTCACAGGTTATCTCTGTCCCTCCCGTTTCACATACCTTCTCACATCATCCACAGCGAAAAATCATACTCTCTCTTGCAGCCCTGTGCATCCTCTTCTGGTGCACTGTCAACCCCGCCTTGGATCTGCATACTTTCCCACAACCCTCGTATCTGCATTCCAAATCAACCGTTCTTCTCACATTCCTCTCCAAGATCTCCTCCCCGGTCCATTCATTCTCGTGCCCCTTCTGAAGTTCCCACTAATCCGAATGATCAATTCTTTCCCTCACAATCTCCCTCTAGCCCTCCTTATCCGCACTCAGCCTCTCCACCAACAACCTCTTCCAATACAGCACCGTCTTTCTTTCCCTCCTCAACTTCTTTCCATAAGCCTGCAACTTCTCACACCATCCTAGAACTGATGCTTCGACTATCCTTGTATCTCCCATCCGCATCACATGCCCTACGCTCTCCAACGCCCTCTTCTCAGCCTTCCAGCCAGCACTCTGATCCCCATCGCCAACAAACACACCTCCTGTAATATTGTTCCTGTCCTTCCGATCCCCTTTCTCTCTTTTCCCTCGCTCTGACCTCCCCCATCCGGGGCCCCTCCATTCCCTAGCACTCGTACCAGGGTTCGGATGAATCGAAACCAACCTCATCCCCACTTACGACATCAAATGCCTCAAGCCTCAAATGCCCTAGGACTTAAACACCTTCACGCCGACACGACCGAAAGCTGACGTCGACAATAAATTCCAAACTAAAACGAACCAAGGTAGAAAATACCAACTGGACTGAATAGTTTGGCACTTAACAGTCTCTAAAGTGAAGGCGTGCGTATCAACCACGCCATGTGTCTCCTCCACCCCAAAGACTTTTGAGGGCAAGGACGGAAGAATGCAACAAATGTCTTTCAATATTTTACACCTTATAAAAAATACAGAGTCTGGCTCGGGTGAAACACCATGCACTGTTGCTCGACAGATCCCTATTTAGAGGCTGGGTAGCGGCATTACGCATGCTGGGGGTTGGTATCACTGCTATCTTTGTGGAATCTTCAGCATAATTGATCATCGTGTTCCCCAGCGAAGATGACATCTCACTAGTGCTCAGAAAAACAGCATTGGCTCCAGTACGTTACCCTGAGGAATCATAGATACCAACGCAACTGAGGGACAAAAAAAAAAAAAAAGCGTCAACAGACAAACTCTGCGTTCGCTCAGAAATGAAATTTCGAATGATTGATAGAACCTTACCACGAACAAGAAATTACTCCAGCCTGTACAGTAGACCTCTGTAGTTGATCATGTCAAGCGCCGCATTAAAGTCCAACTAGACAAGGTGTGCTTCAGAACGATGATCCAGAGCTGACTGTAAATCGTATGGCACCGACAACAGTGTGCACAATAACCCAACTCAGTTTTGTACGCAAACTAACCAGCACGCTGTTGTCCAGTAACCACAGTAAATCAACCCAGCTTACAAGTCACCAATTTATAAGACACCTTCAACAAAATGGGCGGCAGTGTAATAAGTCGGTAGCTGGGAGACATTAGCCCTCTGGGAATAGAGATATTTGCAGCACGTAAAAAACTGCGAAAATTTTTTCACCGTACCATGCACCTGAAGATCACTCCAGGGTAAGAGGCGAGAGTGCTAGCAAGTTGCTTATAAAAGAGGAAGCATATTGACCAGGGCCCACACCTCCATGAAGATCAAGGTCCTCAAATGCTACACCTGAATCCCAAACAGGTTACAAGGGGGTCCAAGTGACATCCTTGAGGCAATAGCAACACATTTCTGTTATGCGTCTCGTAAAAGTCAGCTGATAGGAGCTCCGCCTTGGCCAAGGGATGAGTAACCATGCCACCACCGGGGTCAACAAAGGGCGGTAATGAAGGTTCAGCACCGAACACTGATTCCTGCAGCTCCCCCAACAACGTTCATGGTCAACACTCAGTATAGATTTTCTTGAACCCTGCCTCTGACAAAACTGCGCCCTCTGATACACACATTCAGGCTCAGTTTTACGATCTACATATATTTGCTACAACATGCGGTTACGCGAACGCCGCCAAGCCAGCAAGCCCGAAAAGTTGCTAGTTGAAAACCGAACTCTAACCGACAATGATAATTAAGGCACGGTTATTATTATATTCATTTTTTAAGCCTCGTTAGACACGATTATGGTGATTCAAGAGAGTTTCGAAAAGGAAGAGACATGTAGTATATCGACAGAAATGTGGAACCCATGAACGATGGTGGATCAACGCGCATGGGAGCAGCAAGTCGGGCAAGAAGAGGAAGAACGGGTGAAAGTAAGATCAGTAAGAGTACGAAGTCAAAAAGGAAGCAAAAAAAAAAAAAAAAATAGGCATGAAAGACAGACGTACGTCCTGAAGGCCTAGCTAATGACTAAGGTAATCTATACAAATTCCCTGGGAGCGCTGCACCCCATAACATAGGATGGGTGAACCTAACTTTCTTTAAACCCTATGGCCCATTCTATGCTTCCTGAGCGAATTAAGCCACGGTTTGTCTTGAGACCTCAAAAGAATAGTCCTCATCATAATAAACCACAACAAATAGTGAAGTCGTGAAGTTCCGAGACAGGGTCCCATTTTAGAAGATTTAGCGTGAAAGAAGCTCTCTTACTGCCCAGTAATCATCCTACAATGGTTTTCACTGGCCGTGTTACACAGTTTTTCGTGAATAATTCGTAAACGAATTGTCGGATCAGTATGGTATTTCGATACAAAGCCTTTAACAACCTCACCTAATTTATGGCCCACATAGCATATTACTATAAGAGTATACAGAGGAGTTTACTCATGTATATTAGGCCTATTTAAGCTGAAGCCCGGAAGTTCGAACGACGACCCAATGTTGCCAGGTTGTCGAGGCGTAATATCTGTAGACCGGAGCCGAAACATCTGTATTTTGCCAGAATTAGCTATAGAACTAAATACATTCACGGCCGTGTCTTGTCTGTCATTTGTCGATCAATTATTTACAGACCATTTCGAACTCTATGAGTGACACGGCCTATGACAAACTATACCCGTCGATCGATTATAGGTTCTAGAAAATACATCCGACAAACACTCAGAACAGTGGGTAACTCTATATAATAGTCTATTAAGGAAGCCATCTACCTATATTACACTAAAAATCTGCGAACCTTGCTTGTTTGTGTCGTGCTTGACACAACTTCTTTGCTTTTGGACGGGAAAAAATTCGATGGACTAGGGCTAAGCCCCACTGCCCCATTCCTTCCATGGATTAGCTCTTTAATTCGATTGTAAATGTGATACGGACGTGGAACCAGCCCTTCGGTTGCAAGAACGGGCACGATAATTTCAAAGTTGGTAAGGAAAATGCGACTGGCATACGTAACATATAAATAGAATTTGTTTACAGACTGCGTGTTGAATATTCGTTAGAGAAGCATAAAATCTGTTGATGGCGACCTTAACGGGCAGGAGTGGACGGCCGAATAGCGCGGGGTCTCTGACCAGCTGAATAACACCTGTTTTTTTTTTTTCGGGAAACGAAGACAATCATGATGACGACCCAACGGGTGACGGGCCGTCTAGTATTATACTACAACTAGTTAGTTAGTTATAAACTTTGTTTAACCTCCGTAGCCGCAACTCAGGCGTTCCAACAGAGATGAGCGTGTAGTATTTAAATACCACATAATTTGTCGGGTGGCCTACGTGCGCTACTACGGGCAGGAAACAAGGCGCAAAGCATAGTAGGAGACACTAGAGTGGTCGGCTTCTTTCACGGCCTTCCACACGAGAGAGATCGGAGAAGTCCCGCGGACTAGGTACGCTATCTCGATCGACAGCCCACCTCGCGGAACAGAAAAGGAAATAGAGAACCTACCTAACTTTACAAAACTAACCT
>LQNS02278183.1:1507201-1541752 GCA_001587735.2 Parhyale hawaiensis
AGCAGCAGGGTCAGCATCGTCTGACAGCAGCAGGGTCAGCATCGTCTGACAGCAGCAGGGTCAGCATCGTCTGACAGCAGCAGGGTCAGCATCGTCTGACAGCAGCAGGGTCAGTACATTGCTGCAGATTGGTACAAGTACGGCTCTCTTTCATTTGAAATACTAAAAAAATATTGGCTAAAAAAATTTAATCTAAGAATAAATGTTATAATAAGGTCTTAAATAGGATAATATATTGAAGAAACCAATACCTTCGGCGGGCTGGATCAAACACGGTCGCGGGCCGTAGTTCGCCCACCCCAGATCTAGCAACTTGCCGTTCAAGTTACCCCTTAATCTACCCGCTACTACGTACGTACACCACCCTTTTTCTTAAGGATTTGCTTTAAACGGTGACAATTGGAACTGCACCGTCCAAGGAAGCAACTGAATTTGTCTTTAAGTTACAATGATGATAGCCAGCAGAAGGCGTTCAGGTCAAAGCTTTGTTGACAAGCCACATGATCGTACAAAATCCTCAGTCGCTAAGTTCTTCGTGCAGTGAATAAAACTCGGTTTGCAAGCAAACAACAAAATTTATTGAATTAATATTTGCCCCATATTTTTTCATGCAACTTGAGATAATTTTACCCTAAAATATTGCCCCTGCAAGTTGCTCTAACTGCTGCGTGTACATTTACATGTCGCCGCAAGCTGGATCTACCCTAAATATTGTTATACTAGTGTCCCGAGCCGTCATTGTAAATGACGGCATATTGGGTTATTAATGACTGGTGCACGTGTACGGTAAATGACGGCAGTAAGTTAGCCCTTCAGGAAAAGCCCCGCTGGCTTCCTCATTTTTCTCCTATCTAATACTGAAGAAAAAGATTCCAAGGTACTCAACTTTTTTTTTCGCCTTTTGAAATCTGAATTTTCTCCTATCTTATTAGTTGTATTTTTTCCCCTATCTAATATTGAAGANTTTTTTTCGCCGAAAAAAAATTGCAAGGTACCCCACTTTTTTTTACATTTTGAAATCTGAATTTTCTCCTATCTTATTCCCATAGAGCGTGACAGGAAAGATATAAATATATAAATGAATAAATGAATAAAAACAGGACGTGAATTATTATATAGTAGATCATAATCAACGAAGATGTCGCTCGTCTGCGCACTATGTATAGACTTCTAGAGGCCAGCATATTTCAACTCTGCAGTATTTGAGGCTTCAACCTTTCATGACAAAAAGAGAACTTTTATTTGCTTGAAAAAATGCTGTTAATGCTGACCACAGAACCCAGTTTGTGACGAGTTGCGATGACGCAAGAGCGAAATTTCCCCAACTGACCTTTCGGGCGGTTGGCTCGCGGAGTCGGTCGGCTCGGTCTGAGTGTCCGCCGAAGCCCTTGCGGAATCTTGAGCCGCTCGTACTGCTGCGCGCACTGCACGCAGCAGTTCGCCTTCATTATAAGCTCTGAGGGTGTCAACCGTAGCGATGGACTGGATCCTTTTGCCGCATGTCAATACGGGGCAAAGTCTGCAAAAAAACATGAGAAGTGAAAATGGTGCGCTTATGTCATTATCAAAATCTTTCGATATTTACCTACGCAAAGCAGGTCATGTTTTTATCGACTTTGTGTCTCTGTCTCTTTGTTTGTCGGTCGCCAAAGATAACACGAAACGTTATGGTCGGATCTTTATGAAGTTTACAGAAATTGTTAGGCATGTTATGAGTAGTCTTCTGGTGAAAATCCGATAAACCGTTTGTTTGTCTGCTTCTTTTTTCACAATATCATATCTCAAAAATCTAGGAATAGATTTTTGTGAAATTTACACGAGTTGTTAGGTATGTCACAAGGAGTATATGAACAAACTTTGATAATATCTTTGTTCGTTTGTCTCTATGTTTGATTTCATTGTTTAAGCAAAATAACTCAAAAAGTTTTGAACACATCTCTATGAAATTTACAGTAATTGTTGAAAAACTCAAGATACATGAACGATCAAGTCTTGGTTACGATCAGTTGGTCTGTTTGTGTCTCTGACTAATATTTGTCAGATGGGCTGCGAGTGTAACGTCGCCTGGACCTCGTCCGAAGAATCATCACAGGCATCACAGGTATGTCGGTCAGCACTATAACTCCAAAAGGTATGAACGGATCTTCAAGAAAAATAACAAAAACTGTTATTACGGTGAAAGGGCACAAATGGTAAAAAATTTGGTACTGATGAAAAGGAATTCATCGTTCAGATTCGTTCTAGAATCAATTTAAATTTTTCGTTAACGTTACCTTGCTTGGCGGAAGTATGCGCTTTCCAAGTGCTGTAAGAGAAGCGAAAACCGATGATAATTTTTTCGTTGAAGATACAGTCATGAGCATATTTATTGGCACCGTGCAACAGAATACACATACTGTTTTGATAAGCAAGTGCAGAAGGTTGGAATGAAAGTTACTTAAATATGATCATATACATTTCCACCTACATGTTTTTTCCAATGCAGCAATCAGAATTTTGAAAATTGTCATAAGAGAGTAGTATGTAGAAGTGTGAATACTGCGCAGGTTCGAATTAACACGGTTCAATATTTTTTGTCTATTTAAGGTGTGCATACAATGTTATTTTGCTTTAAAGTCTTCCAACATATTTTGTTGTTAGAATTTTGTATTCAATGTTTTCATACTTCTCCCGCCATACCTAATGGATGATATTGTATGTAATTGTACGGTATTTAGGCAATCAGGTGAAATAGCGTTAAGCCATGTAGATCTTTCATCGGGAAGCAATAACTGCATTTCCCATTTACCTCACTTTAATAAACAAGCTGTAATATTAGCAGGTACATGATTATATATTAATTTGTTTCTCGTGCGAGGGCGATCGTTAGGTAGCACTATTACGGAACCAGTTCACTTAACTCGTTTGGTACGTGACGGCACTGAGCCATGTAGATTAGGTTGTGAATTTATAGCTGTAATATTGCTAAGAAATGAATGTACATGAAATTTTTTATGTAAGCAGCAATATAATAATCCAAGAACACCTCCCGCCTGTGGAGAAATAAATGTTAAATAAATAAATCCATACTAACTTCAATATTATTCTGTTTCAGGTAATTGCTCCAGTATATTTTCATAGAAATTAAAAATCATTGTGATGGTGAAGGCACATGGAAGACCTCAGGAAACGTGTTATATTAAGTCATGTTAAGGGGGAAGGCTATGATAAGATTTCCAAAATTTTACATCAAAGTCAACTGTTCAAGCAATTATAAAGAAGTATGCCAAATAACAAGGTATTATCAAAAACAGGATAGAACGTAGAAGAAAATAGGTTTTGTCAAAAACAGTAGAGCAAGTGTTAGATTTTCAAACCAAAACCCAAGTGTCACTGTAAATGATATTGCAGAAGTTCGATGATCCTGGAGCTAACGTATCTCGACGCTCAGTTGGAAGAGTTTTAAGAGAGCTGGATTGAAAGCTTATCGTCCGAGAAAGACCCCATTACTCAAGCCTGTAAATCTTGAAGCAAGGATGGAGTTTGCAAAACGTCCCATTGACAAAAGTATTGCCTTCTGAAAGCAAATTTTATGGTCGGACAAAATAAAAGATCAGCTCTTTGGGCACAATAGTGCTTCACATGTTTACAGGAAACCTGGCGAAGCCTCATCGCTCAAGGACACCGTACCAACAGCAAAGCACGGTAGCCGAGGTTTAATATTTTGGGGATGTATTGCTGCTACTGCACCACGAACGCTTCCAAAGGTCAATTGCGTTATAAAAAAAAAGAAACTCACACAAAAATTTTGAATGATAACTTGAAAGAATCAGTAATGGAACTGTCACTATGTCGACGTTGGTGCTTTATGCACCACCTCTCGGTGGTGAAGTGACAACGGTTCGGCATCGCATCAACGGAGGACCGGTTCGATTCACCGGACTGCACGCCACGGATTTACACTGAGTGGAGCACTCCAGCACCGAGAGGCCAGGCGATGCACGATGATGGATCCTAAATTGACTCTCAGCACGGACTGCTTCTACTGCTCTTCACACAACTGGATCTTCAAAATTCTAGAATTAAGGCAAAAAGAAGACCTCGATAGGTGTATCCATTGTACCCTGTATACGAGATAATAAATGATATTTGTTTTGTTTGTTATGCAGGACAATGACCCGAAACATTCAGCTAATTGACTAGGGAGTGACTGGAGAACAATTAATTATATTAATATGTTAGGGTGGTCTTCCCAGAGTCCAGACTTAAATCTAATAGATAATCTGTAGAGAATATTGAAGTTGAGAGTAATGGCGAAAAAAAAAAAGAACCGCACTCATTTTAGAGGAAAAATGTATGAAAGAGTGGAGTAACATTTCTGCTGCAGAGTGCCTCAAGTTGGTAGAAAATTATAACTAAAGACTGTAGCAAGTACTTTTGGCTAAAGGTTATAAAATCAATCGCTAGAAATTGGGTGCCAGTAATTGTGATAATTGATAAATTAGTTAGTTTACTAATTCGAATCCGATTGATGCATCGGGAAGAAGAGGTAAAAATACATATAGATGTACTAGGTAGGAGTGGTTTGCAGTAGGGAATAGTCCTGTGGGATGGGTCGCATACCTACCATCATTCGGCGGCCCACATCGTGGAACAGAGGGGAAATATAGAGGCCCTACCTATTAGCTAACAAACAAATTTTCTCCACATGAGCCGCGGCCAGCTACAACATTCTCTGCAGAGAAAGAACTTGTAAAGCTGATGAGTTATGCTCGAATATATTTTGACAGTCATTCCCATTCGAGATAGGATGTTCGAAAAATAATGGACAGGGCTGGCAAAAGCCATGTTTTTTCTTGCTTTAAACAAAAAACCATGGTTTTTGGTTATGTTTTTTGTTAGTTATAAAAATTGTATCCAACATTTGAAGTATTTTCTGCCATGTAAACGTGTAGCTTGCTAATCATCAACAGTCTCAGGGCCAGGGTATGCTATGGAGGTTTTACCAGTCCTGGTAAAACTGTTTTACCAGGCTTTTCCCAGGACTTGCAAAACGTCCATTGCACACCCTGATTAGGGCGCTGGCACTCCAACAGCAGTTCAGCGAGAAGCTGGCAGACAGGCAGGCAGTTTGTGAGAAACACGGAATGCATTGGAGCGCACACAGCTGAGCAGGCCGCTGCCGCTGTTCGATGTGTGCGCTCCAACGCATCCATGTGCTTCTCAAAGAAGTGACAGCCTGCCAGCCTCTCGCTGAACAGCTTTCGGCATGTTTCGGCCGTTAGGGTACGTGCCCAGTGAAAGCAGGTTTGCCCGCGCGGGGTACCGGGGCTGGCCTGTGCCAATAATTAAACCATATAAACAAATATAAATGTGCAAAGTGGAAACAGGTTTGAGCATGTAAGTGCCGGCTAGCTAGCTACCAGCTTACAAAAAAACAGAGCATTGAACTGAAGAGAATAAAATAGCTATATGCCCACATTCTTTAGATGAGCTCCCTATCTGTCTCATAGCAACTGTAACTACTACTTTTAATTTTCAATAGCTGCTAGCTTACCACATATAATTTGATATGTATCTCTGAAATAAAATAACATGAAATTCAATGCTATAGGTTTTTAATAAGCATAAGCAATAGTTGACGCTAACTGTGATAACAGTCAGATGGATTCCTAAATAGAAACACATTAACTCATCCTTTCAGTTGTCAGTGAGTGAGTTGTGTAAATAAAATTGAATAATTGCTAGAGAATCAAAACCTGGAAAACCATGGTTTGTTTTGGTAGGTTTAAACCATGTTTTTTTTTTAGTCGGTTTAAACCAGCCAACCCTGATAATGGAGGATAAACAAGTGATCTGTATAGAAATAACAATTTGAACCCCCCCCCAGAAAAAAAAAACTGTTATATGGGGCGTTATAAGGGACAAAGAATTAGATTATTACGTAGACATTCAAAAACAATATACGCAACTAGAGAAAAGAAAAGCTCAAATTAGTCCTTACGAATCGACGCTCCGTCGAAAACGAAGGCTGCAGAAGGAGCAGAATAGACACGGGCAGCAACTGACGATAACAAAATCAGCAGACACTCCGCTTACCAATGATCTTCCACACGAGGAGCAAGTGTTGATCTCTACGTTATGTGAAACACTTTGTTTTAAGTAACTAATTATATATTTAGTGCTTTTGATTCTCGAAAGCATATCTGCTGGAGCGTTGCCTTCTCTGATGTCCTCCACATTCAGTACTCGGACATTGCAGTTCACTACATTGTTGAGAGCATACATCCATGTTAAACGTCTCGTATGCGTCGCTGTTGACAGTTTCTTCTCTTTGCAACTGTTTGCAATTGTCGAAATGATGCTGTAACATGTAGTCCACACGAGCGAAAACTTTTGATGTAAAACCTCTAGCAAAGGGCAGTCCTTCTCGTCTCGGCCAAACAGAAAGCCGGGGTGGAGAGCTGTGCTGCACACGTGCAAGATATAGAATCTGCACTTCTCAATGCAGTTGAAAGCATCATCTACAACTTTGGCGTCTAAATCCCACGAGGAAGTTGGGTGGCTTAGCATTTGAACGAAGATCTCAATTATTAGGTCTAGGAATGCAAGTAATCCATTTGTGGACTTCACAAATTGGATAAATGCATCACCTCCCAAATTTATCAGTTTCACACTTTTTTCGATCAATCGCAGTGACTCAAACACTTCTAATTTTTCCTTTAGGGTAGATGCTTGCTGCTGTAGTGCGCAAATAGTATTATCCATAGCAAATAGGTATTTATGTGTGTTTGTTTGAGGGAAATCAACTTCCAATTATTCAGTTGTTCCACACCTACAAGTTCACTGAAGCTGCATCAGAGGCACCTCGGCAATCGTAGAGTGAAGCAGATACCTAACTAGCGGAACTTTCGCCGAAGTGTACCCGAGTTAGTACAATGAAAGGACTATCGCATGGATGCCGGTAAAACTTCTGTTGAAACAAGAACAGAGGACGATACAAAGTGGGTAAAACAGACCAGCAATAGTAAAATTGGCAGAGAGAAGGTGGGGATAAGTTTCTCATATAATGCTGGAAATGAACTTTCCCGCAAAGGGTTCACAACTTGACATACCAAAAATTAAGCGGGTCTTTTCTGACTTTATAATCTCCGCAAAGGAGGTTCTGTTTTCGTCGGGCTTATCTGTGTCACCAATATAACTAAAAAAGTTATGGACGGATTTTGACGAAATTTACAGGGATTGTTAGGTATGTTAGAAGGAACAGATGATTAACTTTTGGTGAAGATCCGTCAATCCGTTTGTTTGTATGTCTGCTTCATTTTTCTCAATGTCATAACTCAAAAATTATGGAAGGATTTTTATAAAATTTACATGAATTGTTAAGTACATAATAAAGAGTAAAGGACCAAATTTTTGTGATGATCTGTTTGTTCATTCGTGTATGTCTATTGCTGTGTGCTGTGTTTGGTTTTACGTTTGTTAACACAATAACTCAAGAAATTTTGTGTGAATCTTTTTGAGACTTACAGGAATTGATAGTAATGGTGAATGACATGATTGATTAAATTTTGGTGCAGATCGGCTGATTCGTTCCTATGTTTGAGTTGTATTTGTCATAATGTTTGTTGCGTAATAATTCAAAAAGTTTTCAATGGATCTTTATGAAATTTGCAAGAGTTGTTAATTATGTTAAAAGATATAAATGATTGAATTTTGGTGCATATAGGTTTGTTAGTTTGTATGTTTGATTTGTGTTTGTCATAATGTTTGTTAGCAGCATAACTCAAAACAGTTATGAAATGATCTTAAAAAAAAAAAAAATTGCAAAAACTTAATTGTATTAAAAAGCTCAAATGATTATATTTTGGAGTTTTACAAAGGAAATCATGGTTTCAGAGCCAATTTGATTTTTTTTACCGTTGCCTTACTTTGCGGAGGTATGCACTCTCAAAGTGCTGTAGCTATAATTATAATCATAATTTTGCCACCGTATCCACTCGATGGAGTGTTCCGTATAGTGCAGACAGGGTCTTTCTACATAGCCCGGCAGGGATATTTTGTCGCGGCATTCCAGCCGGAAAATCTCTCTCTGTTGGCTCAAAGCAATACTACTGGCGGGAAAAAGGCGCAAAGAACAGAGAAAAGAACCTCAGGTAGACGGCTCCCTTTGAGGCACTCAACACGAGAGAGTATAGAGGTGTCCTGCGCACTTGGTCGGCTATCTCGATCGGCAGCCTACCTCGCGGAACGGAAACAGAAAACCTACCTAACCTAACAAACTAACCTCAGCAGGAACTGTGGCCAGCTGCAATATCCTCTGCTGAGAAGGCACNTATAATTATAATCATAGTTTTGCCACCGTATCCACTCGATGGAGTGTTCCGTATAGTGCAGACAGGGTCTTTCTACATAGCCGGGCAGGGATATTTTGTCGCGGCATTCCTGCCGGAAAATCTCTGTTGGCTCAAAGCAATACTACTGGTGGGAAAAAGGCTCAAAGAACAGAGAAAAGAACCTCAGGTAGACGGCTCTCTTTGAGGCACTCAACACGAGAGCGTATAGAGGTGTCCCGCGCACTAGGTCGGCTATCTCGATCGGCAGCCTATCTCGCGGAACGGAAACAGAGAACCTACCTAACCTAACAAACTAACCTCAGCAGGAACTGTGGCCAGCTGCAATATCCTCTGCTGACAAGGCACTTGGGACAGCCCTCTGACTAAATTATAAAGCAGTTAAGCACTAACTGAAGTTATTCCGTGCTTGTCTTTTTGTATTAGCAAAAACTTTACTAGCGCGTCAGGGACATGTTGTCTACATCACGCTGAACTATTCCTGTGGTTCTACACCGGCTCGTGCGTCACTAGGACGTGAGGCATGTCTCGTTATAAATTATCATTGATTCTTGTCGCTGCTTTTCTGCCGGGGATCTCAGAGTAGTCAGTGCGCTACTGACAGGAAAAAGGCGCAGATTTTGCATTTCCAACTCCAGGCATGGCTGAATTTTTTTGTTCAGCTACTCCAAACTGGGGTTAGAAACGAAAAACGAAAAGAGAAGAAGACAAGAAAGAAACGCCCGTGCAGATGGTCCCTTCCGAGGCTCTCCGCACGTGAGAAGGTTGAAGCCCAGCGGAATACGTCGGCCTCATCGATCGGCGGCCCACCTTTCGAAATCGAAGAACTATTGAGAGCCTACCTGGTTTACAAAACTAACCCTCTCAGCATGAACTTCGGCCGGCAGTGACACCCCCTGCGGAAAAAATTGGGAAAGCCCCTGAGGTCCTGAGGCCCATATATATTCTGACAGTTTGTCTATTAGGTTCTCCCTTAAGAGGCACGGGATGGCCTTAGAGTTAGACGATAGGTTTAAGTTAATTATGTAGTAGAAGTAGTAGTAGTATTAGTAGCATTCTCCCAGTTAAATCTTCCCTACCCACAGAGTACACTGCGATCCAGGGAGAGAAGGAACGAAGGGGAATACGAATGCCAAGAGAAACGTGGAACCCATGCAAGAGTCCAAGTGCATGGGAACAGCAAGCCGGAAAAGAAGAGGAAAACAGGACAAATCATCAGAAGGTATCCGAAAGACAGACATAACGAAGGCCTAGCTATTTGCTAAAGTAACCTACAGGACGATCATATGGGATGCTGCTCCCCATAATATAGGATGGGCGAATCTAAACTGACCCTATGACCCATGCCGCCCATCCTATGCTCCCATGCGGGAATTCAACTAGATGCGTCCATCTTTTGTTATGGGAAGCAGCCCCAAAGCAGTTGTGTTGGTTACCCCTAGCCATTAGCTAGAGCTTCGGGGTGTAGTTTTTTCGTTCAACTTGGCTTCCTTCTGATTTCACACGCCTAATAACATTACGTTCATCTGTTTTCCTCCTGTTGTTATTATTATTCAAAGTGAGCGAAAAGCCACGAGGATGAAGGGCAAGAGCCATAGAACACAAAATCCCCATGCCACTCAACGCCCAAAATGCGAAACAAAAGCACGCGACACAGAAATAAAAGAGAAGAAATGACATAAGAGAATCAATCACGGGAGAGGAAGCGATTGACTCTGCGCTTAAAAACATCCAGATCCCCATCTACAAACACCGAGCCCTCCAGCGCGATCCATTGCTGACCACAACGATACAAAAATGATCGCTGGTACTGGGTAGTGCGCCCCCGAGGCAGCTGAACAGCGAACTCGTGAAGTGCCAGAGATCCGCGTGTGCGCCGCTGGGGCACATGGGGGACTGGCAGCGAGGTCCCAAGAGGATGCTTATCGTTGTGAAAGATTTTGTAGAAGATGCACAACGAAACAAACGTTGCGCCGGTGTTCAAGATTACAATTAAATCGTCCAAATTAAGGCACAAATCAGAAGCGCGAAACATTACTTTGTAACGGAGCCGCAGATGGGACGCAGCAGCCGATGCCGTGACGCTCAGTTGCAGGAAACTCCGGCAGCCAAGCGACACCAGCGACATCCGGACGCAGAAGAACCACAGTAGCGATATCGTGCCCATGCACAGCGGTTGCGGTTCCCAAGCGTGTTCATCACGCGTGGAAACATCCTCGTCGACCTCGTGTATGTGTTCCACGTTTCTATACGTCTTTCCTTTCTCTGTGATATCGTCTTTGTAATGGAAACGGAAGCCTAAACCACTCATTACAATACAATTGGCTATTTGGGACTTTATTCACATTGTCTGATATGATTAATCATTTGCGCAATAAGTACGTATTAGACGCCCTTTCTGGATTAACATGATGAACTTCCAATTTCGGGAAAGAACAGAAGAAAGCACAGGAAAAAATATGAAGGAAGCAAAGTGGGCACGAATTACAGAAGTCACGAAGGCGTCGCTAATAGCAGAGGTTCTCTATCAGGTGCTGCGGAGGGTGCCGGAAGTAGGGAGTTGACAAAAGGCCGGGAGATGGTGCATGCCAGGAAGCAAACGGCGTATCTAACTGGAGGACTCACTAGAAACTAACATCGAAAAGTGACATCAATGACGTCACATCGATAAACTACGGCATGAATAGCCCATGCCCATGAGGATTTCAATTAATTTCCGTATAAAAATTGTGAACTGCGAATTTCATTCCCCAAACACATAAATTAACGAAGAGCAAATAAGCTAATTTAATAATGAGCATCACTAGAAAATTGGAGTGGAGGCGGGTGGCAACTTTCACAGCTCTAGAGGCAAAATTCCGAGCCGGTATGGCGCCCTATTTCATTTTTTTTTCTCTGAAGTGAAGCCTTATTTAAATTTATTATATTCACTTCACAGTGCTTTTAACCAAACATTAAACATACTGCATCATCGCATTTTTTCTACATAATTCAATCTGCCGTTCCTGTCTGGCTAGCTATACTTGAGCTGCACCCATACGCAAAGCACGTAAAAATGATAGTCAAGTACAGAAAGTTTAAACAACAACTGTTACTACGGTTACTCTCACATCAAGAATACAACACTGCTTATAACTTTGGTAAGAATTTTAAGAGCCCAATCTACGAAGGCTCGATGTCCGGTGCGTCAAATACTTAGACTCGTCGGTGTGACGTCGTACGGAGACATGCGGTCATAGCTAAGTTTTATTTTGGTTACATTGAGTCCTCCCATTACAGTCTTCGCTTCGTAATGCATGCCCGAGGTGAAAGCATAGGGAATTTTGCAGTTTAACAACTCATCGATATTTCGAAAACGAAGAACCGATCGAAAAATTACATAGAATGAAATGTGCTTAGAATACATTTTTACATATGTCATGCAAATTTCAGAACGAGGGGAGCCCTACAACTGTATATTCACTGATAAATTATAAGCGGGTGTTGGCCGTTTTTCCGACATTGCGGCAGCATCAGCCCCGTTAAAACCAACCGAACCTTGCCTTTCCTCACTTCATTCCATACCAACCTTATACCAACCTAACACTAACCTCGCCTAGCCAAACCGTACGTCGCCTAGCCAAACCGTACGTCGCCTAGCCAAACCGTACGTCGCCTAGCCAAACCGTACGTCGCCTAGCCAAACCGTACGTCGCCTAGCCAAACCGTACCTCGCCTAGCCAAACCGTACCTCGCCTAGCCAAACCGTACCTCGCCTAGCCAATCCGTACCTCGCCTAGCCAATCCGTACCTCGCCTAGCCAATCCGTACCTCGCCTAGCCAAACCGTACCTCGCCTAGCCAAACCGTACCTCGCCTAGCCAAACCGTACCTAGCCTTAGCCCAAACCGTACCTAGCCTAGCCAAACCGTACCTAGTGGTCGGGCGGCACTATCGTCTCTCACGATTTGTGTGCGCAGATCGTGTGCGCGTGAGCGGCGTTCACGTAGGCGCGCCGCGCTGCCCGCTGTATCGCTGATTAAGTTGGGTTAGGTTAGGTAACATTAGGTAACGTTAGGTAAGGTTAGAGAGGTTAGATTAGGTTAGGTTAGAAGGTTAGGTAAGGAGGTTAGGTTAGGTAAGAGTAGGTTAGGCTAGGTTAGGTTTGCCTAGGTAGTGTTCATTTTAGTGGCGGCGCGCGCAGAAAAGCTTCCGTGAACGCAAAATCGTCGTGAG
This sequence comes from Parhyale hawaiensis, assembly GCA_001587735.2. NCBI lineage: Eukaryota > Metazoa > Arthropoda > Malacostraca > Amphipoda > Hyalidae > Parhyale > Parhyale hawaiensis. The sequence goes on from LQNS02278183.1 coordinate 1,519,749, forward strand.
AGACGATAGTGCTTCCCGGCCTTACACAGGTATTGACTGAATTCCAGTATTTAAAGCCCTTCTTCGTATTTTCAACTTTTGATCATAGAATACAGCTTCAATAAGGTTCCAGGCTACCACAGGTTCCGTGACACTGTTTCGGGGGCGCTAAGATCGAGCCCTGCACGGCTAAACGGTGTAGTTAGCACTTCTTGTACACCTAGCTGGGGGCATCCTAACATAGGCTTTAGGTCCCTGATGTGAAGCCCCGTCCAGACTATCGCCAAAATCTGTGCACACTATGGCGATTACGCTGATCGCGGTAAAAATTCGTAAAATTGCTTAGTAAGGAAATAGGACAAGAAAGTGTTTTCTAGCATAAGGCGTGCTACAAACGAAAATGATATCCATTTTTTGTGCAAATCATTAATAAGAGATATTCAAGATTCCCTCCCAAAACAAAGAAACGGGTGTAATTTTTTCGTAGGATATTAGCAGAAACAGTCCTGGTCACCTGACCTTAATGACTAAGCCACGCTGTTGCCGAAAAACTATTCTACTTAGTAACGATAAATTCGGTTTTCGATCCTGAGTCTGAAAACGTCATTGCCAATGACGTATAGGCTAGCATACTTTTCCCGAAAAGAGTACAAGAATTCGTTCTTTGTAATGTACCCTAACCTACGCAAAATTTGATTTCTTAAAAATTTGTAAATTTTTGTTACTAAATAAAATGATGCACCGGGAAACAGTTATTCGGCAACAACGTGGCTCTCACAGCCAGGAATGGTCTGCTAATATCCCTGGAGGAATATTATAGACCCGATTTTTCTGCTTCTTTGTTGGAAAGAAACTATAAAATATCATATTAATTGTTTGCAGAAAAAAAATGGACGTCATTTTTGTTTAAAGCATGCTTTAATTATTCCAGGAAACGCTTTTTGTCCTATTAACTTACTGGGCAAATTTACGGACATGTTAACCCTTGAAGAGTCACGGACGCAATGCTGGAGGAAAATGGCGCCGATNCTAGCCAAACCGTAAATCGCCTAGCCAAACCGTAAATCGCCTAGCCAAACCGTAAATCGCCTAGCCAAACCGTAAATCGCCTAGCCAAACCGTAAATCGCCTAGCCAAACCGTACCTAGCCTAGCCAAACCGTACCTAGCCTAGCCAAACCGTACCTAGCCTAGCCAAACCGTACCTAGCCTAGCCAAACCGTACCTAGCCTAGCCAAACCGTACCTAACCTAACCGTACCTAGTGGTCGGGCGGCACGATAACGACGATTTGTATGCGCAGATCGTGTGCGCGTGAGCGGCGTTCACGTAGGCGCGCCGCGCTGCCCGCTGTATCGCTGATTAAGTTGGGTTAGGTTAGGTAACGTTAGGTAACATTAGGTAACGTTAGGTAAGGTTAGAGAGGTTAGATTGAGTTAGGTTATGTTAGGTTGGGTTAGGTAAGGTTAGGTTAGGTAAGGTTAGGTTAGGTTAGAAGGTTAGGTAAGGAGGTTAGGTTAGGTAAGGGTAGGTTAGGCTAGGTTAGGTTTGCCTAGGTAGTGTTTATTTTAGTGGCGGCGCGCGCAGGAAAGCTTACGTGAACGCAAAATCGTCGTGAGAGACGATAGTGCTTCCCGGCCTCACACTGTGAGAGCAACACCGGCGTGTGATTGCAACATGTACGCCAATGAATAACACTGCGTTTGTTTACAAACACTACCTTCATTTGTAGACATTATGGACGATTGGTCAGACTGTAATGAATATATTCAACGACTACCAGGTATTGACTGAATTCCAGTATTTAAAGCCCTTCTTCGTATTTTTAACTTTTGATCATAAAATACAGCTTCAATAAGGTTCCAGGCTACCACAGGTTCCGCGACACTGTTTCGGGGGCGCTAAGATCGAGCCCTGCACGGCTAAACGGTGTAGTTAGCACTTCTTGTATACCTAGCTGGGGGCATCCTAACATAGGCTTTAGGTCCCTGATGTGAAGCCCCGTCCAGACTATCGCCAAAATCTGTGCACACTATGGCGATTACGCTCATTAATAATAAGAGATATTCAAGATTCCCTCCCAAAACAAAGAAACGGGTGTAATTTTTTCGTAGGATATTAGCAGAAACAGTCCTGGTCACCTGACCTTAATGACTAAGCCACGTTGTTGCCGAAAAACTATTCTAGTAACGAAAAATTCGGTTTTCGATCCTGAGTCTGAAAACGTCATTGCCAATGACGTATAGGCTAGCATAGTTTTCCTGAAAAGAGTACAAGAATTCGTTCTTTGTAATGTACCCTAACCTACGCAAAATTTGATTTCTTAAAAATTTGAAAATTTTTGTTACTAAATAAAATGATGCACCGGAAAACAGTTATTCGGCAACAACGTGGCTCTTACAGCCAGGAATGGTCTGCTAATATCCCTGGAGGAATATTATAGACCCGATTTTTCTGCTTCTTTGTTGGAAAGAAACTATAAAATATCATATTAATGGTTTGCAGAAAAAAAATGGACGTCATTTTTGTTTAAAGCATGCTTTAATTATTCTAGGAAACGCTTTTTGTCCTATTAACTTACTGGGCAAATTTACGGACATGTTAACCCTTGAAGAGTCACGGACGCAACGCTGGAGGAAAATGGCGCCGATCAACGTAGGCCTAATGGCGTACCGATGTAATGGCATTCCAATAACTCGCGGGTAATTATGATGAAACTAAAAAAAAATTCACTAGAAAAGACCTATATATTCTGAATCAGTTATTTGTTCCGATTCCAAAGCTATAAATATTTCTGTATAGTTTTTACTGCACAAAGAGATGACTGAATGATGCGACGAGGCTGTCGAATCGGCAGCGGTAAACATTTTCGGTGCAGCCTAACACCTTCGGCAGACCTGCGGATTTCTAAAAAATCACAATAAAACTAAAACAAATTTGCACAACATGAGACCTATATATTTTGAAGCAGTATTTTTCACTGGATATAAAAATATGTAGATTTTCTTATAGCCTAGTTCCTTTTGGCAATTTTACGAATATTAGCCCCGTTCGATTTAGGCTGCGAACAAAGAGGGGTCACCCTGAATTATTTTCTTCTTCACTCGCAGTACGAATTAATTAGGAGTTTCATAAGATTTTCTTGCTTCTTTATAGACATTTTAGAAGTCTCAAGCTTCTCTGAGTTGCAATTGCCTGCAAATTTGACGAGAAATATGAAACCTCACTGCAGTAGTGACACTTGTGGCGAAAACTAACTTAAGTTGACGGTAAACATTTATCGACGTTTGTTACTAACTACTTGATGTAGATGAGGCGATCCGCCTTCTAGGGCTCGGGCGCACTCGACGTTTGTGGTCACACAGTTGTTTTTAAGGGATACAATATCGGAACGCTTTGCACTACGTATGGGGGACATAAATTATCGAAGAACCCCACTTAAATATTCATTTACTTGACAACCTCGAAAACAATACAAAGTGGTGAAAAGCTGGGTGAACATGTCAACCAAAGTTAGTAGTAGGCGTTTTGCTGAAGAACGCATAAAAGTGATATTTGTATTTAGAATTATTGCTTATTCATAGTTGTGTTGATACTAGGAGTAAAATCAGTCATTAATAGTGACAAAAACTGCAGCTTCATTGCATCAATCACTGACCGCTGATTACTTACTTGTTTAGGATGAGGCGCATCACCGAAGTAGGCATTAGCGCCCCACTGACCGCTGATTGCAACACGCTCATGGATTTGAGAAGCAGCAGGACGGTATTGCCACGAAGAACTCGGAAATTCACTCAAGATTTTAAATGTGAGAATGAATTACGAGTGGTAGGGAAAAAAGGCGGTAAAGCCTTCGCCGGTGAGACGCCTCATCTCTACAAAGGTAAAGTAGGGAAAAATCAAACGGCGGGTGCACATTCAATCAAAAGTTACCCCGTCACTCAACTTTTCGCTCTGGCGGTCATCACGTTGCCGGGACTACCGCACTACTTCGGCATTTGAGTGCCACACTGAAACTATGTCATCGCAATTTTAAACCAAGGCAGAAGTTGGAGGTATACTCAAAGCTTGGCTATTGTTGCTTCTTATACCGAGCAAACTGCAAGAAATTACTATTATTTTAAATTGTGTTTTTAATTACATATAGCAATGGGCAAACTGATGCCATGTTCGCGGTAATGTAATAGCGTGGGTACAGTATTAAAAAAAAAAAAAACTAAGTCACTAAACTATCCCGCTTTGGTTGTCATGTTGCCGTGACTACTAAAACTACTATAAACTACTACTACTTATGGCACTTGAATGCCACGCTGAAACTATGCGTCACTGCAACTCTTACTAACTCAGAAGTAGGAGGTATTCTCAAAACTTGGCCATTGCCCCATCACCTTGTCGTGATGCAAGAAACGACTTGTACCATCGATATTTTTTAGTGGCATAGCGATTGTCCAAACTGAAGCCGTGGCCGCTGCAACGCAATTGCATTCAGAATTGCGTGACAATGCAACTTTTGCGGACGTGTGCGCCCTAACTGGATGCGAAATCCAGTGGAGCCGCAACTTTCGCGCTAGTATACACCCGCCATAAAAGATCTACGAAGTGTTTCAGATGCAGACCAGAAGAGTACCCAGAAGACACACACCGATAAAAATTTACATTTTTAAAGCCAAAAAGTTGAATATGTGACAGTTGTGAGTGCAATGTATAGATCCAGCGAATAAAATGAACAGAAACAAGTGAAAAATACGGAACAATACATAATCTCATTCAGTAAATGCATAAAAATGAAAAATTATTAAAAAAAATTTAGAAATACATGGAAATAAACTACATCGAGCCAAAGACTGAAAGATTAATAATTAGAATACCAGAAATATTATTACATAAACTAAAGTACTCGCATCGTAGAAAATGAGATATTTGTGAAAACCAATTTTCATTTGAAATACTTTTGTTACTAATATGCTTGTAAAGGATACGCTACAACGGACGGCCCACTCAAACTATCATAAAACCCGCTGCAGACGATAGTCCTTGGTCCTGTGTTTTCCATTCAACGCTTTTGAATGTTTCGTAGATTCTTGCAGTAAGGCCTGTGAGTCAAGCAAAAATTTCGATAAAATGTTTAACGTCACGTCCACTGACTTACAAAGTATCACTAGTGCAGTGTCTTGTGTCTTTTCAAATTTTTAGCGAACGTCGTCTTAGAAAGTAGCGGCCCATTTCTGTTCTTGACACCGACACAGCAACGCATTCGAGCGTGGTGATGTTAAAACACAGGACAAAAGTCTGTCGTCTGCACCGGGCTTTAAGCAGCACAATTTTTCCAAACCTTAGATGACGTGTGGAAATATGAGCTTATACCAGCAAGATGCTAAGCTTTACTAAATTTAATTAAATTCCCTACAGAGCATCTTACGGTCACTAGACTTTCAGTACACCGAAAGATTGGTTTTGAAGCAAAAACTGCGCCGTACGTCAGAGGATGAGGGCATACTAAAAAAAGAAAAATTGTTTCCACTGAATCAGTTCGTCGCGAACTGATAGTAAATGTAGTTTCGATAGATAGAGATCATTTTCATTTCGACTGCAACGTTGGCTGAGCAAGAAGTGCATTTAGTTATTGGGATAAAGATCCTGAGTTTTCCGTGTTCTGCAACCTGGTCTAAAGTTTTCTTATCGATCTCCATAAAAACGCAACATAAGCACAAAATCTGCAGCCTGGTCTATTTTTCACGTATTTCGTTAAGAACGTGACACGAGGCACATTAATAAATAGATATCTGAAATATAAATATATATATCACTAATAAAGACAGATGTTTTCCTATCAGATTATTTATGCATTGGTCCATTTTCTGCCATGCTTTAAGAAAACAGGTGAAAATTAGGCCAAATTGGAGACTATGGTCATCCTGCTACATTTTATTGAAAACTTGATAGGTAGATCGTAGATCAGGTTACACATTCTGCCAAATGTGTTTTAATATAGAGTCGATCTTGACCTTATACTGCACCTCTGTATACTTTCACCCAATTATAGCAGGGTTAACTTTCAGAGCATCCAACGATATTACCAGGAGTTCACATTATAGTGCAAGTTTACTCAAGTCACATTTTCAATTCCTGAGTTTTCGACAAATCGATACGCATAAACTTAGCAATTAAGGATTGGCGGATACAGGGCAGTGTATTTATATTGTTTCGATGGCACTACAAAAGATCTTAGCAAATAAAATCATATTAGTATGAAATTATTATAATTAGATTCAGTGCTTAAGCACTCTATACGCAGCGAGGCGATTCACGAGTGAAGCTCAACTGAGAATAATATTGTGCTTTTCATCAGTAGGAATACTTCATCTGTGCATTCCTGCCGGAAAAACTCGGTTGGCTCAGTACGCTACTATTGGCGAGAAAAAAGGCGCAAAGAATAAAAAAAAAAAGACACTCGAGTGGACGGCTTCTTTTGTGGCCTTCCACATGAGAGAGACCGGAGGTATCCCGCGTGCGATGTCGGCTATCTCGATCGACAGCCCACCCCTCGGAACAGAAAGGGAAAAGTAGAGAGCCTACGTAACTTTACAAAACTAACCTCGTCAGCAGGAATTGCGGCCAGGTGCTACATCCCCTGCGGAGAAGGCACTCGGGACACTTGGGTGCGTGATGCCCAAACATATTGGGCCAGGGAAAGGGCCCGCCACAATATGCCCCTGAGGGCTACGAGTATGAAAATGCAGTAGATAGGCACTAAGATCTAAGTATCCTAAAGCCCAATGCAGACAAGGAGCAAAAACTGCTGGGAGAGGCATTTCGCCAACTAATGCTCTACCAGACTGCAAAAAGTTGCCCGAAGGGTGGATTCAGAAAGATGGAATTAGATTCTAGGCAAGTCTTTTTGCAGCTTTCGAACAATTCAAAGCAACATGCTGCTCAATTATCCCTAGTATCTATTAACTGCTACACACGTAACGCCACAGTTTTTCTTATCAATTTGTTTTAAATGGTAGGAACTGCAATATTAAAAGTAAAAAATAAAACAATTTATCTTCATGTTAAAACCATGACAGCCAGCAGAAAACGTACTTGTCAAAGTTTCGTTTACAAGATACAAGATCGTACTAAACATTCAGTCGCTGAGCACTATGCACAATGAATAAAACCCAGCTTGTAAACAAGCATAATACTTATTGATATTTACGATTGTTGTTCTATGCAAATTTTAACAACTTTCTCTAGAACATAACCGCAAGCACCTTCCGTTGCCGCGTTTGCATTGATATGTTGTGGCAGGCTGGATCTACCTACAACACTGTCCCTTCGAAACCACCAAAGATGTGGCTCTGCTGAGCAAGCCTAAGCGGGCCGGACGTAGTTTGACCACCCCTGGTCTTGTCCAATCGAGCTACTGAAAACAACTTGCACTCCAGTTTTAGACGATTATAGTTAGGAAGCTAAAGCCTCAATTTCCGAGCAGAACGATATTCAAGAGGAACGAGCAAGGGACGTATAGTATGCCAAGAGAAACGGGGAACCCATGCACGGAGGTGTTCCCACACATAATCAACGCGCATGGGAACAAGTCGCGACATTAAGAAGAGGAAGAAGAGAATAAAGCGTGGGCAAGTAGGAGTATGAAATCGGGAAGGAAGCAAAGTGGGCAGGAAAGGGAGATATCCCGAAGGCCTAGCTAATGGCTGAGGTAACCTAGCTACAAGGGCCCCCTAGGGTTGCAGTCCAATTTTCCCCGACCCGACTCCGATTCACTACTACGGTATGTAGCGATTGGGCATTTTTCAATTATTATTATATTGTGGGTTTTACAGCCGTATTAGATACAAAGACTATATAACAGCGATCTAATTTTGTATGATATAGTTTAAAAATTTAATCGAACTCAAATGAGTTCTATTAGAACAATCTTGGCCAGGTGCACCATGCTGACAGGAAATAAGGCGCGAGCATCTCTAACTCCACACGGCTCGGTCGAACGAAATCGCTTAGCCGTGCGGCGCAGAGAAGAAGACGAAAAACGAAAAGAGAAGAAGAAAGAAGAAAGCGAACACTCGTACGGGGGGTCCCTTCCGTGGCCCCCCACGGGGTCGCTTACCACCATTCGGCGGTCCACCTCGCGGAACAATTGGGAGAATAGATAACTTACCTAACTCCACAAAACTAACATCAGTAGGAACTGAGGCCAGATGCAGCATCCCCTGCAGAGAAGGCACTCAGGACCCTTGGGTGGGTGATGCCTAAACATATTGTGACAGGGAAAGGGCATTTTTCAAAACTTTCAACTTCTTAACTTTTAAATGATTGAGATTCCATCTGCAATGTCACAGGTACGAGAAAAAAATGGACTTAGAACCTAGATTTCAGCGATGGCAGCCAGCAAAAAGGTACTCGTCAAAGTTTCATTTATTTTCATGGTCGTGAAGAACACTCAGTCGCTGAGTATTGTGTACAAGGAATAAATAAAAGGTGGAAGAACAAGCAGTAAAATTTTTGAAGTTGGTCATTTCCATTTTATGCAACTAGTAACTTTATCCACTGGCATTGCAAATGCTAGAACCTGCCCTCCTTGCCCCGTGTACATTAAAATGTCGTGCCAAGTTTCGACAATACTGTCCCAGTATAATCAGAGAAGATATCGCAGGCCCTAATGAGATTGAAAAAATTAAAGGCATGAAATGAGGATGTTTGAATATTTCATTACGGTTTTTAAAAAAGGAATAAGAAGGAACTTATGCATGGTTACATAAAATAGTTTCCCTCCGTTTCCGTAAATCAATATGAAGCTAGTCTAGGAGAGAGAAAGAGCGCGACTTACAGTATACATAATCGTAAAACCGAGACACGAGATCGTTATACGGTTACCACATCTAATCATCGTGTATTAGAACAGCATGTCAGGAAAAAAAGGAAAAATAGAAAAAGTATCATTAGTAGGAGCATAACTATGAGAGAAAGCAACGTAGGCACGAATGATAGGCGTCCCGAAGGGCTATGGCTGACACCAAGGAAACCTACCCAACACCCTTGGGAGTTGCTGCTCCCAACATAAATAAATGGCGGTAAGGTCACTTTGGAAGCAATAAATTATTTCGGCCTCAGGAGAGTTGGAATCACTCTGGATGAGTGCATAAGTTCTAAGAGCATATATTTGCGGTCATTTCAGTGTTTGTATTGTTTTTCTATGGTAAAAAATGAATGTGTGAGGCCGAAATCAATTTTTGCCCGGAAATGACCTTATGGTCAGTTACCCCGTATGGTTATAAACAGGACTAGAGAATTGCCAGCCTTTATGCTTACCGTAAAAACCTAGCCTTTTGGCCCATACTATGCCCCATTAAGAGAGATTGAAGAGTTCAAATAATCTTCCAATAAGCTGTGGTGTCAGGCAGGGGTCAGTTTCAGTTAGGTACTACGATGCTTTCTTTGCTGGTAATTTGGATCCTGGAGCCAATTTGCGATTCGTAGATAGATTTACAGCCAAGGTTCGTTTGTCCGAAGGGTTCGCTTCCCGTCACATATAATAGGACGTTTTGGGAAAATAATGTAGTGCAACATATATATGTAAAATGTATGAAAACCCAGGTTAGATGTATCATATCTATGATACACGTTCTGTCTCAGGTAGCATGATTCACTAGAAAAACTAATTTAAAATCCTTACATAGCTATATCATACAGGGTGTCTCAAAAAAAATTTTACATTTTCAATTGGCTGCTGTTTCAATACGTATCAAACAAAAGAATAGCTTCTATATGGCTTAGAAATGTATCTTACATACCTAAACACAGCAGCCAATTAAATTGTAACATTTTTTTTTTGAGACACCCAGTAGTTGTAAAACTGACCAATAAAATTACATAGCAAGTTGCAACATAATTATCGTTCATTAACTGAGCTCGTTCTATGCTTAAAATCGTGTAATTCTCATTAAAATTATGGCTGTCTGCGATTTATAATTTCAACATGTGCTCGTTGTTTTGCAACATTGGCAACAAATCATGTCACTAAAATGACAGAAAAATTTACAGTAGGTAATGTTTTTCTTTCTTTTTTTCAAGGAGCGGCTGCGCCATGTTCCACCTGCTTAGCGCAGAAACACTTGAACAATGAGTTTCAATTTATGATAAGGCAAGAGAGAAGAGAAAGGGTTGTCAACGCGTTACAAACATAGCTACGTGGTTAGAATGTGAATGTGCAACGCGTTACCAAAAAGCTTAGAGATTTTATGGTTATTCCAGAGAAATTAGCTGCAATTCAACTAGTGGCGCACCCTCCAGACAATGTTTTCATAGGTGTCTCGTCGAGTAGTGTCATTGCAGCTTCTTCCGTGGTTCCAGCAGTGTCCGAAGCTACTGAATTCGACTGAGACTGGGCACGATTCTTCGACTTTCTTATAGCACTTGTCAGTGCAGCCAGTTGGTCCGACATAGATGGTACCAGTGTCTTGGCTTCATCTATGACTGAGCTTGTCGTAGATAGGGAGCGTATCAGCCTGTCAGACGCTCCTACGGCGGCAGAAGTTGAGTCAATCAGCTTGTCTCTCTTTGTTTTAGCATCATCCGTAGCCAGGACCAAAGCGGTCAGAGTACCCGCTCCTGCTTTCACAGAATTGTTTAATTTTTTTGTATAAGCTGCCATCAAATTAACAGATTTTGTTAATTTATACAAGTTGGTGGAATTACAATCTTCTGATGCCCTCAACTCTTCCACTACTTCCGCAGCAGACTTGAATAGCTTATCCGACTCGACGCAAGAAGAAGTTATCAGGTCCGACGCTGTGGATGCAGATTTGATCAATTCGTTGGACGCTTTAGCGACAGACTCCGACATTGACTCTGACGTCGAGCCAGCGGCGGCAGCTAAACCATCCGATAGAGGGGGAACAGACTCAGTCAATGTAGTGGACACAGAATTTGTTAAATTTGTCATTTTCTCAGACAAGGCTGGAAACAAATCGTCTACTTTTCCGGACATAGCTCTGGTATTTGAAATTAATTCGGATAATTGTTTCCTGGTCACTTGAGCTGATTCTGTCCAAGCAGTTGAGGCAGTTTCCACCGATTCTCCCAGCTCACGTGCCGAGGCTGCAACTGACTTCAGGTCTCCTAAGACGAAGCTAATTGAACCTATCGAGTTGTCCGTAATATTGACTATACTCGAAGCTTTTTTCCGTAATTCCGCCGACGCTTCGTTGGCAGTCTTTCTCAGCGTGTTTCTTGCCTGTGATGATGCATTGACGAGTTTATCTCCTGCATTTTTTGTTGACGTCGTCATTTTTTTAGAGGCAGAGGTCACTGTGTCCTCTGATTTCTGAAACGCCGCTAGCGTGTTCTCAGTAGAGTTTGTCAACTTCTCCGACTCTGCCCGCGCTCTTGCACTCATTTCCTCAATGGCTGACTTGTATGATGTTTTCATTTTATCACATTGATTTTCGATACTTGTAAGTTTCATATTGATCGTTGTAGCTTCCGACAAAAGTAGTTCCAAGGTATTTGGGGCATAATCACCTACAGCTTCCGATACCAACCTCACGGTCTGCAACACAGCTGAAGTTACAGCTTTTAATGACCCTGTCGCGTTTGCAGTTTCATATGATACAAGTGTAGCAGCTCTTGCCATCTCATTTGACGCAGAAGAGACTTCGGGTACCACGTCAGAGAGACTCGCAGTCACCGATAGCGCAGTATTTTTCAACAGTTGACTTGCGCCTCGAACCGTTTGAATTTGGTGCTCAACATCCCCATTATTTTCATCGTCTTCATCAGCAGAAATATAGGAAGCATTTTCTGTAACAGGCGGTGCTGGAAGCTCATGCACTTCAATATCACCAGCAACATTACTATTCGTGTTCTGTGAAGCATTTTCAGGAGAGTGTCTGAAAAATAACAAAGAAAATGAGAGTATCAGGCTACGGCTACACCTGCGCAACAAACAATGCGATGTGCTTTTACACGTCACGTGTTACCTGTGACCGACGGCGAGGCAATATACTCGTGTTAATTGTGGGCGACCAAAGTTGCGTCGGTGGGACTGTCGACCCACGGCTGAACAAAGCCCCTTGCAGCACTGGTGTGATTGCGGCCTTAGTGATATTACTTGTTGCAATCAGTGATGGGCATTGAAAACATTAAATGTGGTAGAATACTAATAACTAAATACAAAATGTAGGGGCAGTAGTAATATTTTCCTAGTTTAAGACTCTTTACCCTCCCCACTGTGATTTAAAGAGAAGAAGAAAGAAGGGACATGAAAAACGCATACACGAGTCAATGTGCATGAGTACAGCAAGTTGGGAAAGGAGAGGCAGAACAGAGCAAAGAATTATCACTAGGAGTACAAATATGCATAAAAATATAAGGGATTTGATACTTCACGTGGATAGATCACCTTACCAGCTAACATCTTTAAATCTCAAAAGGCACTATTCCAGATATATTTATGTCTTATATTGATAACATAAAAAGTGGTTTAATGAATATCTCATGTTACGAAAATAGTCGCAAGATACATTCTTGTCAACAAAAAACGCCACACAATAATTCAGACGCGAGCGATTTCACCTTGGCACTCCAACTCCCTGAGAGCGGCTTCGGCTTTTTAATTACATTGAAGCCTTGGAAAAATTCATTACCCGGTAGAATTAATTAAAAAACATTCACAAAATGTGGGAGGTATCATTACATTATTATACAGCTTTCATTTGTTAACTTCCTCATAATTCAACTCGCTCTGAGAGGGACACGTACAGATCTTGAGAATCCCTCAGTAGTGGTTTGCTCAATCACTTACTGTGAAATGAAAAAATCCGCTTGCTCGAAAAAAGGAAAAAACTGTCGAATAAATACAGTAGGTTAAACGATGAAGAAATCAATCAGAGTACCATGGATGGCTACGGCTTCTTAGGTATTACATTCATTTGGCTTTAGTTTAATCATCACGTTATCATTTTACATACTATATAGTGCACCCCACCATTAAGAAGCTGCGCAAAAGAACATGTTTTATAAAAATGCATAGCTGTATTTGTAAGTTCGGAACTGGCTTGAAAGCTGTAGAAGTAATTGTAAGTCAAACTTTATGAACTATGTTAAATGTGTTTTGTATAAAATATGTTAGATAAATTTGTATTTTACGAGCTTTTCTCACAAAAATTGTGCCAATTTAAAAGTAGAAGAACTTTTTTTTTGCTAGTGAAAGTATCATTTCAGTCAGATGAACGTTGTTTTTCGGTAATAAAACAGTTTCCCTGTCGTTTAACTATTTTCTTTCAAGTCGAAGCAAAGAACGCAATATTTGAGGCCCTATTTGCTAAACAAGCGTTTGGAACCTTGAGAAGATATATTTGATTTCAATTTTCATAATTTCTTACGAGGAAGTGAGTGTTGCCTGGGGTTTCCTGAGAAAATTTAAAAGTAAAATTTAATTACTCATAACTACCCGGTGAAAATTTTCTAACAGTTGAGGTGGGAAATTGAAGAATGTTGAGAATCAGGTAACCTCAAGTTCTACACCCTTAGATGTTGTTTCCAAAACCACATACAACCTAGAGAGAAGCATCACTTAACAAACACACAGATTTTAACATTAAGCATTGATTGCACGCATACGAGATAAGAGTTCATCATATTGTTAGGGCGAAATAAGTTTGGAGCAGGTGTTGCTGGTGCCAGCGAAAAGTGGGTCTGTTCTTTGGCAAGATAAAACACACCTTTTTCGCATATCTGGATCTTTAGGACAAAGAAGATTCACCAAGTTCGTATTTGTGTGTTCAAAACAGCCACAGATCAATCAACAATCCATAGTAATAGAAGTGAATTAGGAATACTATTGACAGTCTCGTGGCACAAACGTTTTTCACGAGCTTTCGCTCCACCTGACGTCATACGAAGAGTTGCGCACAACAGTCTCAAAATGGTCAAGCGGTAGACTTAAACTGTTACGTTATTCGACCATGCTCCTAACTGCCTGCCCGTCTATTGCTGGCTATCTAATCTCTAAGCGACACCTTATGAGGTAGATGAGAAGGAGGTGAGTGTGCTACAAGTATCTTACAAAACATTGAGGAGCTAAGTATGCATTTCTTTCGTGTGAACTCGCCTTTAGTCTTATGCTGGTGGTGCCAAACTTTTTTGTCCTGGCGATCTCCTTTCCATAAGGATAAAATCCATCCCTACTCTCAGCAACTCTGTTCACAGTTTATTGCTGCGAAAGCAGGAGACAAAAAAATCAATCAAGCCTCTGCTATGCTAGCGAACCGTACATCCAAACAATTCAGGAAAAAATGCATCTCTCTCAGTTATAGCATGGATGCGCAGAAACTAAACCCCTCCTCCTTTCTCTTTTTATGGGTTGATATCCCTCCCACTTGTTCCATTTCCCTGAGATATTCTAACGTTTTTTTCTGAACGATTAGAACAATTTATTCATTTCTATTTATTGTGGGTTTCCCGCCGTATCAGATACTAAAACTATATAACAGCGATCCAATTTTCTATGATATAGTTTAGAAGTTGAGTCGAAATCAAATGAATTCTATTAGAACAATCTTGGCCAGGTGCACCATGTCTGACAGGAAATAAGGCGCGAGCATCTCCAACTCCACACGACTCGGCCGAACGATATCGCTCAACCGTGGGGCGCAGGGAAGGAGACTAAAAATGAAAAGAGAAGACAGAAGAAAGCGAACACTCCTGCGAGGGTTCCTTCCGTGGCCCTCCACACTCTCCCCACTGGAGCAACTCGGAGTCTCTTGGGATGGGTCGCATACCACCATTCGGCGGCCCACCTCGTGGAACAGAAGGGGAAATTTAGGGAACCTGCCTAACTTTACGAGACTAACCTTTTCAGCAGGAACTGCGCCCAGCTGCTACATCCCCTGTGGAGGAGGCACTCTGGACCCTTGGGTGCGTGAAGCCCAAATATATATTGGCACGGACGATTAGAACAATGCTAATTTCTGTTAGAGGCCAGCGTGTTTTAACTGAGCAGTTTAAACTTTGGCCTATCAAGGCAATAGAAGCGAATTCTTGTTTCGTATGAGAGAAGTACTGTCAGCACCATAATACAAATACACACAGTTAGCAATAAATTGTCGAGCAGCGAGAGCGAAATTTTTTCCTACTAACCTTTCTGACGGTTGGTAAACGGAGTCAGTCTGCTCAGCCTCGGTGCCAGCTTGCTCTGTTGATGAATCTTCAGCTGCCCGCATAGCGAGATAGCGCTTTTTATGTTCGTGTAGCTGGTATGCTCTGAGCGTGTCGACCGTAGCGATGTACTTGATCCGCTTACCACATTGCATTACTTGGCAAAGTCTACAAATACATGAAATGAGTCAAAAAGAAAACGCTTGTTCAAATCATTGCCAACGTGTTTTGATTATATTCATCATGTAGCTATACTCTTTCTTATTCAGGCTTTCCTACCCTACACTTTCCCTGCGTTCCAAAAGGATGAAGAATTTGTTATCAGTTATATAAATTAGATGAAGCTTCCGAAGTACCCAGAGCATTATCTGGGATCGAAATAAAAGATGTAACCATTGTTTCATCTTCAAGTTTAGGCTTTCTGGAAGCAACAAATTATTCTTTGAAAAAGGAAGAAGGCGGGATATCAAGCATGTCTTTAGAACCGTTGAGTTGCATTTTATAGAGTAAAGCTCTGTTTCCACTACAAAGGCGATCCACTACAATGAAAAAGAAAGTAGGGACACACGGAATCTTGACAGAAAAGTGGATTCCGTGCTCGAAGATATTTTTGCACAGAATCAAGGCGCATGAGAACTTGTGGGGGAAAAGAAGAGGGTGAACAGGATAAACAGTCACCAGAAGGAGCATCAAGACGGAAGGTAGCAAAGAGGGCACGAATGAAACACATCCCGAAGGTCTAGCTACGACTGAAGCAAAAATTATCAAGAGAAGCATTACAACAACAAATGTTATACAAGACTCAGTGAAAAAGGTGCCTGAAGAGCAAATTCATTCACCAGGATTGGTGTCGGTCAATTATTTTCGTCGCGTTCGAGCATTTCGAAACAACTTTCAGTTCAGCTTCCTCTGTTATCTACTTAATACGAACGGAGGCATGCGATGCTTCTGTTTCTTTTGAAAATTTACTTTGAACGGTTACGATTCAAAGTGCAACGGCAAGAAGTGTAAAAGGAATTTACATCTGTTACAACGATGACAGCCAGCAGAAACGTGTAGGTCAACGCCTCGTTTATAAAGCTTCAGGAACGTGCAAAACACTTAGTACAGCAAGTACTCTGTAAATATATATATATATCAAATAAAAAATGGAGGAGACACGAGCATTATAACTTATGATATAAATATTTTCCATTTCTATTTTATGCAACATGCAATATTGTTGCCCGAAAACATTGCAACTGCAGGAACCTTTCTCCGCTACGTGAGCGTTGAAGTGTTGAGTCAAGCTCAACGATCCAACAATTATTCCTCGTCTAAGTTAGCGTCATCGCTCGTCTGCGCACCCCCTAAGGCACCCTAAAGAAGTTCCCTTGGCATCACTCCTTCCCATAACATAGGGTGGACGAACCTACCTAGCGTAACCCTGTTGTGCAATAGGAGAAACGTAAAATTCCTGCATGTGGGTGTTCTCATACAGAATTAACAGATATAGCAACATTTAGTCTGGGAAGAAGAGGAATAACAAATTATTAAATTATTTTCTTGGTTATACCACCGCACCCACGTCACACGACGTCTTCCTAGCGCATCAGTATGCATTTTATTTCGGCATGCCTGACGGAAAGTGACAGTAGGCCGAGTGCGCTACTACTGACAAAAAATGGCAAAGAATAGAAAAAGGCACTTTAGTCCATGGGCGACCCCATTCGAGGCCTACCACACGAGAGAGAGTAGAGAAGTCCAGCAGGCTAAGTCAGCCATCTCGATCGGCAGTCCACCTCGCAGAACAGAAAGGGAAGTATAGAGAACCTACTTAACTTTACAAAGCTAAACTCATGAGCAGGAAGTGCGGCCAGCTGCAACATCTCTTGCTATAAAGTATTCAGTTGGTCCCTGGGTTTATAAGGCCCATATATATTCTGACTGAGGAACTATTAAATCAATTCGATTCGAAAAAGAATTATCCACTTTTAAAATTATCTAATAGGTTTTACAAATATCAAATAGGTTCGACAAATATACAATAGGTTCTATATTATTATAATGAATGTTTAAGGCTCTATAAACACAACATATCGTGATTCAAGAGAGGAAAAGGAAAGGACATACACTATGTCGACAGAAATGTGGAACCAATGCATGGGAAGAGCAAGTCTGGAAAGAAGAGGCAGAACAGATGAAAGTAAGATCAGTAGGAGTAAGTATTAAATCAGGAAGGAAGCAAAGTGAGCAATAAAGACATCCAACAGCACAGTTAATGGCTAGGGTAACGTACCTATACGCAGCTCCCCTTTAAGATAGAATGGGCGAACCAAACTAACCTAACCCATGGTCAATATGGCCCATTCTATGGCCCCTTAGGGGAATATGTTTTAAAACATCCTATTTCACAGAGAAAATATCTAATCACATTTGAAAAAATATTTGCTACCACTCAGTATATTTTTCCAGACTGTTATATCAGGTCTGAGGCCCCAAACACGCTAAAGACGAGAAATACGGTTCGGGATATTGGAGTGAGCCTGAGCAGGACGTAATATCCCTTGCAAGTATGATGTGGAGCCTGGACGCCTTTTTAATAAAAGCATTCTCTTTGTCAAGATCTAATTACCTTTCAAAATATTTAAATGCTTTTAAAAATATCTAATGGCTTTTAAAAGTTCAAGCACTGTGAAAACGTTGAATCTCTTATAAGTATCGAAATGACGAAAATATTGAATCGCTATCAAAGGAATCGAAGCACTTTGAAACATCGAATCGCATTGAAATGTATCTAATCACTTCCAAAAACTTCGAATCGCTTTCAAAAATATCGAATCTCTTCCAAAAATATCGAATCGCTTCAAAAAACATCAAATCGCTTCCAAATGTATCGAATCTCTTCCAAATGTACCGACAATCGCTAACCCGACTTCAGTTTCAGGTAAAATCCCGTTTACCGTAACCACTTAACAACTCTTTGAATACAGTTTACTTTGTACAACATTTACCGTTGCACAAACGTTTTTGTAGGCCATATGTTCCGCGAGACCAAACGTTGGGTTGAACCAAACGCTTCGGCAGGTCATATGTTTTGCTAGACCAAACTTTGAGCTTTGACAGAGAAGGGATATTTCAGGGATGCAACTCCCCAGACCATAGGATAAGCAATCCCAACCTTATGGCTGGCCTATTGCATATCCTCGGTTTACCGGAACGAAAATTATTTTGCCGTATGTTTTCATTAATAATCCGGTTGTCAGATTATGTCTCTCATCTCTAATTTATCATTGCGCTCTCCTCTAAAAGAGAAAAACCAGGTTCACAAAAATTGCTCAACCTCATCTAGCTTTTAAACAGGATAAATTCATAAAGCAATACCCAAATATTGGAACCAAACCTGAAGGGTGTTGAAGACGAAAATCTGACTACTGTCACTTCCATTTAGTATCGGCAGATGTTATATAGAAGAAAATAATAACTATAGAGCACTCTGAGAGCGCATACCTCCGCCAAGCAAGGCAACGGTAGCAAAAAATTCAAATTGGCTCTGAAACCATGATTTACTTTGTATCAACTCCAAAATCTGATCACTTGTGCCTTTTCAGAGTAATAACAGCTCGTGCAATTTTGTTGAAGATCCGTTCTTAACTTTTTGAGTTATGCTGCTAACAAACGTTATAACAAACATGAGTCAAACATACAAACGAACTAACCGATCTGCACCAAAATTGGATAATTTATGTCTTTTAACATTACTAACAACCCCTATAAATTTCATAAATATCAATTCAGTGTTTCTTGAGTTATTGTGCTAACAAGCATAAAATGAAAAACTGTGACAAACGAACGAACGAACCAACTAATCATTACCAAAATTTGGTCATTTACTCTTCGTAACATACCTAACAACTCATGTGAGTTTCATAAGAATCCGTCAATAACTTTTTGATTTATACCATTGAGAAAAATAAGGCAGACAAACTAACGGATGGATCTTCACCAAAAGTTAATCATCTGTTCCTCCTAACATACATAACTATCACTATAAATTTCTTCAAAATCCGTCCATAACTTTTTGAGTTATCTTGGTGACAGAGAGACAAAAAGACAGACCAGACGGAAACATATCATCCTTGGCGGAGATAATAAATGATGAAGGTGGGAAATAATTTGAAACCCAACAACTGGCTAAAATGGAGAAAAGTTCAATTTTACGGAGGTATCCAAACGTCTTACATGGTAATGTACTCTAGAAAAAATACAAATTAACTCTTACAAGTCGTTACCCCGTTGAAAACGAAGGATGCAGTAGGAGCAGTAGAGATGCGGGCAGCAACTGACGATAACAAAATCGGCCGAAACACCGCTAACCAATGGCCGTCGACACGAGCAGCAATTATTTTTTTTCATCATGTTATAAGCAACATTTTGTCTTAAGTAATCTATTATTTCCGTTGAGTCTTTAATCCTCGAAAGCATATCTTCAGGGGCTTTGCCTTCTCTTATATCTTCCGCACTCAGTTCTTGGACACAGTCATCCACTGCTTCGTTGACAGTGTACATCCAGCTAATATTGGTCTTCTGAGTCGCTAATGATAGTTTCTCTTCTCCGCAAGTGTTCGCAAGGGTCGAAATGATACTGTAACAAGTACTCCATACACGTGAAAACTTCTGTAGTAAAATCTCTAGCAAAGGGCAACCGTTTTCATCCCGACCAATCATAACATTTGCATGGAGAGTACTGCTGCACAGTTGTCCGATAAGCAACCTCAACTCGGAAATGTAGTTGAAAGCATCATCTACAACTGCGACTTCCGAAGGCCACGAAGAACTTGGGTAGTTCAGCATTTCGACGAAGATATCAATTATTGAGTTGAGTAATGCTTGTAATCCATTGGGTGACTTTGCAAATTCGATTAGTGGATCACCTCGCAAACCCATCTTCAGTCTCACGCAATTTGTGATCAATCGTAGTGGTTCTAACACTTCTAAATTTTCCTTCAACGAAGAAGCTTGGAGCTGTAGTTCACAAATACTATCATCCATAGCAAACGGTAATTATGTGTGCACTTCTGAGGAAAAACAACAATTCTTCAGAAGTTCAACAGTCACAATTCATCAAAAATTGCATCAAAGGGAGGGGGCTTGGCACTCGTGTGAAGCAGATGAACCGAAGTTCGTCCAAAGAGCCGCTACGTTACAACACCATAAAGATGGCTACCATATGGTATAAAATAATAATTCTATGAAGCATTCTGTTGAAACAAAGATGACATGGTGTGAAAGGAGTAAACTAGATAAGCAATAGCAAAATTTGCGGAGAGATATTGGGATAAGCAGTGTTGATAGTGGAGCATGATATAAGCTAGAACACAGCGCATTGTAAACTTACATGTACCTATCGAGGGCACTGCTAATTACCGTCAACTACCGTCAACTATTTGCCGGTCGAAATTTTCTAGTATACCTAATTTAATTGTATACATTATAAGGATTTTATTATATCCTATTATTGCAGTGTCCAATCGTCCTTGATATCAGCTTTCTACTATTGCGGTATCGTATTGAGGTCAATCCTCTACCATACTCCTCATCTACGTGCTGTAACCATTGATCTTCGTCTCAGACGACAGAAACTTATACAGTGCAGCAGAAGTGTATTTTTTTCGTACTCTAAGTTCATAGTGTTGTCTCATTTTGTATTGTTTCTAAGATGGTAAATGGCTCTCAGAATCTATTAAAGATCTACTTTTTAATACTGTAGTTGACGCCAGTTGACGGCAAGTAGTTGACGGCAAGTAGTTGACGGCAAGTAGTTGATGCCAGTTGACGGCAAGTAGTTGACGGCAAGTGGTTGACGGCAAGTGGTTGACGGCAAGTGGTTGACGGCAAGTGGTTGACGGCAAGTGGTTGACGGCAAGTGGTTGACGGCAAGTGGTTGACGGCAAGTAGTTGACGGCAAGTAGTTGACGGCAAGTAGTTGACGGCAAGTAGTTGACGGCAAGTAGTTGACGGCAAGTAGTTGACGGCAAGTAGTTGACGGCAAGTAGTTGACGGCAACTAGTTGACGGCAACTATTGACGGCAACTAGTTGACGGCAACTAGTTGACGGCAACTAGTTGACGGCAACTAGTTGTCGGCAAGTAGTTGACGGCAATTAGAAGAAGCGGCTATCGATGATTTCTCTCATATATGGAGCTAGGAATAAAACTTCATGTTGATGACGCACTGACGTAATTCAAAGCTTGGCTGTCTTGTATATGATTCTGATATGACCAATTATCTAGAACATTATCCTAGATATCTTCGTCTGGATCAATATGCTGAACTTCCATTATCATACCTACTACACGTATCGTCGGTAACAACGATGAAAACCTGCGCACTATGGCTTAGAAAACAACTTTGTATTAATCTGACCACATTTAATATACGATTTAGCTTAGCCTATGTCTTTTATGTCGTATATCGGCAACAAAACGGAAGCTTCAAGAGGAAAAAAAGATGAGATCTACAGTATCGATAGAAAAGTGGGGCTTGTCAAAGAGGTGTCATTACGTAGAATCAATGCTCATGGAAACCGCAAGTTGTAGAAAAAGAAAAAGCTTTCA
Source organism: Parhyale hawaiensis (assembly GCA_001587735.2). NCBI lineage: Eukaryota > Metazoa > Arthropoda > Malacostraca > Amphipoda > Hyalidae > Parhyale > Parhyale hawaiensis. The sequence continues at coordinate 1,541,481 of LQNS02278183.1, forward strand.
GCAAGTGCTTGGGTAGTACATTACCTTACCTTGGATGATTCTTCGAACGAGGTCCAGGTCGCATTATGCACGCCACCTATCTTGTGCAGAGGTGATGCTGAAGTCCGTGACCAGCGGGATGGCTAACAGCGAGTTACCCCCACACAGTACGTCAACAGCGGTGCATCTGTTGGGTAGCAGTTGATAAGGTTAGATAATACCGTAAAACGGGGTGACTTCGGACGCCGGGGTGACTTCGGACCAAAACAGGTAAAAAGGAACTTACTGCAGTG
>LQNS02278183.1:1573070-1589257 GCA_001587735.2 Parhyale hawaiensis
TCAACTTGATTGCACCCTCAACCTTACGATCAGCTTAATAGGTCAGGGCACATCATCAGCCGTGAGTTCGAAGGCTGTAGTAATTCTGTAACTGCACTAGTGTACTATACGGACACCTTGCGATCGAATGATTGGACGATGTAGGGCCATTTTCTTGAAAAAAATCTAAATTGTTATTAGTTCCGAAGTACATACATATTAGATTTATTATTATAGTCATAGTTTTACCACCGTACCCACTCGATGAGTGATCCGTACAGTGTAAACTCGGTCGCTCCACATAGCTCGATAGGGATATTCCTGCCACAAATCTCGGTTGGCTCAGTGCGCTGCTACTAGCAAGAAAAACGCGCAAAGAATAGAAAAGAGACTCAGGTGGAAGGCCCCTTTCGAGGTCCTCCACACGAGAGAGTAGAGGTATCCCGCTCACTAGGTTGGCTAGCCTATTTCGATCGACAGCCCACCTCGCGGAACAGAAAAGGAAATATTGACAACCTACCTAGCCTTACAAACTGACCTTAGCAGAACTGGGTCCAGCTGCAAGATCCCCGCGGAGGAGGCACTCGGGACAGCCTTAATTTGGGTTCGTGAGGCCTATAGCTATGCAGTATATTGTGACAGGGAAAAGTCCCGTCAGAATATACCTCTGAGGGCATAGGCTACCTATTTGCATTTTGACGAAGTGATTAAGGTAGATACTTTCCCTACTTTAAACTTTAACGTTATCCTAATCAACAAAAACAGAATTGGTTCTTTCTTTCACCATTAAAATCGCCTGCCTGACTCTCTACGTTCGTCCCTGGTGTACAACTACACTTCCAAATGTGGAAAGCGCTATGTGGGCTATGCCACGCGTAGCCTTAGTTCCAGGATCGCCGAGCACAGAAGCGTTAGTTCCAGGATTGGTCGCCCCTTGTGTACACATTCTCACTCCTCCATTCGTGATCATGCTTATAAGTGCAATAGTACAGTTACAGCAAATGATTTCAAAATTCTCTCTTCTGCTAGAGGTACTCACAATTTACGCTGTATAAAATCTCTGTTCATTTTCAAAATAAACCAAAATTAAACGACATGCTAAGTGCAACACCGCTGTGTCACAGGTCCATAGTGAATTTGGTTTTTATAGCAAAATTTCAAATTTGTATTCTGTGAAATTGTTGAGTTTACTTACTGACTTTAAATTGCTCGATTTCAGAATCTTTGCTGATGATGAACAAAATGTGTCTGAAATGTTTTTTCATTTATGCCTGACTACCGATAGCTTGTGATTCCACTGAATTTATCAAAATGGCGAATTTTATTTCCTATCTCACTTTACAGTGAGTTATTCAATTAAATAAACAATTAAAAAAAAACTGTTTTAGATACATATTTCGCGTAGAATAATAGCAGAACCAACTTAGCCGCCTAGCCTAAATGAGAAAGAGCCACGTTGTAGCAACAAAAGAACATATTGCAGGGCTTCGTTCTTGATGGCGCGCTACAGCGATAATGGCGTATCTTAGATTCTTCACAGGATACAATGGCAACTATTAAGCAAAAATCTCTAAAAGTAAGCATTAAATTTGTGATGTAAATGTTATTCGTGAAAAGTCTTAGAATGCCTTATGCTACCTAAATATGTCAACAAAAAAGTAACTATGGCGTTTAAAACCACCAATACTGGGAAAATAATGTAAAACGCAAAAAACAAACGGTACTACTGGTGGCAGTTGACGACTGCAGAAAGCGCATTCCAGTAATGTGCGCCTTGATCGTAAAAATGACTCGCGCCAATTCAACAAAAAAGAAAAATTTTCTTGAAATGTATAATTCTACGTTTTTATTTCTACAAAATAAGCCTGAGATTGCACCATTCGGTAAAGACAAAAGGACGTGTTCGAACACGCGCACAATCATCACTCTTCTGTTGATGAACAAAAGTATAAGTCAACATGGCTGCATAATAACAAATGTGACAGAAAAGCAATGGGAACATTAAAGTTAAATATTCGAAAACTAAGCATTTGCGACGAAAACATTCATGAAAAAGTCGTGTAGAATATATCGACGAAAATAGTTTGAGTGGGGTGTATTAGTAAAATAATACCAAGTATTTCAGTCATGACGCTAAAAGTATACAGTTCTTCATTGATCACGGTGCGTTTTCTGCTTAGAATAGGTTGGGAGAGGTTGATATGGGTTAGGATAGAGTACGTTTCATTAGGTTTGTTTTGTTATAATTTGAGTTTAGGGTGACTGTTACGGTGAGATTCTAAAAAAAAAATCATTCAAATCAAAAACAACACGTTTGCGGCGCTTTTTGATGCTATATTAGTGTTCAGTACATCAAAATACACTAGGAAACGAATGACGCCTCGAATTTTTTAAATGCAATTTTCTTGAAAAATTGCCTTCTTACCTTTGCTTCTTGGGGAAAGTGATAATATAGATTAAATTACCCTGACTTTTAATATTATTTATATTCTTTCAGTAGCAGACATGTGAGGTTTGCACACTGTTCTTCCTAACCTTACAAACTAACATTCTTAGCAGGAACTGGGTCCAGCTGCAAGATCCCCGCGGAGAAGCCACTCGGGACAGTCTTTGGGTTCGTGAGGCCTATAACTAGGCCTATATATTGTGACAGGGAAGAGTCCCGTCAGAATATACCCCTGAGGGCATAGCCTACCTATTTGCATTTTGACGAAGTGATTCAGGTAGATAACTCACTGTTCATTTCTCTACTTATCGCAGCTGAGGACTTAAAACGATCCTTCAATGAGGTAAGGTGGATGACTCTGTCTTCTCTAACTGAAGTTTCACGGGCCTGCCGGCGTTTTGGGGGCACCAATGCCCCCGATTTTATCGCACGACTTCACTATTCTGCCCACAACACTTTTCGATCGTTTTACCTTCTCAGAAATTTCATTAATAGTGAAATTATGCTTATGCAACTTCATTATATCTTGTCACAGGGTAGGCTATAAGCAATTTTCTGACGTGGAGCCATCATGTAACGAACAACAATGTTTACAAATGGCAGTGTCAAACTTTGTCTTCGATGTGAATATGGAAATAGGCCTACGGACTGAATTAGAATTTAACTAATTTTTTCTTCTTTATTGTCCCTTAGTTTTGAACGGTATACATTTAAAGAGAAAAGCTTTTCGTTAATAACTTTTTATTATCCTTCATACATGTATCAAATTTAAACACAATAATCAACATCTTAACTGGCTAATGCTGTGCATGGTTAGAAAAGAGTTATGCCGTTTTGAAAATTTGTCCTTTAGTTTTGGACGGTACTGTATGTGTGAAAGAAGTAATAAAAATCAAACTCCACTGCAAGTAGTGAGTAATGATGCGAAATACCGGATTTTGAAGGTAAGCTACCCTCCGGCCAAATTTTCACCTCTTCTTAAGCGTGATAGAAAGCAGATAGATCAGCATATAAATAAACAGAAAAATACACACCGGTCGATATTTTTTTTTCTTCTACTAAAACTATGTCATCGTACAGCAGAAACTTTGTAGTATTTTAACTTTGTAACTTTTTTTTCAATACATTGTTGAATTTTTTGGGCTTTCCCCATACGTACTCTCCATTGCAACACCGACAAACCGCATTGCGGAGTATTTAAACGGTTACCTACTATAGGAGATATAACTGCTGGATTCTTGCTTTTTATATTGTTTTTTTTTTATTGTTACCAATTGTACGTTTTATTTCTTGTACTTAATACTTCAAACTTTACGCGTATATTTCATGCAGGGTTTTAGATTTGAACCAACAGCTTCATCTTCAAAAATTTCTACCGCTAGGTTACGGCAATATCTTTCAGTGTTATTACATATAACATGAAGGTTTAATAGAAATTGTAGCAACGCCCATAATATGCTAAAGAGAAATTTCTGGCATGACTGTCGCTGCAATTGGCGGCACGAATGACTGGGAGCCTGTGATTGGCGAAAAGGAAGCTGTAATCAGTGTTGCCAATTTAACCCGAGAAGAGCCAAATTTAGCCCTTTTCCAAGTTGTTAAGCCAGTAAAATTTTGAATTTAGCCTTAGCTCCTTTTTAAGGCTTTTTTCAATATTTTCTGGCCCTTTTTAGTCATTTACCCTTTTTCTTTCAATTACATAGAAGGCCATGACTGGAAATTCACTCGCTGATACAATTCAGTCTAGCTTTCGCATGTATTGAAAGTGTTTGCGTTTCATTGCTACAGTATGTAAGTGTATTTACATTTCGTTAAATATGTTGCTAAAAATTATTTACAAAGCAAAGATATGTTATGGAATCTATCATTTCATGTTTTTGAAAGCTTTTTAATAAAAATATGTTTACTTTATCATTCGTTTATATGTATCCCGCCTTTTGCACATATTCTGTATCTCTCTCTGTTGCTGCAGTGCAATATAACAAAGCAGTTAGAATCTTATAAGATGTGTAATGGACTAAATTAGATTGAATAGGCGACAGTAGATGAACCTATAGACCCATTGTCAAAGAGACACCGGAACTTACGCCCCGGCCCTCTATCAGTTATTGCCATTATGTTAGTAAGACATAGAGGAAAAGAGAAAAAAAGGGAAGAATCACTGCTAAAGAGACGATCATGAATGCACGATCAAGAGCCGCTGATTTGCGGAGCTTAGAGATATCAAACTGTGAAGTTGAAGCGGGAGAGAGAAGAAGACGGATTAAGGTGGCTTCGGAAATTTTGGCCGTTAACTGTTTGCAACTACTGGAGGAAGAGTTCTTAGCTGTGGAGGATGTGGCTCCCAATGTATGTCAAAACGATTTTGAAACGCGTTGACTGAGTCCGCACTTACAACGTCGGAAGGGAGTCTATTCTAAATGCTGACTATTAAATGCGGAAAGAACTGCTGACTTAAGGTCGTTCTTCGAGCTTTCTGCTTGAGTATTTGACCGTTGTTTCGCAAGCGATCATTTAGGTCTCTTTCAAAGAGTCCCGTTGTAGATAAGTCGTAGAAGCCATTAAAATACTTTAATGTTTCCATTAGTTGCCCCCTGAGTCGTCTTTGCTCGAGAGAGTTCAGTTCCAGTTCCTTTAGGTGTCATTCATATGGCTTGTTTCGCAGCTGAGGTATCAATTTCGTTGCTCTGCGTTGAACTCTTTCCAACAGCAAATTCTAAGTTTGGCGGGAGCTTGATAGTTTTCGATGCGTTCTTTAGTCAAGGGACATCGCCTCTCGTTCGTTTGCAAACCCGTGTGCTCAGGTGTATAAAAATCTGTTGGATGGTATTCTCGTGCCTATTATTGTAAACACAGATGTCCCCAGCCCTATCTTCATGCAAGACAATGCCCCCTACCACAAGGCAACGACAGTCATCAGTTACCTTGAGCAGCAAGATCTCGAAGTTATGGATTGGCAACCACAAAGTCCTGCTCTAAATCCAATCGAGTATCTTTGGAAAACACTAGGGGTGAAAGTTACGGCAAGACACCCTATCAATACGAAAGATCTTTGGACGTAACTTCAAGAGGAATGGGTGAAAATTACTGATGAAGATTGTCAGGGTCTCATTCGGTCATGAAGTCGACGATGTGCAGCTGTAATCGAAAGCAAGGGGCTTTTTACCAAATAGTGATTGTTCACCACCATTTTGCTAAATATTTCTAGCAAATTATTGAGTTAAAAGGATTTTTTTTATTGTTTGTCACTTAGATTTGGACGTTATAAATTTCAAGAGAAAAGCTTTTTGTTCATAACTTTTTTAATATCCTTCATACATGTCACAAATTTTAACGCAATAAATCAACATCTCACTGGCTAATAGAGTGCCAAAGAAACCGTACATGCATAGTTAAAAAAAAAGTCATGCCATTTTGAAAATTTGTCCGGTACTGTAGAAACTAGAAACTATAGTTGCTATCAGTTCACGGAGTACAACTTGAATAGATGATCAACGAATCATAGGAGAAGCGATTTTTGTTGGTGCAGCAGGTATGGTAGTTAAATATTTCTAATAGCTTGCTCTCTTTCTGCCTTGGACGAAGCAGCTGTCGCTTGAGATAAAAAATTTCGTTGCTCGGAAGTTTTATCGTTGGGTAAAAAGAATACGTTGGAGGAATTTAATCAAATTTATTGATGGTTCACTGCTTATTACTATAAATTGTTTTACTTTTCACATGTCATTTAAGAGAAGGAAATAGAGAGCTACTCTTATGAACTGAAATAGAGAACAGTCGTGTCTTATGGCAATTTGAGTTTGTCTTCGTAGCGTATCTTTCGGAAGTATAGTACATGTAACTCGCGACTCTTACGAGAGATGCGGACCAGATAAAATCTTAGTACAATTATTTTCAGAAGTAAAGTCCCCCTTTCCAGATCTTTGTCAATGTCGCAGAGGCCGAAAGAAAGAACACAGTACGACGATCGACGCTTGGAGTCCATGCAAGAGGGTTTTTTTCTACACATCAGCGTTCTTGGGAACAGCTAGTGGGAAAAGAAGAGGATGAATAGTGGTAGTATTCTCCTAGTTTAAGCCTGCCTGCCTGCCTACCCACAGAGTACACTGTAGTAGAAAGAGAGGGAGAAAGAAGGGACAAAGAATGTCAAGAGAAACGTGGAACCCACGCACAAGTCAACGCGCATGGGAACATGCAGCAAGTCGAGGAAGACGAGGAAAAAATAGGATGATGTGGTAGGTGATGCCTACCCATCAGGATGTCGACAGAGGATGACCTCCCACTGTCGAACCGAACAAAGTGAGAAGCGAAATGGGCCTGGAATATCTCGTATCAGTCGCAGCTTATTTGTACTAGGTACATTGATCCACTCAGCAGACCAACGCCGCCACGACATAGTCGTCAGGTGCGCACGGTAGTCAAATCGGGGCAATCGTATGAAGTTGATATGTTGATCCAGGAAGCAAAGAGCGTAACGGAAGGACTCACGAAAAATTACCACCAAAAAGTGACGTCCTCATCGACGAATCTATGGCTGAGTAGCCTAGGAGTATTTTAACTAATTTCACCAGAAAAATCGTCTTAAATTGCGAAATTCATCTCCAGCGTATAAATAAATGAAGATAATATATACTAATCTAGCAATTATCTATAGAAAATTGCAGTGCATGTTGGTGGAAACTTTCACAACACTAGCGCCAAATTTGTTCCCTTTCGGCGACTCAATCTAACTTCTTTTTCTTGATTGAAGCCTTATTTACACTTCATATTCACTTCACAGTTCACTTCACAGAGCATATATATTCCTTACCAACAAATATAAGCACCATTATAGCCAATTCTGTACACGAGAGAAATTATAGTAACAGTTAGCCTATTTCTCGAACTTTCTGTACTTGGCGACAAAATTTTGCTATATTTTGCAGCTCAAGTAGCTGGCCAGTCTTGAGCGGGAGACTGAATGAAATAAATCGAAAAAATACGATGATATGTTCAAGAAAACAATATACGAATGTCTGAGGTCCCACACCTAAAACACTTCGACTCGCCGATGTGATGTAAATTTGCTACGTGCGGTCACAGCTATGTTATATTTCAGTTCTATTGAGTCCTCCCGTTGCATTCTTTGCTTCCTGTGTTGATCGCTTATAGCTGCACGGGCGGCAGCGTCCGCGCGCTCATTGCCGTCACTAGACGTGACTCCGCACCCAGCAGAAACAGACTGGATCAGAGAGTGCTAGGATGACTAGAATAAACTAGAGCACACTGAGAGCGCATACTTCCGCCAAGCAAGGTAACGGTAGGAAACAAAAATTTTGAAATTGGTTATCAACCTCAAAATCTAATTGTGCCCTTCAACAATACTAGCAGTTTCAGTACCTAATTTTCTGGAAGATCCGTTCTGAACTTATCAAATTATGCAACTAACAAACATTCGTCGAACACTCAAACGAACCAACTGACCATCGCCCAATTTTACTAGTTTGTCTTTCAAAGATACTAACAAATCGTGAAAATTTCATAAAGATCCATACATAATTTCTTTGAGTTACTGTGCTAAAAAGCACAAAATTAAACAAAGCAACGAACGAACGAACGAACGAACGCACGCACAGATCACAAAAATTTGGCCATTGCTCTTCGTAATATACTTTACTACTCACGTAAATTCAATAAAATCCGTCCATAACTTTTCGTTATATGGCATCAAGAAAAATGAGTGAGACAAACAAACGGATAACCGAATTCTCGCCAAAAGTTAATTATCTATTCATCCAAACATGCTTAAAAATTGCTGTTAATTTCGTCAAATCAGTTCATAACTTTTTGAGTTATCTTTATGCCTGACAAATACACACATAAACAGGCAGGCAAACTCGACGGAAACATAACCTTTTCGGAGGTAAATATCATCAATTGGAGCATCAAAAAGTGGGAAGAAGCAAAGTGTGTATGAAAAAACAGAGGTCCCGAAAGAATACATGACAGTCAAAGAAACCTACAGAATTCTCCTGGCGATGCTACTCCCCGCAACGTAGGTTGGGCGATCCTAACTATCCTAGTCTGAAGATCCATCATATGTCCCATGAGTGGTGATAAAAAAGTCCGCAAACTCGTCCGATAGACAGTGACGTCTGGCACGGATTTGTTTTGGTCAGGTGCCACGCTGCTTTTTATTCCATGAAGTAACTTTGATCCAAGAGCCAATGTATGCATTTCGAAGATTACTGCCGAGGTTCATTTATCTGAGGCATTTACTTGCGGTATGTATAGATTTATTTTAGGAAAATAGGGTAATGTACATTTTGCGAAAGAAACACACTAGTCGGTTGTTTATCATGTATAAAAAGTCAAGTTAGGGGTATCCAATCCATAGCACACATTCTCAGGTCGCATGAATCATTTCAATAGAACAATTTAAAATATCTACAAAATATTTGTCAAAAGGTACAATGAATTCCTTGAGTATCTCGCTATATAAGTATCGTTCAAGAATTGAATTCGTTGTAATCTAAAAATCATGTAATTAAATCTATATTTGTCTGTTATTTATAAATTCGACATCTGCTGATTGACTTTCGAATCAACAACAATTTTTTCACAAGAATGATAGGTTTTACACTAATGCTTCCCTTACCTTTTTCCATTAATCGGTTGTGTCATGTTATTCCTGCTCAATGCAAAATAAATGAATACGATTTAATTCAACACAAAACAAGGAATAAAGAAAGAGGTGTCAACGCAATGTCAAACATACATTGCTACGTGGTCTGGATGTGGCAATGCCTTTTCGAAAAGAATTGGGATCCCGTAGTTATTCCATTGAGACTAGCTCCAGTTCAACTGCTGGTACACCTCCAGACAATGTGGACATAGATGTCTCGTCGAGTAGTGTCATCGCAGATTCTTCCAAATTTCCAGCACTATTCGATGCTGCGAAAATTGACCGAGACTGGGTACGATTGTTTGACTTTCTGACTGCACTCGTCAGTGCAGGCAGCAAGTCCGACACGGATGCTACTAGTGTCTTGGCTTCATCTATGACTGAGGTAGTCGTAGATACGGAATGCATCAGCTTGTCAGACGCTCCTACGGCGGCAGAAGATGAGTCAATCAGCTTGTTTCTCTTTGCTTTAGCATCATCCACCGCCAAGGTCAACGCGGTCAGAGTACTCGCTGTGGCATTGACGGAAACAGTTAAGTTTTCTGAAGATGCAGCCATCGAGTTTACAGTTTCTGTTAGTTTATCAGAGTTAGTAGAATAATAATCTACAGATACCCTTAAATTGTCCACGGCTTCTGCTGCAGACTTCAATAGCTTATCGGACGCTGCGCCTGCAGAAGTTATCTGGTCCGACGCAGTCAATGCCGATATAATCAACTCGTTGGACGTTTCAGCGACTGACTTGGACATCGACTCTGACGTTGACCCAGCGGCGGATACTAACTTATCCGATACAGAAAGAGCCGACTCATTCAAGGTAGTGGACAGTGAATTGACCAACTTTGTCAATTTAGCACACAAAGCTGGATACAAGTCTTCTACTTTTCCGGACGTAGCTTTGGCGTTTGAAGTTAACTTGGATAACTGCTTCGTGGTAGTTACAGTAGATTCTGTGAATGAAGTTGAGGCAGTTTCCACCGATTCTGCGAGTTCTCGTACCGAAGTTGTAGCTGATCTCAAGTCTCCCGAGACCAAATAAACAGATCTTGCTATATCGTCCGTCATATCGACTGCACCCAAAACTTTATTCCGTAACTTCTCAGATCCTTCGTCAGCAGTTTTTCTCACAGTGTTTACCGCCTGTGTGGATGTATTGAGGAGTTTGTCGCCTGTTTTTTTCAATGACGTCATTTTTTCCGAGGACAAGGTTACTTTGTCTACTGATTTCCGGAGTGCCTCTAACGTGTCTGCCGTCGACTTCGTCAACTTCTCCGACTTGCCTCGCGCTTCTGAACTCATAGCCTCTATTTTTAACTTGGATGCTGTCGTGATTTCACCGCATTGATTAGCGAAATTCTGAAGTTGCCTCTCGATCGCTGCAATGATCGAAAAAAGTTCTTCCAAGGTAGTCGTGACATTGTTTTTTACATCCTCCGATATCGACAACATAGACTTCACAGAGACAGCTGCAGTTTTCAATGACTCTGATGCTATTGCAGCTTCATTAGACACATAAATAGCAATTTCGGCCATCTCGCTTGACGCAGAGGAGGCTTTGGGTACCACATCAGAGAGGCTCTTGGTCACTGAAGAAGCAGTTTTTTTCAGCAGACAACTTGCACCTCGAATCGTTTCAATTTGGTGTTCATCATCTTCATTATTTTCATCGTCTTGATCAGCAGAAGTAAAGGAAGTATTTTCTGTTCCGGGCGGTGACGGTAGCTCAGGCAGCTCAATATCACCGGCAATGTTTTTATCCATATTTCTCGTAGCATCTTCAGCAGGGTCTCTGAAAAATAACCCCAGAGGGAGAGCATTAGGTAATGGCTACACAAGTGAAACAAGCAGAGCGATGCTATTTTTCACATTTACGTGTTAATTTTGATCGACGGCAATTCACATGTGTATGGGCCAGTTTTCACTATGAGACTCCGAGTGACGACCTAAAAACTGGCTTTTCGAGCATGACTGAGGCAGTCTCGACGATCGCGACGGGACCACTGGCCGAGGAGCCTTTGCCCAATCTTTGTCTGTTGAGCCTGGACTGAGTGAGCGGCTCAACAGCGGTCGAGTCCGCAGCGTCATTGTGACTTCCGTCCTGATGGGTAGTGAGGGGTCCTCGCTCCAGCATCCAGCGGTAAACACGCTTGCCTGGCTATCTTCTGTCCAGCTGCCTGCATGCAAACGAATGAAACGACAGAGAATGGTCGAGGGATTAATCGAGTCATACAAAGAGGCAGGCGCATTGCCAATGGAATATGAGAAGCAAATAATACAAAGATAAAGTATTGAGACTTCAAGAATTGGAGAAAATGAACGAAGAGATGAAAACGCTAGATATTTCCATGACAGTTGAAAAATAAGGAAAAGATCCACACTCTTAGAAATCCATTTAAAGCTGAAATTAAAAAGAACGGTTTCATGAAATGTGAAGCAGGTGCCGAGGATTCATTTATTTACACAGCGGTTGTGGTGTTTTGAACTCCTTTAATTTTTCAAAGATGGAGATGAGAAACGACCATCTGTTTCTTCTCTGGATGTAATAGAAAGCAAAAGGCAAACGACTAAAGCCCCGTCTACACGATCCATCACTTAATTAATCACAAAAACAAGAATCGGCAATAAAAAACACAAACACTTCTCTTCCTTGTCCCAACGGCATCAAACAGAAGCCACAAACGCCTCAAGGTGACGATACGCAAATTCAGTCTTCCATAAATATATATCGATATTCCATCCATTTGCTTGTTTGTTTGTTTGCCTCATTTTTTTCAAAGTCATAACTCTAAAAGTTGTGAACGGATCTGCTTGAAATTTACAAGAGTCTTTAGGTATATCACGAAGAATTAATCATCAAATTTTTGTAATGATCCGTTCGTTTGTCATTGTTTTTATTACTTGCTTGTTAGCACAATAACTAGAAAAATCATGAATGGATCTTTATGAAAAATTTATAGGAGCTGTTAATGAAGTTGAAACACATAAATGATTCTATTTTGGCGCAGATCGGTTTATACGTTGTTATGTTGGTGTTGGTATGAACGCTTTCGCTCAGCTTCGCCGCACAGGGGAAGGAAACGAAGTGGTACAAGAACGTAGAAGTCAAGCGGTAATAGGTCGGCCACCTCGATTCGCAGCCAACCTCCCGAGACAAAAGGGAAGTATTGAGAGTTTATCTAACTTTACAAAACTAATCCCATCAGCGGGAACTGCGGCAAGGTGCAACATCTGCGAAAAGGCACCGCTCAGGACCCTTGGGTGTTTGAGGGCCAAATATACTTTATTCGGTCCACCTCTCTCGTAAAAGTCAAGAGTTACATGTGTGATATTTTATGATACTAAAAGGAAGAGACACGAAACATGAAGACATAAACGTAGACCGATGCACGAGGGGTGTTGCCAAAGGTTCAAAACACATGCATGAACACCAGGTCAGGAAAGAAGCGGAAGAACAAAATGAAGTACCATCAAGACGAGTGCGATAAAGAAAGGAAGCACAGTGAACTGGATAAAAAGACGTTCCGAAGGCCTAGTTAACAGCTAAAGAAACCTATAAGAACTGAATATCTTTTTAGCGTCCCAGCTCCCCATAACTTAGAATGGGCAAACCTAACTAATCTAATCCTATGAGCAGGGAAGGGCGAACACAACATCCTTGATATGGCTTGTGTTCTATATGCGTCGTTCGGTCCGCCTACTACCGGTTGTTCAATCTCGCCCATACTCGATGGGGAGGAGGAGGAGGAGCCGATTTTGTTCACCCAATACCCATCAAAAAATTTAGCGGTTGAGTATGTTTTTCTGCCCAGGACCAAAGAGCTGCCGTGTGCTATCGCCTCAGCTCGAAGTTGGTGCTTCTGAACTTCTTTACATATGACCTCCATACCAAAAAGATGATATCCACTCCTGCTCTCACCAACAGTGGTTCCGTTCTTTTGTTGTGAACATTAGAGACAAAATCAATAAAAATATTCAAGTAATGGAGCCGCTACAGAACGGATTTGCACCTCCTTACAACACAGGTAAGGGATTACCATTGTACCTCCCTCGCTTCAAGCAGGGATGTGGAACAACTATTCCCATCCTCCTTTTTTCCATAATTATTAAATCACACCAGACTGGTGACGTGGGAACGGAGAAACTCCATGAGGTCGACTAACCCCCATGCAACCAGCCCAGCGAATGAAGAAAAGAAAGAGAAGATCCGAGATCACAGGATAGCTCTGTATACAGATCGTTTAAAGCTGCCAATACCTGCACCGGCAGAGACGGAGCCGTCAAGACCATTCCAAATATCCACACACAATGGAAAAAACGAACGAGAATACTGTCCCGTATGGCATCGTAACGGTTCGAAGACCAACTCATGAAGAGTACCAGTACGCCGAGTATACCTCACCAGAACAAATTGCTACGGAAGAAATCAGACAGTGGATGAATAGGGCAGTTATAAATTTTATACAAAAGCAGACCCACCAATTCTGCGACGATGCGCCAGATCACAAGACACAACACCATCCAGCATGAACGCACATCGACGAACAACTTTGTCAAGCAAACACAGATGACAATCGGCAGCAGAACCCCAGACTATGGAGCAGTATTCCAGAGGAGGGAGGACATAGCAAATAAAGCAGCGACGTGTCCATTACATCCTCCAAGCAGGCCTTATAAGACCAATTTTCTTTGATGCACGTGAGGCAAACAAACGAATGGATCAAAATTGACCCCAAGATTCCCAAGTCATCAACCACTGGAAGTGACACACCATCCAGTATGAGTGGAGCAAAAGGAGGTCTCACTGTACGTGACCTGGACACGAGCATGGTCTTAGTCTCGCCCGCATTGAGCTTCATCCCCCCCACCTAGAACACCAGGAATCAACCACTTCTAAATCATGCTGAATAGATTCTGAAACGTCCAACCTATTACTAGGCTTATCGCGAACAGCCAGCAAAGTAATATCAGCGTAACCAACAAGTAAATTATTAACAAGATCAAACAGGTCCGCTGTATATACAATGAATAACAAAGGGCCCACAATACTTTTTTGTGGGACACCAGAAACCACGTCCAAAAAAACTCACTCCTATTCCATCAAAAACTACACATTGATGTCTGTCAGATAAAAACTGACCAATTACCGCGAAAACAACCAATACCCATCAATCTCAGCTTATGGAGCACCCCAAGGTGATTCACGCGATAAACAATATGCACTAAAGTCAAGCTGTACCAACCTTGCCTTATGACCCCCATCAAAAGCCAGCTGCAACACATGAAAAATATGAAGCAGAGCATCACAAGTTCCCAAGCCAATACGAAAACCATACTGTGTTGGGGGAAGGACACTCTGCTTCTCAAGAAAACTACCCAACCTTTACCCAACCAGCCTCTCGTAAACTTTCGACTAAATAGGTGTGATCGAGATGGGTCTATAGTCGGAGGTTCGGGATGAAACAAAGCGCTATGAAACAGGGGTCACATGAGCGTCACGCTAGCATTCCGGAAAAGAGCCCAGTCATAACATCCGACAGAATACGGAAGCAAACGGGGCTGCGAGCACACCAGTCACTCTCCGAAGAAAGAGAGGAAACGTACCCTATGGATCAGTGCCCCATAGGGGTCTAGGTCAAGAAGCAGGCGGTGAACTTCAGAAGATCAGAGAGCAAAACCGAAGAACCTCGGCTCGGGGTCGCACGCTAAAGGAATGCACACCAGGTCCCGGCTCTGCTTCCCAGAAAAGTAGCGCAACAAAACGTCCGCCTAGGCAGCTGGGTCCGTAACAAGATCACCGCCAGCACCAATTAAAGGGGGACAGTAGAGCCCACACCAAGCACAGCGCTCTTCAAGGTAGACCACCACTTATGTGCGCTAATAGACGAAGGTAACAACTCACTGGACCTCAAATTATGCTCCCTCTTAGCTTCCCCATAGGCTGAGTAGCACCAGCCCGACGCTGCTGTTCCCTGAAACGTTGAAAGTCAACGGCAGACCGGCTGGTATGCCAAA
Organism: Parhyale hawaiensis; assembly: GCA_001587735.2. Lineage (NCBI taxonomy): Eukaryota > Metazoa > Arthropoda > Malacostraca > Amphipoda > Hyalidae > Parhyale > Parhyale hawaiensis. Next base: position 1,588,169 of record LQNS02278183.1, read on the forward strand.
GGGCATATGCCTCCCGCTTCAACTGGTGCACCCTCCTACAGACATCATCAAACCAGGGCTCATCGCCTGTTTTGAGCGTAATGAAGCGGGAAGGGACATAGGCGCGCATCATGTCAGAGAAAAGCCGATCCAAAGTAGACCCAGGATCAGAAAACTCCCTCCCAACACCCCAAAGTAGCGCAAGGATGGCGCCGGAGACGGTGTCTTAATTCACTCTGGACTTTAAAAATATTTCACGCCTAACAGTGACTCTGGGGACCCGCTCACGGCTTGCAGCATCGCAAAGAGGGCACCAGGGTCCGAGGAACCAATGGGAGACACCGCTGACACTCCAATCAAATCAGGACTATCAGTTATTAGCAGGTCAAGAACACTTCGCATCAAATGGGTGGGACTCTCAACCAACTGCTCACAACCAGAGGCACTCGCGAAATCGGAGGCTGCATGGCTATGGCAATCGGTCCTCCCATAGCCTAACCATTCCACATGGTGACGATGGGTTGCATCCACCCCTTCCCTCTTTCCCTCCTCGCCTGGGATATTCTGAGCCATATTTAGAGAAAAGCTATTCCCTCTTAGAGGTCAGCATCTATCAAATGGGCAGTTTAGGCTTTCATCTATCAGAGCAAGAATTGAATTTTTGTGCCTTAGCAGCAAAGTGCTGTTGCAGGGGTATCATTGTATGGGGAGGGTCAACAGCGCACGTACTTAGACCTCTCATTGTACCAATAAATGATGTACTTAGGGTAATTCTCAATGTTAAAAGAGATGACAATAATGTACCTTTAATGTCAACCAATGTAATGTATAGCGAGTTGCAAGCCCTTAAACTGCATGATGTTTACAACTATTGTTTAATGAAATTTCTGCGTGGAGCTTTACATCATGATACAGGTATGTTTGAGCAGCACTACAGAGCATTACTACCCACCCATGAACATATCACTCGTGGTAGTAAATTAAATTTACCAATTGTTAGGCTAGAGGTTGAAAAGCGATTTACCATTTTCCAGAGTGTACAGATATATAATGTGTTGCCTAATGAGCTTAAAGAACCGATGTCTGATCAGGCTTTTAAAACAAAGTATA
>LQNS02278183.1:1589456-1624221 GCA_001587735.2 Parhyale hawaiensis
TGATATGTATGATATTCCATGTCATGTAAAGATCTAGTGCCTCATAAGTTGAAATACTTTCAGTAGGGCATGTTCTCAATATAATACTTGTATCAGGTTTTACTTTGAAGTCTGTAAAGTGGAGAACAATAAAGGTGTAAAGGTGATACAGACCACAAAACAAACAGTTTGCGATAAGCTGTCAATTAGCAAGAACGAAATTATATTCCCCGACTGACCTATGTGACGAATTGCTAGCGAATTTGGTCGGCTCAGCCTGAGGGTCGGCCGTTTCTGTCGGTGAATCTTCAGTTGATCGCACGTCGGGATAGCTCTTCATATGCTCGTGTAGGTGGTATGCTCTGAGGGTGTCCACCGTAGCGATGTACTGGATCCGCTTACCACATTGCGATACGTGGCAAAATCTATGTATAAATACATAAAGAGAATAGTTAAAAAAATCGAAGGTTCATAGCTTAAAAATATTTCACGCCTAATACAGTATATTTAATTATCATGCAGCTATACACTTTCTTGTTTTGGCCTTTGTTTTTCTTGCGTTTATCATTGTTTTATTAGCTTGAGCTTCCCTATATGTAGTACCAAGCGGCTTTCTCTGCGATCGAAGTAGAAGCAACCATTATGAATACTATTTAGTTTAAGCTTCCCTGATCACTACAAAGAATTTTCAGAAAGGAAAGAGAACGGGACGCCAAGCATATCATCAGAAACGTGAAGTTAGTGTCAGCTCCAGTTTCCACTACAATGGCGATTTCACTGAGAAAGTAAGGATAGTATGTCAATAGAAAGGTGGAATCCACCCTGGAGGGTATTTTTGTTCACAATCAACGCGCACGAGAGCAAGTCGGGAAAGAAGAGGATGAACGAAATAAAGCGTCATCAATAACAGCATGAAGACGGAAGAAAGCAAAAAACAGCATGAACAAAATACGTCCGAATGCCTGTAACTATGACTAAAGTGGAGTATACGGTCTTTTAGAATTGCTGCTTCCCATAATATAGGATGGGCGATTCCAACTAACTGAACTAGATTGCAAGAAGGAAAAAACGTAGAATCATTGAAAGATTGCGTTCTCAGAGGATCAAGAGGCATGGGAATATTACGTCAGGAAAGAAAATGGAGAACGTACAAAAGTGGACGGAAGCAGTTTGAGCAAGAAAAGCGCAAGTACCAAGGCCTAGAGAAAGGTAGAACGCCCGTGCTAATCTCCTGGGGATGGGGGGGGGGGGCCGCTGTTGTCGTTCACGATCGCTTTGTGTACGCCGACCGTGTGCGTGTGAGCGGCGTTCAAGTTGGCGCGCCGCGCTGCTCGCTGTATCGCTGATTAAGTTAGGTAACGTTAGGTAAAGGTAGCTTAGGTTAGGCTAGGTTAGGTTAGCGTAGGTAGTGTTTATTTTAGTGGTGGCGCGCGCAGGAAAGCTTACGTGAACGCAAAGTAGTCGTGAACGACGATAGTGCGGCCAGGTATGGCTGCGCCAGGTATGGTTGCGCCAGGTATGGTTGCGCCAGGTATGGTTGCGCCAGGTATGGTTGCGCCAGGTATGGTTGCGCCAGGTATGGTTGCGCCAGGTATGGTTGCGCCAGGTATGGTTGCGCCAGGTATAGTTGCGCCAGGTATAGTTGCGCCAGGTATAGTTGCGCCAGGTATAGTTGCGCCAGGTATGGTTGCGCCAGGTATGGTTGCGCCAGGTATGGTTAGGCTAGGTTAGCTTATGCTAGGTATGGTTAGGCTAGGTATGGTTGGGCTAGGTATGGTGAGGCTAGGTATGGTTAGGTTAGAAAAAGAGTCTTTAGAATATTTGCGTGATTCAGCCAACAGTCACGAGATGCTTCAACATTAGTCAATACAGTAGTGATTATGTTGTCTTCTTTAGCATGTGAAAGTTGACAAGCTCATTTTACATATTGTGCAACTATTTCAATGTTAGTTTTAAGATATGAATTTAAAATAACAAGTGTTATAGGAATTTCACCTAGTCTATAATTATATCCTGTTCCAATCAGCGCTAATATATTTGGCGCCAAGAAAACGTGGCGCAAAAAAAAAAAAAAATTCGAGCGCCAAAAACTCTGCGCCGAAAAGTACCGGACCCCATATGAGTGATCCCAACGTAATGGTCGACCTATTACGCATCCTATAGACGGCCTGAGATAAGCGTTGTTTTGCCGTATGTTTTTTTTAATAATGATCCGATTAACAGATTACATCTTGCGTCTCTTTGCTCACCATTCAATTACCAGATGGTCCGATAGAATTAAATAGCTTATGAGAAGAGATCGGACAATAGAGCATTTATACGTTAAATGCTACTAGCGCTCTTAATGCTTCATAAGGCTCCCAAACGCTATCAAGGTTCCAATGTGCTCCTTAGTAGCCCATTTGACTAACTGCGCACAAAATTGGAGCAATTTCAGAAAACCGGAGCATTATTAGCAGGTGGTCAACCGTACCTTCGAGTGTATTGAAGATAAAAGTTAGATCCAAGCATAAATGACGCCAACAGCAATTTTCAATACACATTTACAAGACGTCTATCAGTTTGACTGTGGCAAAATGGTTAAAGTGGGGAAATTCTTGGTGGTGGGGTAATTTTATTGCGAGTTCCCCCATACTATGACACACTAACTAATAAAACTGTATAATCTGTAGAAGAATGACACGTGCATGATGAGTTTATGATTTTTTAAAATATATACAGGGTGTTGTGTAATTCGATGTACATATTTTAACGATATATAGAAAAACGCAAAATAAAAAGTTTTTCATGAGTCACAAAAAACCTCAAAACTCCTTCGTTTTCGAAAAATGAAGACCTGAAATACTTAAGGGAAGGGTGCGGGCGAAAATGAAAGTTTTTTTTCGGACCGAATGAAACTTGGTAGAATTTGTAATAGCGAAAAAGAAATTGTTTTTACTCGTGTACTTTTTTCATTTCTCCATAGAAAAGAGTTATTCAAAGAAAACGACAAAAGAGGGAAGGATGGGAGAACCCTTCTCCTCCTACAGTTTTTTTTTTTTTTTTGAGCTACAGAGGTGAATTTTGGTACTAAAAGAAGCAATTTAATTTTCTATAATAATAGAATTTTTAGTTTAATTTTCAAATTAGGAGACGAGCGACAGCGCAGCTTAAAAAAAGTTTAATAAAACATTGAGCATTTTGAACTTTCTCAGAAACTTTTTAGAAAATCAAACCGAAAATTTTGACCCTGATAGAGGATTATATTTCGCTTCTTTTTGTACCAAAATCTGTGCAGCTATCTCAAAAACTGTAGGAGTAGGGTTTTCCCCAGCCCCCCTTTTGCCATTTTCTTTGAATGAAAAAAGTACAGCAGTAAAAACAATTTATTTTCAAATTTAACGCATCTATACCAAGTTTCATTCAAATCGGTCATAAATAAAAAAAAACTTTTCATTTTCGCCCGAACCCCCCTTCAAGTATTTCAGGTCATTTCTCGAAAAACGAAGAAGTTTGAGGTTTTTGTCACTCGTGAAAATAGTTTTATTATAGTTTTTCTTTACAAGGGTAAAATATGTGCAGAGTCACAACACCTTGTATAGTTGAATTTTTTGGGATAATTCTTTTATTGAATCCTTCCATAATATTTTCAAAAGCAAAACCTCGTTCAAATTGTTACTCCCACAGGTGTGCAGATTATACTTAGGTGCACGAATCGCTCCGATAACTGCCCCCAAACGCTCCGGCAGCTACTACAAGCGCTCCCATAAGTGCTCCTGATGCCCTTTTCTGTGTCTACTATAGCACACTTATAGCGCTATAAGCGCTCCTCCTTTTAACAGCTACTGCAGTTTTTTTAAGAGCTCCAATGTCCTAGCTCTAGTTATGAGATGGGTCAACTGCGAATATTCAAACACCGATTTAAACTCCTTGCATGTTGCTTCTATTTTTGGAGTATCTACTGCGTTAGTTTTCGTCATTGCGTACTAATCCCAAGAACAATGCAGACGTTCGGCATCAGCTAAGAATTAACTCGCACAGGTATGAATGCATAATCTTGCAGGTTTCTGGGCAGTCGTCGTAACCTCTCTCCGACAACCATTATTATATTCCTGGTGTTACCACTGCGCACACGTCATGACGTAATCCAAGCAGCGAGGCTGTTTATAATGTCGCGTGCGTATAGAAATGTTTTATCTATGCATTCGTGTGGGAAAGTCTGAGTTGGCTGAGAGCGCTTCTACTGGCGGGAAAAAAGCGCAAGGAATAGTAAATGACATTCAAGAGGACGGCCCCTTTCATGGCCTTAGACTCGAGAAAGAGAGTAGAGGTGTCCCCCCGGACTAGTCGGCTATCTCGATCGAGAACTCACCTCGCGGAACAGAAACCGAAATGTAGAGAGCCTACCTACCCTTACTAAACTTTTGCCGCATTAACTGCAGCCAGCTACAACATCTCCTGCGGAGAAGGTACTTAGGTACTCTGGGTTCATGAGACCATGTATATGTTCTGACAGGGAGAGGCCCGTCAGAATATACCTCTGAGGGTCCCATCAATTATACAGGGGTAACCATTCTCAGATGTACGTTTCGATTTTCATTATTACCTCAATATAAAAAATCAAAACCTGTTATCCTAAGCATAGCATTGGTTGGACAGCTTCCTGAAAGTAAAATTGCTCCATACGAGGTCAAGTTTTACACAAATACTAGAAGAATATTACTCATATTGATGAGAAAGGACATTGGGTGAAGACAAGTATCCTAGACTTTGCCGGGGAAGACGGTGAGTGCTCTCCACTCGACTCTAAAAGAGAACCAAATTGACAAAAATTGCAAAACAAGCTAATTTGACGGGGACAATCTTCTCACATTCGAAACTAAATAAGCCCCGCGGTTGCTATAGAGGACAAAGATCTAACTAGAGATTCTTCTTTGTTTCTTCAACACACGCAAAATAATCGATTTATGCATTTATGCGTAGAAATGATTTGAAACCCAATAACTGGCTGTGGTGGGCATTATGGGGATCCGAACTCCATTTTCATGGAAATGTACAAAATCTGGATGCGAAATTAAATAAAACACTAATTAATCCTTACAAGTCAACGCCTCTTCGCAAAAGAAGGCTGCAGAAGGAGCAGTAAAGATGTGGGCAGCAACTGACGATGACAAAATTGGCAGATACACCATTTACCAACACACATTTACACGAGGCACAAGTGTTGATCTTTGCTTTACATGAAATACTTGATTTCAAGTATTCTATTATTTCCGTAGTGTCTTTTATCTTCGAAAACATATCTCCAGGGGCTTTGCCTTCGATGATGTCTTCAACACTCAGTTCTTGGACACAGTCGTCCACTGCTTCGTTGAAAGTGTACATCCAGCTTATATTGGTCTTCTGCGTCGTTACCGATAATTTCTTTTCTCTGCAAATGTTCGCAAGGGTCGAAATGATACTGTAGCACTTATTCCATACACATGAAAACTTATGATGTAAAAGCTTTAGCAAGGGGTAACCATTTTCCTCTTCACCGATAATAACGCCGTAGTGGAGAGCTCGTTGGCCCAGCTGTGCGATGTGTAATCTGATTTCATATATGCAGTTAAAAGCATCATCTATGATTGCAGCTTGTGAAGACCACGATGAACTTGGATGGTCTAGCTGTGCGACGAAGATGTCGATTATTGAGTCGAGCACTGCAAGTAATCCATCTTTATCAGACACAAATTTCATAAGCACTACATCGCGTAATACCGAGTTGAGGGTCCTCGTGCATTCCTCGATCAACTGCAGTGACTTCAACACCTCTAACTTTTCCTTTAGAGTGGCAGCTAGGAACTGTAGCATGCCAGCTAAATCGCGGAAATTTGCGTGCGCCATTGAGGAAAAATAACACAGTTCTCTCGCTGTTCAACACAAGAATAGCTGCATTGGAGGGACCTCTGTTGTACTCGTTGTGTGAAGCAGATAACTTAAACTAATTTTCGTCCAAAGCACGGCTACGTTGCCACAGTTCTGAAATCGCTATCTTATCGATATCGATACAGTGTTCTGCAAAAACAAAAATGAGGACAGTGCAAAATTAATGAACTAGGTCAGATGGATAAAGTTACAAAAAATCTCCAATGAATCCAACTTCCCATATACTGCAATTAGTTTATTCTTAGGAAGATTTAAGGGACTCGACACAGTCGCGATTCTATCCATGTCCGCCAAAAAAGAGGTAAAATTTTCCAAAATGGTGGAAAAAGTTACGACAGATGCAAAAAAAAAACTCAATGGCTCCTCGAGAGAATCTTTGGCATGATTTGCATTTCTCAGGAGTTCACGTAACTAAGCGAACAATAAGAACTGAACTTCACCGAAACAGTGGAACTCTCGACGATCAAGGTAGACACCACTCCTTTTAAAACGGTACGGAGGTGGGAGGTTAAAAATTCGCAAAAAAGATATACCAAATTGTCATTGGAAATGAGTTTTATGGGCAGTTGAAGCTCGAATAGATCAGATTGAGTTGTGTGATCGTAATTTTCGGAAGCGTGTATGAAAGACAGCAAGCGTGTGTACCAGAGAACACACGAGTAATTGACAAACTTGATGGCAGGGTGGTTCTGGTAACAATGGTTTGGGGCTGCTTTTCTGTGAGAAGTGTTGGTGAATGTAAAAAAAACTGTTGTTCGCTCAGTTGCAGGAACTCCTAATAAAACTCCAATAATTCTGAAGATCTCGGAATGGCTGTTCGAATTTTTGTGGATATTTCGTTCCCACTTTCTCCGTAATCTTGACGAGGTCTTCCTATAAGCGCGCATGATTTGCAAAGGTTGTCAACAGCGTCGCGTCGTTTAAATCTTGACGCGAATGAACTAATTGTAGGAAATGGGAAATCAGGTTATTATTAGGCCTATATTTAGAAGTTTAAGTCTCCGTTTGCAAAACAAAGACGATATCACAGAGGAAGAAACAAGGGACATATATTATGACCATAGACACTTGCAACTCATGCACGAGGGCGTTCTCACACAAAGTGAACGCGCATGGGAACAGCAAGTCGGGAAAGAAGAGGAAGAACAGATGGAAGAAAGAACAATAGGAGTACGAGACGGGATCGAAGGAAGCAAACGGGGCACGAAAGACAGACGTCCCAAACGCCTATTTAACGGCTAAGGTCACCTGGGGGCGCTGCTCCCCATAGACGTTGAGATACCAGACGAGCGCCGCGTAGAGTAAAGCGCTTCCAATATGGCCCATGGGGAGAATTGCTTCTTTTGTTGCCCCATTTTGCACCCGCAAGCGCGGAGAAGATCCGCTATCGGGGACAGCATCTGTGGTGAACGTAATGCACGTGAGCGGTAAACTTAAAGGTGCGGTTCGTACACGACGGCCATTTTTTTTTTTTTTTTTTTTGCCCGGTGGAAGGTCCATAGCACTCATTCCCAGTTTAAGGTCCAGCTTGGACTGACGAAAGTTTTAAATGAATAGTGTGGAGTGCATTTTCTTTTTGTCAGAGTGTCAGAGCTTTATCCTGAGCCAATGTCTGGACTGTCGCAGTATGCGCCGACAAGTTCCTCGCCGTCTCGGGAACTTGAGAATTCCGAAAATAGGTTAGTAAAATCGTCCGTTTATGAGGAAGTGCCGTCGCCAATCTGTGGAAACTCACTGACGCAGAAATTAAAAAGGAGTCGCGGAATGATCGATAACTAGAGAATGTCTGCTTGTGCGTGAGGACCGGCGACCTTGTACCTGCTCATTGGCAAGAGACACGCCATCGTTGTAGATAAGCGGAGATCCATCTTATGAGGTTTTTAGATAAGCCAGAGCGAGATCTTTGAGAGTAAAGCAGGTGGTGGTGGGAGACCCTACAGGCCCTGCAGGGAACGGAATATGGTTGAAGCCATAGTTACACAATGTGCTGATCAAGGAGAGAGGGCAGAGGTGGTCGACCGCAGAGCACGGAAACCAAGGTGGGAGTCCGACACGTTTAAGGTATTCGCAAGGAGAGGGAAAAGCAAGCGCTCTAGGATCTTGACTGCAGGGTAGAGAAGGGGAATCGGCCAATACGATTTACTATCAGCAAGAGGTTTGCCTGGCTTAAGAACAGCTATAATGTTGGCAACTCTTCTGTTGCTCCTCAGGTTGTCACGCGCCAGAGAGAAAGGTGGAAGAGAGTGGTTAGGAACAGGAGTTTTGGGGACAAAGATGCTTGATCTTGGGGGGTCTACCATTTTGGGCCCGCAGCCGAGGAGTAGTTTGAGGCACGAATGGTAGTGCACATGCTCGGCAGTAAAAAAATACCTAGTTGTAGTACAGAGATTCTCTTTGCAAATTGTGGATTTTTTTACAGCCCGGTCCCGTGGTGGATGAATAGCCGGGCCCTCGTCCGTGAACTGTTTTCAGAAGCCGGTAGCCACTTCATGAGAAGACAATTGAGAGCACCAAAACTGATGGGCTGGTTGGAGCAATGCGACCTCCTTGAACTTGGGCTGATTCTGTAAAATGGAGATTCAAGTAAGCTCCGAATAAACGGGCGTCTGCCAATGCCGATGCCATTCGCTAGTCAGAAGAACGAGTATAGTCATCTTATCGTCCGAATGTGCTGATAAAAATTTCAAGTTTAAATCCATCCAGTTATAACAATATGTCCGAAGGTAAACAAACGGCAATTGCGGAGTGAACTCAACTGACGGTAGGCAGTTTTACACCACTTCTTGGCCATCTCAAATCTGTGTTGACTAGAGTTCTACACAGTGTTGGGACGAAAAGATTACAATACTCTTTCTTTTTACTAGCGTGTGGCATCGCCATAATATAACACCTGCAACACGATTCAAGTGTCGAAGCCAAAGTTCCTGCCTGCAGTTCCGGATGAGTTAAATCAAGTCGGCATAGCTTACATCTTCCTTGACGACCCAATTGAACATGTCCGTAAAGAAGCAGAAACCATCACAAAAAACAGAGGCCCAACATTCCCTTATTTCCACCTGCCATCCCCCAACCCTTTCTCCCCAATACCCACGTTCCTTCGATATAGAGAAAATTTCCTATATATAGCGACCCCTGTAGGTAATTAATTGGCTCGCATTGTTGACAGAAAATTGAATAATACTTTTCAAATCAGTTTTGGCGATTCGTGAAGTTGCATCTTTTGGCTGTGTCTTAGTAATCCTTTTTTTTTTTGTCTTTACTCAAAAACAGTTGAATAATGAAAATAAAGTGCATCGTTGATGTCTGCTATTGGGAAATGAGTCTTGAATCGGCTCACCGGCCGACCGTATAGGGAGTAAGGAAAATAAAACGGGACTACTTGGTACTAAATACACATTTAGGTTATGCTTACCAGCGCGCAATAAATAAAGCAGGCTAAATAACATATCATGCGTGCCCTAAATAGCAATGACTAGGAGTGGGCCGTCCGGTGAAAAGAACAGACTGTTTAGCTAAATGAAGGTTTAGTTTATTTGGTCAGAGTGCAGAATTTACACTTCTGGATTTTTGTTATTTCTGGCAAATTTTCTGGTTGAGTTAGTATTTAGGAATACTGAAATGAACATTTTGGGAGGGGCAAAGATTTTAATAGCGACAATGGGGCTCTTACATAAAAGGTTAGGTAGGGAAAGTCTGGTTCAGCTAATACCTATATAGCGGCAGTTTTGTTTACAAATATGAAGCTATATCTGCTCTACACTTTTTTATGTATACTTTTCATAGGATATTGGCAGGACCAGTCCTTGCCTACCTAACCATTTGAGTAAAAACTACTTTGTAGTAGGTTAAATTAATAAGATCACACCTATGGGAAATATATACCTATATCAACCAGTGTAGAGCCGATATATCTTCATGATTAAAAACAAAGTTGCTGCTACATGGATATTAGCTGAACCAGTCCTTGGCTTCCTAACTTTAATGGAAAGAGCCCCGTTGTAGATAAATGTTTTCTCCACTCAAAAAGTTTATTTCAGTATTCCCTAAAACTACTTCAACTGCAAAATTGGCCAGAAATAACAAAAATCCAGAAGTGCAATTTTTTCATAGTGACTGCTAATACCTATCCTATGAGATATGTACTAGTGTAGTGGAGCCCCGTTGTAGCTGTAAAAATCTTTGGGACCTTTTTACTTCTGGTGAGCCAATCTATTTTCTTTATTTATGGTCCGATTGTCATGAAACTCGCACGGTATACGTAAAAGTGAATTTAAAGAACATTTTAGTCATGCAAATTTTTTATTTTTGCAATAGTTTCTGATAACCTACGCTACCCCAACCTACGCTACCCCAACCTACGTTACCCCAACCTACGTTACCCCAACCTACGTTACCCCAACCTACGCTACCCCAACCTATCCTACGCTAACCTACCCTACCCTACGCTAACCTACCCTACCCTACGCTAACCTACCCTACCCTACGCTAACCTACCCTACCCTACGCTAACCTACCCTACCCTACGCTAACCTACCCTACCCTACGCTAACCTACCCTACGCTAACCTACCCTACGCTAACCTACACTAATCTTTCGTACACTAACCAAACATAACGCAGCTGAAATTCAAGAAAAATTGAATGAAATGTTCTTCAAATTCAATATTACGTCTATTGTGCGGGTTTGATAACAATCGAACCGTAAATAACGAAAATACACGAGGTTTGTGCTGCAAAATAAACAAGTAAGAACACAACACCACAAGAAATAAAAGCTATACGTCCGCACTCTACAGCGATCACCGACAAACAAAAATTACTTAGAAGGGAACTGCAGATTTGCCCAAAAGTAAAAATAATTCCCCAAATATTTATAAAAGAACATAAATAGAAGCTTCACGCTATAAATAAACACTTATGCTCATCTCAATGTATGCGGAATATACGCGGTAGTACATAATTATTAATTATTTGCGTAAATTATCAAATATGTCGAAAAAATCCCGAAATTGTTCTAAAAATCCCTGATACCATCTGAAATTTCGAAAAACTGGGGTAGGGTAATGTCTCAATTACCGAATGCCCATCTATTACCGAATATAGGTAGGAATCTTATTGCGTTCGGTAATAGAAAGGCATTCGGTAATTGAGACATTACCCTAAATCCCCCAATAGTTGCAGCCATACCTTATACACGCTCCTTATTGGCTGACACCAACGCATCACTCTTATTGGTCAACCAACGCGACAACCAAGTTTTTTATTGGTTTGGAAAAGCAACTCGCGTCAAGCAAGCTTGGGATTGGTAGAAATGACAAAAGTTTATCGTCAAAATTACTTGAAAACTATTGCGAAAATCCAAAAAATTTACATGTATAAAATGTTCCTAAAATTCATTTTAACGCATACTGTGCAAGTTTCAAAACAATCTGAACACGAATGAAACAAATAGACTGGCTCACCTAAACTAAAAAATTGCCAAATCTTTCCCCCACACCCAAAATATTCATTTCAGTATTCCTAAATACTAATTCAACTGCAAAATTTGTCAGAAATAACAAAAATCCATAAGTGTAAATTCCGCACTATGACCGTTTAGGTCGTCCTCTGATGCAGCTGATTACTAAAACAATTACAAAAATCCTATTAATAAAAACTGAAAATGAAATTATGAGCAGCTCCCCTGGCCGACATCACAATTGTCTACTTATTGAAGCGGCAATATTTGGCAATTATAATATAAAATTACTACGGATATTATGAGATCTGCTATAAATAAATTCTTGCAGTCTATGTATTCACAAAGGAAAACCACTATCACTGACCACAAATTTGGATAGACTAAACCACTTATCAAATCCACCAGAAAGGGCCGCGAAAACGGAGTGGACCAAGGTAGCAATGTAAGAAATTTCATAAAATATACATTCTGTATGTATCTTCCGCCACATTGTTGTGTCATGCTTTCATCTAGAGCGTACTGTCGAGGAATAGATCATTTCTAAATGCAAAGTGCAGGTGTGAGGCTTGTTATTTTTATAATATTTACGATATTGTGAAGAAGTGCCGAAAATTACCTCACCTCTACCTTATATCATAGACATAGCCTATTTGATGCCTTCTGCTTTACTGCGGAGGCTTGCGCCCTCACCACTCTCCTCAGGGGGCGCGCCCTCAGGTTAAGAACCATTGGTCTAACTTGAAGTCAGGCCATTATCGCAATTTCTCAACAGTTTTTACTCAAACTCTTGTGAATCTTTCGTTTGCGATGGGAACAGTTTTTAAATATTTTCAGAGAACCAATATTTACAAGAATCACTAAAATTCAACTAGTATGGTGTACTTCAGGAAAATTGCACTAGAAATTTCCGCGCAGAAACTGGTTATTATCGCCCGAAAGTTTAAGGTAAACCAACTTTTACTTCAGTTCGATTGAAGTGATACCTAGTCCAGAACTTTCGCATACGAACATCGTAAATGATTACCGGCTAGACCCTAAAATACCTAGTTGCCACGTGAGCAAATTATGCTTCTAGCCTATATGAAAGAGGTTACCACGCTCTGTGTAAATAATATCTTTTACCTTTTTATCTTCTCCCATTTTACCATAGGCCTAAGACCTGTTACATTCCTGTATCTTCGATGCACATCGACGTTTCATCTCACTCTGAAATATTGTCCAACGGGATAGGAAAAAACTGCGTGCAAAACACCATTTTTTTGTTTTCGACGACTTTATTCATGAAAAAATAATGTATAATTAATAGAGAAGAGAAGTGTTAACTTTAAATCAGAGTTGTAAATTAGGATTAGGCTAACAAGGCTTCCCAGTATTTGATATCTGGCACTCTTTTAAAAATTGCCTGAGGAAAAAAACACTCTGTCCCTCTTTCTACTGAAATAAACAGCATACGATGAGGCCTCATTCTCGGTTTAGAATGTCATCGTTGCCTCCTATTACTGGAGGATGCTGGCTCTCTACAATGTAGCATCCTGAATTAAGAGTAATATATTTCAAACCATATTGGCTGATACACTTTAGAACATAACCACTAATTTATACTTAAAAAATGGGTTTTAACTAAATTTCTGTGTGTTAAAGATGAAGAGCTGATGACCCGGTATTACGGATCCTATAATTAGTAAAAAAAAAAAAAACACTTGGTTCAAACTTAGCACATGACCAACGCAGACATTAGCACAAATACAATTCTCAATACTGATGATGTTGCCGTAACTTGGAGGTAGATATTTTTTGAAGGTGACGTTCAGAAACAAATCTTCATTTGTCTCTGATGACGTTATTGTTTCAAATTTTGCATGATCTATATTCGTGAAATTTGACAATTGTAAGAAACACAACAGGAAATTGTAACCAATAAGAAGAAAGCAATATCAAAACAAGAACATAGCAGCTATATTATTTTGCTGGAAATCGCTTCAATACGACGCGGAACCGCTTACAGGTGTTTAAGGGGAAAGACTATTAAATTAACAGACAATTTGGAGAAAAATTTTTTAATAACCATAGGAAGTATGAAATAGTGCAAAGTTTCCGCTGTACGGTGGCGTACTGTCAGCAGCAATGGAAGAAAAATATTTAGGAAGTGTCTAGGCAGCCGACAATGTCGGCTGCCTAGACTGTAGGCTGCGCAACTGACAATGTCTGTCAAGCAAGCTCTGGGCTAGCAGTGTCGGTTTGATGGCTTCCGACAATACAAGTGCCTAACGTAGGGTAGAATAATTACTTTTTTCTATATTATTTAGCTACTAAGCTGTCACACTAGAATTTATGTAAAGAAATGAAATGCTCGGATTCACCAAGATTTTCTGATTGTCAAATGTATATGATTTTAACAAATACATATCATATTTATCTTATCATGAGATTTATTTATTTAGTACGTCATAAGGAATGAAAATAATGAATCCATATATACATTTTAATATGTAGACAGGGGCGTAACTAAGATAGGTACAATAGTTGGCGCCCTAGTACTAAGCCAATTCGAGCGCTCCCCTCTCTTTCCAATTGTGAGAACTGAGGGAAAAGGAGTGTTTTTGACAGGTCACACTGAATCATAATTCGGAATTCAATTAACAATTACTGAACTAAATTTGGGCAATTGAAATTTTGATGGTGATTTATTTCAGGTGTTAGGTAAGGTAAGGTTAGGTTACATTATGTAAAGTAACGTTCGGTAAGGTTAGGTTAGGCTAGGTTAGGTTTGGTAGTACTTATTGTAGTGCTTTCGGTTGTTGTTGTTGCGCGGCAAGAAACCTTACTTGAACGCACGCACTGTGATGAGCGCACACAGAATGGCGAGTTTGATGCCAGTGAGTCCCGGCAGCACTGGCGCCAAACTCGCTATTCTGTTTACGTTCATCACGGTGCGTGCGTTCAAGTAAGCATTCATGACGCGCCTCAACCACGAGAAGCTCCACCATAAGCACAACCTAACCTTACCTAACGTTACCATACTTAATGTAACCTTACCTTCCCTAACGTAACCTAACCTAACGTTACCTAACCTAATCTGCGATACAGCGAGCAGCACAGTACGCGAGCTTGAACGCCGCCCGCACCTACAGTGATGCGCGCACACAGAATAGTCTGAAACGTACACGGCGCTTGGCGAGTTTGGCGTCTGTGCGCCCCGGCAGAAGATGAGCAAGTAGTTAGGTTCACAAGTCGGAATCGACGTGAGCAACAAATTCTTGGATATGTTTAACAGTATTTGTGGTGAAATAAAGAGAAAATCAACAAAAAGTTCCGTAGAAGCTCTTGTCTTTCAAATAGGAAACAAAAATTTGCCGTGATATTATCTCTTTAAAGGCGCATCCAAATGAAGAGCATCGGCATCTGCTGTACTGTGCAAGCACGGCAGACTGTGTCGCTTGAAATTTTAATAGTTTATTTTATAGAGTAGCAATGTACAAGCCTATCTTGGCCCAGAGCAAGTTACTTGAAAGATTTGATATGTATCCAAAAAGTTTCGTTATCAGCGTCATTCACGAGCGTAGCTGCATATAGTTATATATCCTCCCCTTCTAGCAAAATACACCGCAGAAAGCTACGCTGAAGTTTTTACAAGCACAGATTTTATTTTGAGAGCCAATTATATTTTGTTTTATTGGATCGCTATATAGCCGCGCTGCTTTGTTGAAGAGTTCACCCGTCGTTCATATCAACGCGTGTGTTCATCCACTCGTCGTTGTCAAGGCAGCTCTATGTACGCCACAATGAGTTACTAAAATGTTAACCGCTAAATCAGGATCCTCGGCAGGTGTCATAGGCAAGTTACGGATATTTCTTCAAATTTGAATTAAACTAAGAAAACCGCGCACTTCTCAGCTAATTCTAGGGCAGAGTAACACATTCAGATGAGGGGATGAGCGAACGCGTTCATAAGAATGACGCGTGAACTCAGCCTTATTTTTTTGGCAGCTGAAGTAATTATTTGATTCCTGGTTTTGCTGCCTCACCCACGTCACACGACGTCATCAAAGCAGGGAGATTCAGTTTATTATGCCGCATCAGCATATGAATATTTTATGTTTGCATTCCTGCCAGAAAGTGTCAGTCAGCCGAGAGCACTACTACTGTCGGGGAAAAAGACAAGCATCTCTCACTGACGAAAAGGAGAAGACAGAAGAAAGAAATGCACGTTAGGAGGATCCCTTACGTGGCCCCACACGGGAACTGATAGGAGTCCCACGTGATGAGTCGTCCACCACCATTCACCGGCCCACCTCGCGGGGCATGCAAAAGGAGAAGTATTAAAATAACCTACTAAACTAGGGAAACTCACCTCTTCAGTAGGTAGCCAGCTACAATATCCCGTGCAAAACATGCACTGGGGTCAACCCTGGGTGATGCCCATATATAACATACTGTGGCATGGAAAGGGCCCGCCAAAAAAACCCCTGAGGAAGAGGTCAAATACAACCCGCTTATCCTGTTAAAAGTGGCATGTAACAGTTATGCAACCTGCAGTACATTATGACGTTGCAGAGACAAATTATCAAATTACTCTATTTCAAATTCAGATATTACATAACAGCGATCCAATTTCGTCCAGTAAAACTCCGGGGAATTCTATGAGATCAGTGTTTCCAGGTAGCCCTATTATCGTTCACGACACCTTGTGTGCGTGTTTGCGTACGCAGATCGTGTGCGTGTGAGCAGCGTTCATATTGGCACGCCGCGCTGCTCGCTGATCAAGTTAGGTTACGTTAGGTAAGGTTAGGTAACGTTAGGTGACGTTAGGTAAGGTAAAGTTAGAAAGGTTAGGTTGGATTAAGTTGGGTTAGGTTAGGTAAGGTTAGGTTAGGCTAGAAAGTTAGGTAATGAGGTTAGGTTAGGTCAGGTAAGGGTAGGATAGGTTAGGTTAGCTTAGGTAGAGTTTATTTTAGTGGTGGCGCGCGCAAGAAAGCTTACGTGAACGCAAAGGTGTCGTGAACGACGATAGCGCTACCAGGTATACCACTTCTGACCGGAAATAAGGCACAAAGCATCTTCAAACCCATACGACTCGGCCGAACGACTTCGCTTAGCAATGCGGCCCAGGGCAAGAGCCGAAAAACGAAAAGAGACGACATCTGGGAGAGGAGGTCCCTTCCGTACCCTCCCTACTTCTACAGGAGAGCAATTAGGAGTCCCATTGGATGCGTCGCTTATCACCATTCGGCGGCCCACTTCGCGGGAAGGGGAATTCTAGAGAACCTACCTACCCTTACAAACAAACCTCGTCAGCAGGACCTGCATCAGGTGCAACATCTGTGGAAGAGGCCTTCTGGTCTCTTATGTGAGTGATGCTCGTATATTATATGCCCGGACACAGGGAGAGGGCCGTCAGAATTTACCCCCGAGGACAGCTTAAATGATCGATAGTTGGGATAGTAGCACTTTAAACCTTCCAAATTCTTAATTGGGCAATCGATATTCATGGATACATCTACACCGCTATCGCGATGAAACAGTTTATCAGGTATTCGGTAAAGGGTTAACTAATGCATTGGTGCTACTTCCCGACAAACAAATGCCAAACTGAATCAAATTTCCTGTTGAGCTAACTAAACCGACACGTTGTGTTCATCCATTTCAATATATTTAAAAAAATTGAAGCTAGCTAACAGACGTAGAGAGATGTGTTTAAGGATTTTTTTTCTTCAGAAAACTGACGAGAGAATTGTTATTACTTATTACATTGAATAGCTTAAGCCTTTCGTCTCCACAACTAAGACGATCTAACATTGGAGGAAATAACATGATAGAATATCAACAGAAACGTGGAACACACAGACAAGAGAAACCACTGATTTGTAGAATCGTGCTGAACGGCAACATTCTGGTTAGCTCTTTCTCACATCTAATGGTCTTCGCGTGACTACAGAAGTTACAACTCAGAAAAAGATCCTCCAACCTAGGTCACTATCAGTAGATAAATATATATAAAAAAGAGACAACTATATGCACCCCAGCAGTAACCGTTGATCATAAAGAGTACATGACTGGGGTGAACTCGTAGTATAAAATAGGCCTAAGTAGTAATGGTATGAAGTAATGAATACCTTCACCTAGCGGAGATACAAACAATATGAATAATAGTATGCCCCGAGGCTGTAACACACGCATGACGTCAGTGCTGTAGGGTGGAATCACATTCGATTCTACCCTATAGTGTCTCAGCTGGCTGCTTCATTCTGTAGCAGATATTGTTTCCGTTATCTGATTAAATCCTCCCACTCCTAATGATAATGTAATTAATAAAAGTGAAATCCTTTAAAATATCATTTAAAAAACTCTGTTACAGAAGCAAAGAATCATTACTACAAGACTTGCGGTTTCACCAGCGCACCCATGTCAATACGACGTGATCCAAGTAGTGAGACTCTGTTTATCATGTCGCATCAGTGAACGAATGTTTTATCTCCATTTTGCTCGAAAGTCGCAGTCGGCCGAGTGCGCTACTATTGGCAGAATAAAAGGTGCAGAGCATCTCTCGGGGATGCACAACTATAAGAAAAGAAGATAGAAAGAAGACGCACCCTGTAGGAGAGGCACGGGAGCATATAGGTGTTCCATGGGTTGGGTCACTAACCATAATTCGGCGGCCCACCTTGAAAAAGAAAGGGAAGTAGGTATAGAGAACCTACCAACTTCACAAACCAACCTCGTCAGTAAGAGCTACAGCTTGCTGCAACATTCGCTGCGGAGAATGCACTTGGTACTGCTTCTGAGTGAGTGATGCCTATAAATCATTTTGTGGCAGGGAAAGGGCCCGCCAAAAGGGCTCACACAAGAAAAATTACGACACGCAGTAGAAGCACCAAATATTCCTATATATATGTTTTTATGTGTTTATGCAAGTTTGATAGTTTTGCTTGCTTGGTTGTCGCCGTACGTAGAATCTCCTCTTTTACACATGAGGAATAAACTGTGAAGAGCCCAAAGATTTCACAGTAATAAAGCTTCAAATTGTCATTTCTGTTCATCGTTAATATAGCTCTGTAACCACTGCCTCCTGGATAAGATTCGGCAGTGCTTTTATTTCGGAAAATAATAGTCTCTTTGTATTTTGGTAATTAAAAATTTGACGTAACCAACTCCAAGTCAACAAATTGAGCAAAAAAAATTATTGTTACAATCATGTCAAAAAATTCGGGTCTCCATTTCCACAACAAAGGCGATATCACAGAGGAAGAAAGACGGGACATATTATGACAAACACATGGGACCTATGTACGAGGGCGTTCCCAAACAGAATCAACGCGCATGGATCGTCATTATTATTACATTGTGAGTTTTTCCTCAGTATTAGATACGAAGACTATATAACAGCGATCCAATTTTGTATGATATAGTTTAGAAGAGGAGTCGAACTCAGATGAGTTCTATTAGAACAATTTTGGCCAGGTGCACCTTGTCTGGCAAGAAATAAGGCGAGAGCATCTTCAACTCCACACGGCTCAGCCGAACGAAATCGATCAGCCGTGCAGTGCAGAGAAAGAGACGAAAACTAATAAGACAGAAGGAAGCGAACGTTCGGGCACGGGGTCCCTTCCGTGGCCGTCCACTATGGAGCGGATAGGAGTCCCATGGAATGGGTCGCTTACCACCATTCGGCGGTTCATCTCACGGAACAGAAGGAGGAAATATAGAGAACCTACCTAACTTTAAAAATACTAACTTTCTCAGCAGGAATTACGGCCAACTGCCACATCCGCTGCGGAGAAGGCACTCGGAACCCTTGGGTGCGTTAGCCCCACATATATTGGGGCAAGGAAAGGACCCCCCAGAATACACCCTCTGAGGGCCTACGCGTATGGAAGCAACAAGTTGGGAAAGGACAGGGAGAACAGATGACAGTATGATTAGTAGAAGTATGAAATTCGAAGGCAGCAAAGTGGGCACGGAAGTCTGACATCCCGAGGGCCTACCTTATAGCTAAGGTAACTGGAGGCGCTGCTCCCCATAACATGCGTTGGGCGAACTTGAACTACCTAACCTTATGGCCTGTGGGGGCATCCTATGCCCCCTAAGGGGTCACGAGTAGAAGAATATGGCGTCCTTGAAATTTATTTTTAATAACTCAATGGGTTACGGCCAGCAGACTCCGAAAAATTTGCCCTATGGCTAAGTCAATGGGTTCACTATGCAATTGTTTATGCTCTTTCAGTATATTTCTACACATACATCTTAAACATAGGGGACATGCACCGTCTGATCTCGAGTGCAAGACATTCAGGGTGTTTTTCACGCACTGTAAGGCAAACAGGAATGCTCTTCATTCTCACTTTCTCTACTATGCCCTGATGAGAGGGCACTTTTAAGCATTCAGTAATATAAGTACATTGGATGATAAAGGCTCTACTAAACACATTCTTCATGCAACTAATTACTCAAAATTTTAATCAGCCAAATTGCTGACAAGTCAACTTCTTGGGACGAAATGAATGAAAACAGCCTGGCACATCAGCCGGAGAAAAAAAGATTACCTGTAATCATTTAGAGTCATCTGATGCTGTGCTCTCGGAGGTATATGCCCTTCATGCTATTTTCACAAGTTGTCATGTTGCGTTAGTTAATCTGACAGCATTGCTTTAACTGTCCTTAGAAAATGTTTTTCCTAAAGCATTTGCCGCAGATATGGAGTCAGCGAGACGGTTGGCGGCCTGTACCGCGGCTGGGATCAGACCCGAAAGCTTTTCTGCCGTTGTCTCGGCGCTCGACACGATCTGTGATAGGTTGTTGGTTGATGACGTAACGACATTAATTAACTGATCTACCTTATCTGAAACTGCTGCCAAAACCATCTCGGAGTCGCTTAACTTATTTGTTGGTGCAGTGGCAGAGACTGATGGTTTACCTGTTCTGTCTGATTCTAGAGTAATCAACCCTGATGATGCTGGACTTGCAGAAACCATTGGCGCATTTTTCCTCTCTGATTCTGTGGCAGCCATCTTTGGTGATGTTTCAGTCCCAGAACCTAGAGGTTCACCTTTTTTGGCTGAATCTGTAACAATCAACTTTGTTGATATTGCAGTAGCAGAAACTGATAGTTCATGTGGTTTATCTGATTCTGCCGCCATCAACTTAGTTGTATTGGCTGACGCTGCGGATGTTGTTGGGGTAACATTGCCAAACGCATTAGGAGACGTTTCAGTCAACTTTTCAAATTCTGCTCTATCAGATTTGCCAACCTTGACGGAACCAGAATGGGTTAACAAAGGCATTTTACCGGAGATGATGGCATTTCCTGTGAGCACTGTCTTCGTCCGTGTTGGCATCGCATCCGCAGAATTTGATATTTCAGCTGTCAGTGTCAACTCAGACGAGTGTGTCGACCTTTGTTCGTCGGCTGGCTTCGACTTCTTCAATCTTTTGTCAGCAGACGGCGACTTCGATTTCCGTTTCTTGCTTATAGACGGTGTGTATCTTTCCCCCATCGCTGGCACACAAGAATCGTTTATAATGTTCAAAGCAAAGCCAGCACTTGGCTTGTTGTTGAACGCAGTTTCAGTCTGTGCTGTACATTCTGATTGCAAGTTATTCTTACTGCACTCATCGGACACTGAGTCTGCCTTCGTATCCTTATTTTGAGCAAGGGGACAGTCAGCCAATTTCTCGAAAGCGGTTGATGATGGACCTATTTCAGTTGATACAACCTGCTCGTTCGACAATAAGTCAGAGTTAGCTGCGTGCTCAGGCAGATGCTGATGGCCAGACAATCCAGCTGCTGTTGATTCTGTATTTTTCAGAAGGTCAACCGTATTCGATGTCAGTTCTACAGATGAGGCACTGGCCGTATCAAAAGAAAGAAGACTTGTAGGTGACTTTGAGCCCTCTTCACTGATAGACCTGGAATATAGGTAAATACATTTACAATTCTCATTATAGAATGCCAACTGGCCTTTCATCGCAATATAAGCTGCTATGTACAATTTTGACAACATTAAATTTTGTGCCAAATCTGACAGAGGGACCATAATGACCGATATGTTCATTATAAAATAAAGCACAACAACCCAGATGTTTCTTGCATTTCGGATATTATTGTACTACAAACATCGATGCTTTGTCAATTATATTTGTAAAGAGGGAGGGTCATATAGTACGCCTCGTCGGTTCCGTGCACGAAAGTTCCCACCCTGCATCATCACGCAGAGAAACATCAAGTCGGGCAAGAAGAGAGAGTCTAGAGTAATGCGCTGTAAGTAGGAGTAAGGAAAGGGCTTTTTGCCCGTTAGCATTACTGTACGGATCGCTCTGGCGGAAATAGTGGTTAAACTAATCACGTAATAATAATAATAATGGAGCTTAGAATGAAGGGAAAAAAGGTCCCTTAGTGCATCAAAATGAGTAAGGAACAGCAGTCCAGGAAAAAAACACCGCTCATCGAAACAGCAGGTCATGGAAAACATAACACAACACAACACAGATTTCACTTGTTACAAGTAAGAAAGAGGAATGAATCGACTACAGCACCGAAAGATTACCGTCTTCGGCGACTATACCGGGTGTTCCTAAATTCTTTCTACAAAATGAAACTATAGGTTCCTCACGATAAAATAACCATATTCTACTCTATCGATGTATATCCGAAAATGTCTACTTTTAAAGGTAGTTTAAGTTAACCCCCGCGTGCCTTCAACACCGGTTCCTTCCCTACAAAATTATCCCGTTGAACGACCACAAGGCCCGCGGGGGTTAAAGTTAAACCTAGACCAGAATCGGCGAATGTTGTAGGGTATATGAACAATCACTGCCAAACTATGTTTATTTTAAGAAAAACAGGAGTTCATATATTATATAGTTACAGAAATTGTTCAAAATTCTTCCCATCAACAGCAATGCATGCGCAAAGGAGCCGACGTAGTATTTCGTTCAAAGATGCCTGGAGTTTCACGAATCCTCTCACACCCGTCAACGATCCTACAAATCAGTTCTTATTCGGACGGTAGTTGGTTCATGATCGTCTGAAATCAGATACGGTGCAGATTAGAGTGATCAATGTCAAAAAATGACCGGTGTGCATCTTTATCTTCGCTGTAAAGTGCAGTAGCCGCCGATTGAGTGAATCGCACTACTGAACTTTAAGTCAACGTGCCATTAAAAGTAGAAATTTTCAAATATGCATCGATCGAGTAAAATATGGTTATTTTATTGTAGGAACCCTATAATCTTATTTTGTGAAAAGAATTAGGAACACCCGGTATAAGGAAATTCAGTAGGTCTGCTTCGAGGCACGACTGCTAGTATTATAGTCTTAGTTGAATCACCGCACCCAATCAAAAAACAATCCCAGCATCGATGCTAATGTTAACTCCGTCTTTCGCGCATGAAGAGAAGCTCAGAAGAAATATTTCATCTCGTCATATCTCATGAGGAAATTTTGCTGTCCAAGAAGCTAGTGCTGGCAGGTAAACAAAGCGCAAAGCACGGAAGGGGAAACCATACTTACCAAACTTTGCCAATTAACCCCTCAGCAGAAAATTGCTGCCATAATACTCCTCAGAGAAGGCCCTATCACTGTGCTCGGAAAGAGTGGCCAGTTGATGGGCCTATAGACAGATGGGATATGCCAGAATATCGGCTCAATAGTCCAGCCTGCTCAAGTCCTTTCCAAACACATTCTTCCCCAAAGTTACAGCCTATGAGTATTCTGGCCGCGGTAAATTAAAAATTAGATTCAGCCACCTCACTTTCTCAAGGTTCCCGAGCCTCTATTCCAGATGGGGCACCAGCCTCCAGGACATAGCATTATTTAAAGAGAAATGTCGCTCGTTAACTTACTGTGCCCTCTCATGTCTTGCGTCATCTTCCCTACTTAAAAATAATTTCTATCACGTTCATTGCTCAACAGTTCGTCCTTCGTTCTTATCTGGTTTGGACATTTACAGCTTAAGCTGCATTCTTGGCATTCTTCAAACTGAGCTGAGATGCTTCACCTAACTTTTAAATTCCTTCATTTCCCATAAACACAACGACTTTTATTCATCAGCTATGACCTTTCATGGCTCTCTACTCTGTGCACAATCTTTCGACCCTATTGTACTGCATATTTTTGCACTCTGTTTCGTCTAAGCTTCCACATTTCATGATATCTCACGATTCACTTTTTTGATTAAACTTGTGCCTCATTTCCACTTACCGAGTTGTATGTCTCTACTACTGCACTCTTTAAATATATGCTTCTATACAAGTACAACAGACTCTTCTTATTCAAGCAATCTGTTTTCTCGTCTCTCCAATATCACGCAGCAGACTAAAGCTTTTAACACGGACTCTCAAGGCCGCTGGTTCAAACCTCGCTCCCAGCTAGGCAAGTTCTTCCCGACGCTTGACGTGATCAGTCAGCAGCCGGTTCGCGTACTGCTGTGGATTTACTGACCTTTGCTAGCCATAGGGAGAGTCAGGAGGGGTGCAGAATTGTTGCATGGAGCCTTCCACCACTGACGCCATAGCACTAGACAATCTGTGGTCGACTGCAGCCGCATGCTCCTCTGGGGCCTGTAGGCATACATCTGCAGCACAAACCAGTGCGTGTGGATTACCCAATCGTGGTAGGTAAAGTTGACTTTACCCTTAATGGCTCCAGTGCTATATTTTGCGGGGCCGCAATCGTGCAAATTAAAAATTTCGAGTGTAATCGTACTAACCTTTTGATTTCAACGAGGCGTCTTAGTTCGCTCGCCAGCTCGAGCATGTCGTGGGACTCGCCTCCTGGCTGCTTCGCTGTACTTGACCGACGACGCTCGTCTGTCGGTTGGTGAGACATTCCTGCCGCCTCAGCCCATTCATGTGATGTCATTGGAGTTTCAGTCAAATCATTGGACAGTCTTAATGTATCTTCTAGTGTGATCAACATACTTGAAGTTGCAGTCAATTCGTCTGTTCTTCTCAACGCTTCCATCAATGGAGCTGATGGACTCAGCGCTTCCGACAATTCGTCAGAAGTTGTTAGGGTTTCTGCCACCATATTTAGAGTTTTGAACGCTTTTGTTAGTCTCCGTTTGGCTTCGGACACGTCCACTAATTTTTCAATTTCCCTTAACCTTTCTGGCAGTTTTATTGTCGTTTCATAATTTTTTATTTCTTCGGTAGTTTTTACTACACCCGGCATTGAATTGCTTATTGGTCTCATCAACTTCGTCAATTTTTTAATTGTTCTTCGCCACCTTGATTTCTTGACTGACGAAGATCTTGACTCATTCGGAGCACGTGGCATGTACAATGATCGACGGAATGCTCGGATCGTATTGAGGGTGACGCCATACTTTATTTTCTTCTGACATGCATTCGCGAAACAAGCTCTGGAATGAAAGAGAAAAATTGCTTTTCATTCATCAATTTAAATTAGAAAAATTCTGAAGGATTCAATCTTCTCGTACTAACGCAGTCCTTGTCTTGATATTACATTTCGGAATAGTAATTATATTAGGTTAGAGCTAATTTAGCATCATTATCATGCTAGTTGTTTTAGCCTCTTTGACACAACTGCGGTGTTTCTAGGGAGGAACAGAAAGAGACACGTGGTACGTCGATAGAAAGGTGGAACCCATACACGAAGGTGTTCCCTCATAATGATGATGCTTCGTTCTGTCCTTTTCTCTTTAACTTCCTGTGCCCAGCCGAGGTTAGCGAGACACATGGATTAACGAGCTTTGTCGAGTCCGCCGAGACATACGCTATGTGTCTCGGTGGCCTCGGCTGGGCACAGTTAAATCCGGAATAAACACAAAGGTTAGAACGAAGCATCATCAGCACGAGTACAAAAATAGAAGGAGGCAAAGTGGGCACGAATGACAGGCGTCCCGAAATCCTAGCTAAGGTAGGCTACAGGGTAACTAATTTAACAATGGCAATATGTTTGATTCTAGCTATATTTTATAAAAGTGACTGATCTAAATGATATATAAGTTCATTTTAAGTCTTTCTAACAATACAAAGGTGTTTCAAGGTAGGCTGAAAAAGCGACGTGTTGCATGCGATAGGAACATGGAACTCATCCACAAAGGTGTTCGTTCCCACACAGAATCGCACAGAACAGCAAGCCGAAGAAGAAGAAAAAGATAGAACATTATCTAGCAAATTTAACTGTCCCACATAATAAAGCGTCATAAGCAAGAACATGAGAGTAAAAAAATGGCAAGGTGAGGATAAAAAAAAGGAACTCCCGAAGTCATAGCTAGAGCTAAGGGAATCAATGACATGGGCGAACCTAGTTAACCTCATCCTTTGGTATATGGTCTTTCCTTTACCTCCTGATCAGTGCTTTTTAAGAAAATATAGAAAAATTCCTAGAAGTTCAATTGATCCCGGCCAGCGTTGCTGTCTTTTCTAATGCCCTAAAACCTAAATGGCATAAATTAAAGCTAATTTTTGGGTAAGCGAAACACTCGCCCGCGGTGACAGGCTGTCCGTTTAAGGGCTTATGAAGACCGAAGACCCATAACACGAATCGAGATTTCGTAACTGTGATCTTCCACAATGTAAAGAGCGTGACAGAAAATGGACTACTAAAAATATGAAGGCATTTACAACAACAATTTGGTTGCATCCAGTATTGGAGAAGTTATTTTTTCATCCGTCCTTATGACTCACGCCTCGATGCTGCCCAAGAGAAAAGAAGCGCAGAATCTGCAGTGGAGATGAGGACAGCCGTCGACGATGGTAAAGTCGACCGCTGCGGCGCCGACCAAATATCGGGAGCAGTGGAAGCAGACGTTTATTAACTTGGTAGTCGTAATGGCTTGTCGTAAGTACTGGCAGATGTTTTCAGTTCGACGAAGTCTGGCCAACAATTGCGGTGGAGCTCGGCCATCTCTGATGTCTTCGACGCTCAATGATCTTACGGGGTCGTCTAACTCTACTGTTGAGGATGTGCTCTCGGAAGTGGAAGCTGCGTTCTCGCTCGTCAACTGGTCCTGAGTTTTCTGAAGTTTCTTACACGACTGCAAGATGAATTCGGTGCCTTCCCACACTTGCGCAAATTTCTCTTGAAGCGCCAACAGAAGTGGCTGCCCCTGAGGGTCTTTTCTGTACAGTATTCCCGGGCGTAGAGACTTTTTCTGGAGCATTGTCAAAAACACTCGAATAAACATCACTCTATTGATGGAGTCATCGTCTGTGGACGTCTCAAAGTGCCATGCGGTGATGGGATGGCTTCGGATTTCCGAAAAAACTTCCAATATGGAGTCCATCCCGGTGGCTACATCAGTTGCAGATTTGACAAATTCCATGACGCCGGTCTCATTATCTCGCATTACCACTGAATAGTCGATGGAATTGACTATGTTTTTCAGGGCGCTTGTCACATTAAAATCATTCCGAAAATCAGCAGCACTGTGCTTCAATCGATAAATAGATTTCATTTTTAATAATAACAAAAATGACGATGCTTGATTTCGTTATCGATAGCAAATTGAAGAAATATGAACAAAGTTGAATATAATAAAACCGGGGCAAATTTAACCAACTTTCCTGTTTAAATTGAAAAAGTTGCAATTTTCAGACCAGCCTAAAGAGTGTAAGTAAAAAAGAAAATCAAGTGGAATTTCTCTTCCTTTCCCGCGGAATCATGTACAAAATTTAATTGTCAGGATTATTTGACATGCACACACTACCCTTTTACTATGCGTATCAAAAATTTACAACGCTCTCCTCCGCTTAATAGAAATATTGTGAACCAACTTACTTGTGGCTTGCTTCCTCTCAGCAATAGTTATAGTTAGGAAGTTTAAGCCTCAGTTTCCGAGCAGAACTACATCGCAAAGGAAAGAGCAAGGGACATATAGCATGCCAAGAGAAACTTGGAACCCATGCACTAGGGTGTTCTCACACAGGATCAACGCGCATGGGAACAGCAAGTCGGGAAAGAAGAGGAAGAACAGAATAAAGCATGAGCATGTTGGAGTATGAAATCGGAAAGGAAGTAAAGTGGGCACGAAAGAGAGACGTCCCGACGGCCTAGCTACTGGCTGAGGTAACCTACAGGGGCCCCCCTGGGGTTGCCTAGCCTCATAGCATAGGATTGACAAACCAAACGAACCTAACCCTATGGCTCTTAGCAATAGTTCTTTGATTAAATGTAAAGTAGCTTCGACGGAGCAATTCAACTTGGAAACTCTCATATACTGCTACGTGCCTCAGATAAATGCCCCAGGTCCCTGAGTTGTGTCCGCGGTGCGGCTGCAGTATATCGCAGATTGCCCGAGCTAAGGCATCATAATGGCGGAAGATTTGATTGACAACTGCGCCTCCAGCCAGTGATTACGAGTGAAAAAAATGCAGCCGCTCTTGTATTCTCGAGAAACAAGGCTGGGAGCGAACACTTGGATGGTCTTTCAATAGCCTAACAAGACAGTTAACAACTTTCTAATGGGCTACGGGTGGTATAAGCTTTGCAGATGATGTATTTAGCTTAAACCGTGTTATGCTGCAACAACGCGTTCTAACTTTAAATTTTACATTTCACAACGATTGCAAAACATTGCTTGTGCATGCTGTTTTTTCGTATTACTCAAATTATATGCTAACGACCGTCAAGAACTATGAATTCTATCATAGCTTGTTATTATTCTGCGACATTTCATGCAGCGGATACAGAAGGACCGGACCAGGATGTTCAGTTAGTCACTACGTTCACTCATATTACAGTTGTTGCCTAAGGGCGGGTTCGATTAGGTGATGAAAATCAAAGTGCTCAAGTTAACTTGAGTGGAAAGTCATTTCAGACCATTATTATTACCACTTTGGCCTTGGTTTAACGATCGAGTCTGAAACAGTTTTATATGCCAGCTACTTAAATCTGCTCCAGAGGTAGTTTAAGTTTCTACAGAACAATGCACTTGATATCATGTTTGGTGGTGTAATATTTCCAGAAATTCCCTCTCCCTCGTTCTCATATCAGATGTCTTTCGTTAATTATTAACTTGAAGGATGGACCTGCCTCCTAGTGCACAACTTCTCTATCCTGAAATGGATGGATGAGAGGCATACTCCTAAGTCATCTTCCACATGCATCCGAGCACTGTACTTGGGGTGCCATGGCTGCCAGAGCTGAGAAAGATTCCTCACAGATATAAGTAGTGGAAAATAGAAGCAAAACCTTCGAAACTGAAGCACAGAGTTCAGGAAATTCCTCTTTATTGGAAGCCTGAAAGTCTAAATGTGCGCTTCGACGGAATCGGATCCTCTGGCTCCCATCGCGTGGCAGCTCCAAGAGTTCTTCTTCTTCACTCACTTCACTTGTTCCGTTGCGGCGCATCACCGTCGAGGGTATTAGCGCCCCCACTCCGCCAGATTCTTCACTCAAATTCTGTGAGGTTCCAGGGCTCCAAGGGTTGACAGTTCTTACTGTTCTTCGTCTGCCTTTGCACCAGTGTTGCCATATGACCGTCATGGAAATCGACTGCATCCACCGTTAAATTCGTTAAATTTTTAGACCACCCTGTCAAAGTGCCACGGACTCCTGGGGGTCCGCGGACCCAACTTTGAGAGCTCCTGGTCTTGACGCTTTGGCCGCCGGGGTCTAAAAGCGCTCGTCTGATATAGCACAAGTCTTCGTCCTAGACTATAATTCATAAAATGTCCGTTCACTCCAATCGGTGCAATTTTCAGATTTAACTATCAATATCTATATATTCACCGTGCGGAATACTTAATTTTAACTATCTCCCTCAATATTATCTTCGCAAATCCATATTTGTTAAAGTTAAGTTGATTTTTCAAAAATCGTGATGTGATACTGTTACGCTGAAGTTATGGTTACCGACGTGTTCGTTTCAAGAACTTGAGACGTTCCTGTGTTTCGACTCTCTAAGGGCCAGTTCACACGTCCCTCAACGTAACGTGTTCAGTCAAACTGACGGACGCGGCGCGTTAGTGTGATGGAAGCGGCAGCAGCAAATGCGGGAGGCGGAAAGATGAAGCACGTCCAATTTTTCAACGACCCGCGTCATTCCAATTCAGTAACAAAATCGTTAATTACTAAATTTATCCTCCATAACGTTTTCAAATCATGAACAATTTGACTAAAATGTTTTTATAGTCATTATAAGAATCAGAATCACTGCATTCCCGTTCAACCAAAGAAAACTAGTTGAGCTGAAAATGTACTAAGAACACACACGCCATCTTGGATTTGGAACCCCAGCTGATCGCTCTCCCTTGATTTTCCCTTTTATCGGTTTAGCAGGCCATAAATATACTTGAAATAGGCTATTCCTCTCAAAATCAGGCTATAAGATTATGAGGTACGACATTACTTCAAGAAGGCGCATATATAAGCGAAAATGTATAGAAACGAGATCATAAGTGAACGCGAGGCGTCATTCATGTGAATGAAGGTCGGTTCTACGTGTGAATAGCAGCAGCAAAAGTTGACTCACGGCTCGTGTTCATTTTCGGGAGCCAACGCGTTACGTTGAGGTACGTGCGAACTGGCCCTTATGCAGTGGGCCTGACACTACGTCAAGGGTGACCGAATGGTCATCGGGCGGGACAGGTGGAGTTACTTTTGCAACCGCAAAACTATAAGATTCATGCAGTTTTAAGGAACTACTTCATAAAGGATATAAATTTATTTAAACTACACAAGATTAGATTAGCTAGGAGGCAGTAGACGAACCAATAGAACCATTTCCAAAGAGATACCATAACTTACGCCCCGGCCCTCTATGAGCTACTGCCACTACGTTAGTAGGATACAGAGGACTGGGGAAAAGAGAAGAGCAAAACGAGGGGGGATAAGAACCTCAGCCAAAGAGACTATCTCTAATGCACGCAAGCACGATTAATAGCTGCTGATATGGGGAGCTTAAGGTTGCCAAACTATGTAGTTGGAGCGGAAGAGAGAAGAAGACGGATTAAGGTGGCCTCGGAGGCTCTGGCCATTAAGAGTTTGCAACTCCTGGAGAAGGAGTTCTTAGTTGGGGAGGATGTCTCTCCCAGTATACGTCAAGACGATTTTTAAACGCGTTGACTGACTCCGCACTAACAACATTGGAGGGGAGTCTATTCCAAATGCTGACTATGAAATAAGGAAAGAACTGCTGACATAAGGTTATTCTTCGAGCTGTATGCTTGAGTTTTGGCCGTGGTTTCGCAAGCGATCATTAAGGTCTCTTTCAAAGAGTCCCATTGTAGGTACGTCGTTGAAGCCGTTCAAATACTTGAATGTTTCTATTGATTGCCCCTGAGGCGTCTTTCCTCGAGAGAGATCAGACTTAGTTCTTTTAGGCGACATTCATACGACTTGTTTCTCAGCTGAGGTTTCAATTTCGTTGCTCTGCGTCTGACTCTTTCCATGCCATCGATATCATTAAACAGATGTGGCGACCAGAATTGAACAGCAAGTTCTAAGTGTGGCCGCACTAACGCTTTGTACAAGGGAATGATGATGTCCTTGGACTTGTATTCAATATTTCTGGTGATGAATCCCAGTACTCTGCTTGCAATTTTCACACTCTTGTCAATTACTGTATTGTAGATTGTGTGTAGGAGTGATTCTCAAATCACGTTGTTGGGTGACAGAAGCTAAATCTGTAAAGGCTTAACGAACCTGCCTGTGTATAAAGTTTGAGGGGAAAGCAAAGCGTTCACACGACTGCTTTTTGAAGACGCCCAGTTTCAGTTGTCTAAATTCGTTGAATTAATGTAAACATTCGACAGGTGCACAGCTTCCCAAATATCAGCTCACCTGAAATACCATGCGATATCCGAAGCTAACTACATGAAAGCTCCCTCGACCATTATTTACTTGACGTCTAATACCTCGGCATACCTTTTGATTAAGGCAAAGTCAACTTGATCGAAAACACCGCCGCTAAGAAACTTGCATGCACTGGTTCGAGCTGCAGATAGACCACCGCTACGTATATACTTAAAAATTAAAACAGCTCTGTTGCAGTCTATTCGAGATTGTCAGAGATGTGTGATGCTAGACTGAAAGCTCCTGTGACAACTGTAAGTGTAAACCCAACACTGTCCCCGTTTCTGATCAGCTCCGTGCCATCACAGAAGACTATGACACAGAAGACAATGTCAGAAACGCTGATGCTGCAACCGTGAGCATTGACTACATTGTTAGAATTCACCTCTTAGTTTAGAGAATCTACCTAGTGACCTATGTATACCTTGGCCTTATCAGTGAGTTCACTCGTTCACTTATCCGAATGTGATACTATGTGGCCCCGTAGCACTTGCGGAGGAAACAGTTTTGACGGTCATACTCGAATACTTTTTTGTTTTTGGTGGCGTAGTAAGAGCTGCGTTGACAACGACGCCGCCAAATATGCTAAGTAGTGGCGTAGACCACACCATACATTGACTGGACACTGAAATCGAGCCTCTCGCAATTGGACCTGGAGGCCGATTTACTTTAAGTGTTGATAAAATGAGTTCTAATAATCACAGAGACCTCAAAGAAAGATTAATTTCTTTATCGTGACGTAAGGAATGTGTTGCAGAGCAGGGAAAGTAAATTCACAATCATAGTTCATCAGTAGGCGATATACATCATACCTTCGGACACCAAGAATAATTGAAAATTCATCATAATTTTTTGGAATATTAAATTTTCTAGAAACAATTGGCACATAGATACTACAAGTAATGTACTTTAATATAATATACAATTTAGTTTTTTCCAGAGACGGATTTGAAGTATTAAATTCAGAAATTGATGTATGGAGAGCTTTCGGTAGAGCTTTCGGTAGAGCTCATCCCACAAAGCCATAAGGAAAGGAAGGTTAAGAAATTCCAGTAATACCGTACCGATAAACCTGACTGAAGCCACAGTAATACTACAGAATCAAACCAAATTAGTAGCCATGAACTAAATGCATAATGAATCATGAGATAAAGATACCAGGACAGCCTTTAAAAGATATTACAATGACATTTTGGTGCCGATACAATTCATCACTGGAAACATCTACAGTCGCAACATGTCATTTCACACCACTACCTAGAAATACGACGGCACTTTGCGGTTGCCTACGCTTCGTCACTTCATGGTTGCCTATGTTGCATCACTTAATGGTTACCTAAGTTGAATCACTGTCATAATTGCACAAGTTGAATCATCCCATGGCTGCCTAAGTTGAGTGACATCATTGTTGTTCCCTACACTACATCAGGTAATTGATGTCTGCATTATATCACTTCATGTTGCATATGTTGCTGGTACATCTCATCATGGTTGCCTTCATGACATGATTTAATGGATTACTATGTTTAATCACTTCATGGTTGCCTACATTGCATAGCTAATTTAGTGGATGACTTTTTTAAACCGCTTCATGGTTGCCTACATTACATATAGGATTTAATGGTAGACAACGTTACATCACTTCTTGGTTGCCGGAACTAAATTACTCCATGGTGGCCTACATACCATCACTTCACAGCTGCCAATGTTAGATCACTTCACAGCTGTCAATGTTAAATTGCTTCACAACTGCCAACGTTAAAGATCCCTGTATGATGGTAAATGTTACATCACTAATGATCAATTCACAGTTGACAATGCTAGATCACTCTAGGCCTACAATGCTCCATCATTTCACTGCTGAAGAAGCCAGATCATTTCACGGCTACCAATGCTGTATTACTTCGCGGCTACCAATGCTGCAACACTTCAATGCTGTCAATGCTCAATGCTGCACCACTTCATGGCAGCCAGCGCTTCATCATTCAGGTCACTTCATGGCCGCCAATGCCTCATCACTTCACCGCTGCCATTACTAGATTACTTCACTGCTTCCAATGCTAGATCACTTCATAGCAGCCAGTGCTTCATCTCTTTACTGCTACCAGGGCTTCATCACTTCATGTCTGCAAACTGCTCCGACTTACCCTTCAGCTCTGCTGTCTGTTTTGATCATCTCGCTTTCCCCGTATACCAAATAAATTTCATTAACATTTTCATCAGCTGTTTACTTGTCATTTCCTTACAAATCGAGCACACCGCAAATTTGAGAAGCTTCTGTTCCACAAAATGAGACTGTTTATTTCACAAACTATTGTAAAATAGTTTTTATCTGCTGCATATATTGAAGGATGTCATGAACAGTTGCTCTACGTAATTACCCTTCAAGCCTCAATATTTTTCTGAATTTGCTGCGTATATAAGTTGTAGAAGTATGTACAGGCTTGCCAGTCATTACTGAATGTAAAAAAAAAATTATTTCGAATAGCCTAAACAAACTACGAACAAGTAATAGGAGAACATATAAAATGCGTCTGCAGCATCGTGCAGTCAGGCCCAATTGCGAAGCCAAAATCTGCCTTAGGGGCCTGTGTCCAGTCAATGTATGGTGTGGTCTACGGTAGTGGATAAGTGACTACGTGGAAAAGGCTAACGTGTAGACAGGCCTTAACTCTACAAAACTTAGCCCGTCAGCAGGAACGGCAACATCTGCGGAAAAGGCAGCTGTCAGCCCCATGGGTGAGCAATGCACCAATACATTCTGAAAGGGAAAGAGTGCGCCAGGATACACTCTTGAGGACAAACTCGCCTAGCCCAACGGCCCATCTTACGATTCTTCAGGGAGCGCCAGTTCTGAGTTCAGTTCCCAAACGTGTCGTAATAAAATCAATTTCCTGCTCGCTACAATACCGCAGAAAGAGAAATAGAGTTACCCCACTCTCCCTGCGCGAGATTTTAGTCTCCGCGTGAAGTGCTGCTGATTCGTACATACTTAGTAACATCAGGCCTATCCGAAGTCACTCTCCACCTGGTACAAAGTAAGGTCACCCGCATGGTCAAAACTAACAGCCACAACAAAGCAGCGCTTCAACAGATCCATGATAGGCTATTAACCTCCAAAACCGTGGTGGAAGTGGCACTATTTTATATCAAGTGGCATATCAGGATTTTGTTGGTTTCTTCAACATTTCGGAAAGATAAAACCAGCAGAAACTGGGTTCCCGAACTAATACTTTAGGAATAGTGGGCTAATAAAATTAAAAAAAAACAGGACATGTTTTGAAATTCTCTTGAATGCTCTAGCATACATCTAATCAGTTACAATGAACTCTAAGCCCGTTACCACTTACATTTACATCCCATCTTTGCATAAGTAACACACTTTGAAATTGGAATCTAAAAATCGTTCTGTTGGACATCTACAGGCTTCTTCGCCTCCGTTGACCTCAGTGTCGGCAGATGCGCATAAAGCGCTGGTTTAGATTGTCTTTGTCTCAGCTAGTTTTTTTTATTTACAGTGACTTGTCTATCAAATTACGCTGCTGCTCACTGCGCAAATTCGCGCTCACCTACAAAGAAGCCAATATTTCTTGAAGCAGTCGTGCCTTAAATTTCATTTTTGCAGACAGAGCCCATTATCCAAGTCATACTAAATTTGTA
>LQNS02278183.1:1624351-1638337 GCA_001587735.2 Parhyale hawaiensis
ACAGTGACTTGTCTATCAAATTACGCTGCTGCTCACTGCGCAAATTCGCGCTCACCTACAAAGAAGCCAATATTTCTTGAAGCAGTCGTGCCTTAAATTTCATTTTTGCAGACAGAGCCCATTATCCAAGTCATACTAAATTTGTAAAACGGACTTTACTCATTTCCATTATACACATGAAAATGATTTCACTTGGATTATTCAGGTCCGTTACTAGTTATTTCATTAGCTCTCCTGGCAAGTCTCAAAATTTAAACGTACCTAAACATATTTCATCATTAGGTGAACATCGTAACCTTTGGGTTAAATAATATTTCGAGTTTTTCACCGACAGTGTTAAAAAAATTGATACTTCATTCGAAACAAATTTGCTCGCTTTTTGTTAGAAGCATGTCTTACGTTAAAAATTTAGATCCTATTAAAATAGTAGAATTGCGCAAAACAAGAAAAGTCACATAACGCAGTAGATCAAGCTACAATAATAATTGCGAAAAACTGCTGTCTGCTAAGTTGCCTCCTCACAGAAAGACGGAAAACAGCATCTAATGATATTTTCATCCACTGTCTTCGTTCCTCTACCACTCCACTCACAGAATTATTTTTTCGACATCATTGCTTTAGCTGTCTCGAATTGAAAGGCCGAGCTGTTCCCGCAATACTCGGGTTGTATTTTTCTTCAAGAGTTTCCCACGGAAAATAGCGTCATTTTAGCTGCAGGTCACAGCTTCCTTGACAAAGAGAAACCAAATAGAAATCTAATAATAACGGCGCTGTGGTATCTCAAGTCA
The DNA here is from genome assembly GCA_001587735.2 of Parhyale hawaiensis. NCBI lineage: Eukaryota > Metazoa > Arthropoda > Malacostraca > Amphipoda > Hyalidae > Parhyale > Parhyale hawaiensis. Next base: position 1,625,140 of record LQNS02278183.1, read on the forward strand.
GCAACTCCACGATCCGGCGTTGACATTAGCTTCCCTTAGGGAGAGTGATGGCAGCAGGATATATATTTCAATCAGTGTTCATATCTGGTGAAGCTAACCAAAAGTCCAGTTGTGGATACAGACCCTACCTAATTATTGTGCACTTGCTCTGCTACGTCGATCAAGTGCTGAAGAACATTGGCCTTTGACCGAGCGGAGACGATAGCAGCCAACAGTTGGCGTAATGTTGACTTTGCCTTCGGGAGAAACTTCTCCAGCTTTTCTGATGTCGTGGGTAGTTCTGGCTCTTCTTTATTTAATTTAGCTAAGGTTACAGCCGCTGAAACTACCGACTGAATATGCTCGCGTGACGCAGTCAACTTCTCTACATTGTCAGTCGCTGCAGATGAGGCAGACGACCGTGATTTTGTTATTCTTGCTCCAGTAGATTTTTCCACTTCGTTGGAAGCAGAATGAAGTGACGCAGACGATGCATCGGTAGGCATAAGTTTGCCACTAAGTAACTTATCAGAGTCAATAATGGGCCCGGACTCAGCAATCACCTGGTTAGTCGCTTCGGTAGCTATTCGCAGCTGCGACAAAAGATCTGCTGCTGATGCTACGCAAGACATCATGTCGCCTGCTGTAAGTTCCTCTTTTGCGAGTCTGGCTTGCGGGAGGTCAGCCGGGGTTCCTGAGAGGTGGACCTGTCCTTGCTGTGTAGACTTGCACTGAGTGCGATCTCCACAAGACCAGCGGGATGAAGGGCCAGCTTCTGTTTTTCTATTTGGAGAATGATGAGACTTGGCAGTGTGTGCTGAAATCTGTCCGTCTTCCATTGATGTTTCAATTGATGGGTTCGTTGTTGTTGGTGAGTTTGGCTGGTTGGACAACGAATGAAAGCCGGATGAATGTGCTGGCGGGAGCTCGTGTTCTGGCGTGTGGGCAGTCACTGACGATGCTTCATTCGACATTAAGCTCTGTTCGGCATCAGACCTGAAAAGTTAGAACGTGTAAAGTAGCGTATTGCTCGTTCGATAGGCAAGTCAAAGTCGGAATAATCCAAAGGTACTACAAACAAACCAGAGTAAGCAGTCCTTAACGGGCCGGGCTGAATTGAAAACAGCAGCGGCAAATGTAATCTATTCACTAATGTACTTTGAGTATTCGAACATAAATATAATTTTATCGAATGAGGCAAGTTATACCACGCGCTTAAGTGAGATTGAGCCACGTTGCTTTGCGTTCTTAGCCACGCCCATCGGACTCCTTACGCTGGTTTGACTATATTCAAAGATTTTTGACACTTTCTTTGTCTTTGCCCTTTCTAAACCAAACTTTATAAGCTGCTATTTGAATCCAATATAGAAGGCGACCAGAAACTCATTATTGTTTCGGAAAATGGCATTCATAGCAGCTTTAAGCGAACCCGGTTTTGTTTTCTTTCAACACCTGCACCACATTTCAAAGTAGCAAAAGTAGTTAACGCTCGTTCTGAGGTTCTGGACCAGTGGGATTGGCTTGGATCGACTGACGAGCCAAGCGAACGAGCCCCCAGTCCTTGGATAACTCCCTGTAATGAAAGAGATACTGCAGTACACACCAGCGCCGCGACACATGTAGGCAGAATGGAAGTAAAGAGCGTAGAGTGAGGACTCCCATAAACCAATCGAAAAGTGACGTCATGAGTGACGTTGCATCGACGAAAGGTACAGCTTAATAGCCTAGGATCATTTTAAATACCTAATATTGCCAAAAAGTGGCAATTACAAAATTAAAGCCCCTTAGTAATACATAACTGAACAGATATACAAGTGAACAATAAATATAATTACAGTATTACCAGAAATTGCAATGGCTGATGGATGCTTTCACAGCATCAGAGCCAAATTCTGGGCAAGTATGGTTCCTTTTAACTTAATTCTTCATTGAAGTGAAGCCTTACTTATACTTTATATTCAATTCATACTGCTCGTCACAGAACATTTTTGACATATCACTGTAGTTTTCGACATATGTAGTTCAAACTCCATCTCCTGACTGACTGGCTACTTAAGCTGCCCCCATACACACAACTCTATACAGACGTCCAGAAAGTGGCGAGAGACGTGGCACGAAAGCATGGAGGCGTTTCCACTCTGGATCAACGTGCATGGGAACAGCAAGTTGGGAAAGAAAAGGAAGGACAGCATTACCAAAGGAAAAACGTCTCGAAAGTTTAGCAAATGCTAATATATCGTTTCTCCAGAGTTCCCCGAGGTCGTTGCTTTTCTATTCATAGGATAGTTGCACATAGGTTACCTAAGCCTATGGCTGATCGTATGAACCCTGAGGACTAAAAGCTGGGTTTGTGCGACGAGGCAACAAAATAAGTGGACGACACTGCACAACAAAACGAAGAAATCACAAAACAGAAAAGTATGACCGCGAACAAGGGCCGACGCGCCCGTGAGCCGGGCCAGGCCGACTCGAATGGCGAACCATCTCGATACGAGTAAGGAACCGGACCCACATGACTAACGAGATTATTATATTCTCAGTTTTACCCCAACACCCGCATTTTAACGACTGACCAGATTCCAAAGCAAAAGGTATAAGGATGCAAAAATGAGCTAACGAAACCGTGCGATGAACCGACGAAACAGCGGGACGGTCCAAACAGTAGAAAGGGAGGGACCGACAGCACAGCCGGGCGGGACGCTCCGTGCACACGGTGGGAAGGACGGACAAAGCAGAGAGGCGGGAAGACGTGAGAGCGGCGAGTATACACAACTGAAAAACGGGCCAAAAAACGATGTGACGTTCCTCTAGAATCTCGCAAATAATTTCTAAGACTCTTCGCCCGAGTGGGGATTTCCTAATGAATCTTGGCTCATTTTAAGCCCATCGTGTCTTAGGTACATTCCAGCTTACTCTTTTGCTGATGGGAAGGCTTCCTTCCGCTAACGAGCGCCTAGGAAGTGCGTCCAGCGCTACCAAGACACAAAGATCGTGCCGTCAAGTGAGGATCAGCGCAACTGCTGATCAACGTTTTTCATCAAAAACAAATTTGATATTTTTTGTTACAATTTTAAGTTGCTGAAGCCTCCGTATCAACAGCAAAGGCGATCTAATCTCACTCACAGATGAATAAAGAGGGTCACATTGTATGCCAATCACATATTATTAAATCTAGTAGTATAAGCCACTGTTTCCATAACAAAGGCGATATCACAAAAGAAGAATGAAGCTTCATATAACATGTCGATAGACACAAGGAACACATGCACAACGGTGCTACCACTCAGGATCAACGCGCATATGAATAGCAAATCGGGAGACAAGAGGAAGAACAGAGCAAAATATTAGCAGGCGTAGGAAAATGGAAAGAAGCTAAGTGAGCACGAAAGAAAGACGCCCCGAAGGCTTAGCTAACGGTTATGTAATCTACAGGATTTCCCCTGAGGTCGCTGCTCACGATAACATAGGATGGTCGCACTTACTCAAAGAGAGGTTATGAAACTGAATTAGTTGTGTGAAGAGTCAGAGTCTTAGCTAACTGTACACTTACGCACGTTTTGTGAAGATTCATACTGATCTAACTTTATTGTTTGATAACTATTTTTTTTTTACCACCCCATCTGAATATAGGAGGCTTCTTTGATTTCTTTTATCATTTATTATTGCGTGCCTATTTAGCCAACCTTCTTGTGACTTCTTACATTAGATGTTATTATAGCTTCTGTAACAACGCCTGAAATTACCTATTTTCGCGTTAGTTCACCCGCCGATATTGACTATCGAGAAAGACGCCTGACGCAACTGACCCATCCGATACCTAGCTTGCCCTTTTCCTCTTTCGGATGACGGCTGACGCTCCTGACCTTACCGTCAACTAGCTTGCCGGATCTGACTTATTGAGAAGAACCACTAACGCTACTGACCTGTCCGTTAGCTCGTCTGTTGTATCCAACTCCTTCGAAAAGATCCCAGATTTTAATATGGCTTCTGTAAGAATGTCTGGTCTTCGCTCATCCGTACCGACGACTGGCGACGTTACTGGAGCTTCAGTTGATGCATCCGTCATTCCTAGCTGACTCGTCCAATTATTTCGTCTTTCAAAACTAATTGTGGTTGTCTTCCATGATGCAACCTCCCACACATTTGACGTTGTCGCCGGTTTCAATGAATTGCCTGAATTGTTCAACACCTCTGATGTGTCGCTTGGAGCTTCCGTTAAATTCTCTGGCTGTATTAACACTTCGGATAATCCGTACGAATTCTCCAGCGCTCTCACCAAATCTTCCGATACTTTTATCCTTGTCGATATAAGACTCGACTTCGCTGGAGCTTCCATGAATTCGTCTGCAAGTTTTGACTGTCCCGATAATATCCTCGCTTTTCTTAACTCTTCCAGGAGCGAGTTAAGCGCTTGGAACACATCCAGTAGTGCTGACCGCGCTACTGCAGTGTCCGTCAATTTCTTAGTATCATCTAACAAGCATTCAACGTCCCTCGAATTTTCAGAAGCTCTCTCTTCATCTTCGCTTCTTCTTCTCAATTCATTCATTGTTCTTGTCAATTCCTGCAATTTTTTTATCGTTCTTAACGATTCTTTTCTTCTTCCCAGGGAAGGTAGAGACTTAGAAGACTGTACCCCAGTTCGCGTCATTTGGGATCGTCTGAAGTCGCGGATGGTGCTGACAGGAATGCTATGGTCTATCATACGGACGGGCTTATCCGCTAGACAGTATCTGTAATAAAAGAGAAAAATTATCACCGTGGTGAAAATCTTAGCATTCTAAAACAAAGCAATGAAATAAATACCAGCGTGTGATAATTCATACAGTAGGCTATGCACTACAATTGGTTCGCTGAATACAAAACGGGGACCTATGCAGGGCGAGGCGCAATTGCAAGGTAAATGATGGAGTTAAAAACATGCAGGCAGTAAGCGAAGTACTCGCAAAACTGGTCCAATTGTGAGCTGAAATCCTGGACAGGTTCAGGTGTGAGTGGGACTATTACCAGTGACACATTAATATATTTCTATGGCAGCTAAGCATCGACAGAAAATTAGAGCGGCCGCTGCCATCTACATTGCGAAGGGTTTCCTAAATGAAATGTAATATTCTGCTTGTAAGCTTGGATATCAGCCGTCAAGTGGCATTCCTGTATCAGCCCAGGCTGCACTAACTGCTTCATTCAGGCGGGTTTAAGTAATAGTAAGGCTAAAGTCGCCCGAGATGTGTATTGTAATCCGAGTTTCAGTTGCTACACGCGGTGAACCCGCAACTCAATATAGAGTCACAATCATAACCCCATAAAGCGGTTTCAACAATTGCCGCACGGGTTGCTGTAAGGCACGTAACACAAGATATAAGGATTCATAGATTTGATAGGTTTATTCCACACAGACACGTTGATACAATACAATCATCGTTTTGGTACGTGAGCGTGAGTAAGAGAATTACAATGATGTATCTGCATAGCCACTACAAGCCAAGCATAACCTTTTGGGCAAACATAAAAACAAAGGCTAATAGAATTGTAATACATTTCCCTTGAAACGATTTTTGAATAGATTGTCAGAAATTGGGTCTAATAAATACAAAGGAATTTTATTGAGAAGCAATGCGATTTGAAAAACTGTTGAGCGTTTATCAACGTCAACACGCACATTAGGGAGATTGAGAATGGAACGACTCATTTCGTTATTTTGTTGGGGAATAAGTGGACTGAAATGGTTTTGAAATGCTTCGGGATGATTATTTAACACGAATCGAAAAAATTAAGTAAGGAATAGTTATAGACATCCTGAAATTTCAACATTTTCAGAGTAGAGTACATATCACTGCAATTCATTAGATTAATATTTTTAGCGCTACGTTTAACGCGAATATTCGCCAAAGTATATTGTTCAATATTACCTCAAGTTTATGAATATGACAACGTGGGGGCTCCACCCCAGATGATGATATCCTGGACCAACACTAAGTGAGCTAACGAGTAATGAACAATTTTTAGTGATTCACGATCAACATAGTTGGATATGGCATAGATTATACCAAGAACTCTGCTCAGCTTATGCCCTACTTCCTCGATGTGGACCTTAAAATTCAGCCGCTCATCCAAAATCAATCCAAGATACCTTATCTGAGGCACCCACTCTAGTTCATTATTGTTAAAGAAGATAGGTGGCAGCTGTGGGTGTGCACCTGGAGAGAACAGCATTAATTTAGTTTTATTTTCGTGGCTGTTAATCTATTTTGAATTAACCATTCGGACAATAGATTTACGTAATTTTGTATATCCGCGATAGAAGACAGAAAATTAGAACTACTGTGTAAAAAAACGGCATTATCCGCATACAATGCACAGTTCATGCCACAAGGGTAGTTATATCATTTATAAAAACATTGAAAGTATCGGACCTAGACGCTTCCTTGAGGAACACCTGAGGTAGTTGGTAATGTGTGAGATTTGGCATTGTTACAGAGCACATATTGGTCCCTGTTAGACAGGTAACTTTTTATCAGTGCATTTGCAGCGTTTCGAACGCCACAATAATCGAGTTTTTTTTTTAGTGAAAGAGTTTTGTCTACAGCATCGAACGCCTTCCTGATATCAACGAAGAGATATATACCATATGTTTTATCATGGAAGCACTTCACAAGGTCAGTTACAAGACGAAATATAGCTAGCGTGGTATTAGAGTTTGTTCGAAAACCAATCTGCTTACTGCTTGAAAGAAAATTTAATAATCTAGAGTAAATAACTACTTCTAAAATTTTGTTGAAGATAGACAAGGTAGATATGGGCCTATAATTAGATACATCACTTGAACTGCCGGACTTAAAGATCGGAATTAAACGGGCATGCTTTTAAATATTAGGGGTAAACACCGGTCTCTAAACACAAGTTGAAAATGTAACAAAGAGGACAGTTATAATTCAGTTTTACCACCGTAGCCGCAAATCAGACGATTCAGTAGTGAATTTAATTTTATATTATTATGTCATCAGCAGGAATATTTTATCTCGGAATTCCTGCCTAAAGAACACAATTTGGCTCACTGCGCTACTACCGGCGGGGAAAAAAGGCGCAAAGAATAGTAATAGACACTCGAGTGGACGGCTCCTTTTGAGGCCTTCCACACAAGAGAGACTAGAGATGTCCCCGCGTGTTAGGGTCGGCGCTATATAGGTCAACAACCCACCTCACGGAAAAGGAAAAGTAGAGAACCTACCTAACTCTACAAAACTAAGCTCGTCAGCAGGAACTGCGGCAAGCTGCAATACTTCCTGCGGAAGAGGCACTCGGGGCACTTGGGTGCTTGATGCCCAAATATATTGTTGCAGGGATAGGTCCGCCAGAATATACCCTGAGGGCAATATTTCGAATTTTAGACATTATTAGTTACAATTGTAAACCAAATCGCTTTAGGGCTAACATTTTGTCGCATACTTTGATAGAATTTTAACCAAGTTTCATAAGGCCATAACGAAGTATTCAGGCCGTTGTGTGAACTCATCAATGGAATATAACGTGAACTTCATACCAGGTAGGGGATGCGGATCGAAATGTGCAAGGATGATGTAGTAGTATTCTCCCAGTGTAAGCTTCCCTACCTACAGAGTACACTCTGATCCAAAGATAGGAAAAAAAGGGATATAAAGAATGTCATGAGAGATGTGGAACCCATGCATGAGTCGATGTGCACGGTAACAGCAAGTCGGAAAAAATGAGGAAGGAAAGAACAAAGCGTCATCAGTAGGAGTACGAAGATAGAAGGAAGCCAATTGGGCCCAAAAGACAGACGTGAAAATGGCCTATCTAATGGCTATAAGGTAACCTATATAATTCCTCTGAGGCGCTGCTTCCCATAGAATAGAATGGCCTAATCTAGCCCAATGGTCAATCTTATGCCACTTGCGGGGGACCTATTGTATAACATTATCTCCGCCATGCAGGCTATGATTGTGTTGAGTTGGCATATCTGTTTGCTTGTGTGTCATCAAAATAATTTCAAAAGTCAAGGACGGATCTTTAAGAAATTTATAGTGATTGTTAGAATTATTCGGAGTTACAGATGATTACCGGTACCTTTTAAATTTCTGTTCAATCGTTTGTCTCACTTAATTTTTTTTAAGTACTGTTACTAATAAAATTGAAGAATTTTTATGAAACTTGTTAGGCATATCACGAAGAGCAAATGAACAAATTTTTATGATCTGTCGGTTTGTATGATTGCCCACGTGCTTGATTTTATGTTTTTTTTTTTTGCAAAATAACTCCGAAAGTTATGAATGGCTTGAATGAAATATTGCAGAAATTGTTGGAAATGTTCCACGGCAAATGATCAAATTTTGGTGATGATCGGCTAGTCTCTTTGTGTGTGACTAATGTTTCTCAAAATGATTATCAGCAACAGATCTAATGATGTTTATTTTTTTACTGTCAAAAGCCACAAACATTATGACTAGATTTTGGTGCTTACAAAATGGTAAGTAATTGTTTCACAACCAATTCGAATTTCTCGTTAACATTGTCATGTTCGGGGAAGGGTGCTCCAGTTATATTTATTATTGTTTAGGTTAGTTGAAGCCTTCATAAACCATCACAAGTTTGATTCTGTAAGAGGCAGAGAAAGACGAGACCTACCGTAAGACGAGATTAAACGAAGAAATCGGAGCAACCCATGCACAAGGGTTTTTCCACAGAGGATCAACGCACATTGGCACAGCAAGTCAAGAAAAAAAGAAGCAGAAAGGACGGCAGAATCAGTGGGAGCATGAGACTGAAAAAAAGTAAAGTAGGCGCAAAAGAAAGATGTAGCGAAGGCGTAGCTAACAGCTAAGGTAACCGACAGCGTCACCTAAAATCGCTGCTCCCTATAGCTTAGGATGGCCTACGGCCCTACGTCCAGTCATGTGTAGACATAAGTAAATTAGTACGAAGGAAACTTTGCAATAAACAGATTACTCACGCGTCAACTCTTCCCAGCATAAAAGTAGCGCAGTTCCTGCAATGGAGATGGAAGCAAGGGTCGATGATGGCAAACTCGACCGTTGCAGCTCCTGTTAATTTACGGAGACAGTGGAAGCAAAGGTTGAGTCCTTGTTCTTCCCAGCCCTGCCATAAGTACCGAGTGATGTTTTCTGTTTTTTGAAGCCTTTCCATCATTTTTGAGCAAACCTTGCCGTCATGGATGTCTTTCAAAAAGATTTCTGTAGCGGGGCTTATCAACGCTACTAAAAACATCAACTCCCAAGTTGTGGTGGCGTTGGAGACCGTCAGCGTTAGGCCACGTCTTTTAGATACCTTCGTTTTCCCTATTGTCTCATGAAGGGTCATCATGATGCACTCAGTAATGGGCCAGAGGCGCATGAACTTCTCTTGCTGCGCTTGGAGCAATGACTGTCCATTCGCATTGCGTCGATACAGAACGCCTGGGCGTAGGCAGTAGTCCAGCAAGAGTATCAGAGACTTCCTACTGGAAGTCATAAGGTTAGTCAGCTCGGTAGCAGCCTTCTCACACGAGATGAAATCTTTATCAGGGTGACTCTGAATTGCCTGCAAAACACTTAATAGCTTCTCCAACTGCTTATCTAATCCATTTGGAGAGTTTGCAATAGTCATGTTGAAACCATCGGTATCTTTTCTGTCCGATAGACGTTTGAGGTTGGTGGCGATATCTTTCAAAGCGCGTACAGAGTTGATAAAATCCGTGTTCTTAGCAGCTCTATGTTGCTTCGCTTTACATTTATGTTCCATATTTTATAAAAAAAATGACGATGACTCAACTAGTAAAGAATGACAGCATTAAAAAACAAAACTGCAATTTGCAATAGTAAAATCAGGTGACCTGAAACGAACTTTGCTGTGGGAAATTGACAAAACTTTGTCAGAAAAGTTACACGTCATGACCCCTAAAACTCGCGAGCTTTCTCTTCCGACGTTACAGCTGGGGAAACATAAAGTGCATTTTTTTCGGATATCCAACATTTGCTACACAAAATACAAGTACGTCGGCTCATTCACTACAAGCTCACAAATCAAAGACATTTCATGAAAATGATGAAGCGTAAAAGGCACCGTACTGGTTTTCTCGTTTGCGTTTTACCAATGCTCTAATGGCGTTAAGCAATCACCACAAATTTAAACGTTTTGCACCAGTTTAAACCAAACCTGTAGCTATAACAGTTAACCATTTTGCAAATCTACTCGAACAGTTACGGTATGCAAAACTTTTAAACTATTACAGTTTAAACGTTTTGTATAACTGTTCAAGTCTGAGAGGCACATGAATAAAAGTTTGTCGTACATGGGTGTTAGGCTCAACGGTCAGGTGTTCTGAATTTCAGACCGAACAATTTGAAGGGTTTGCTTAACTGTAAGCAGTTTTGGAAAATGGTTAGCTTTTATACAGGTTTGGTTTAAGCTGGTGCAAAATGTTTATGTTTGTGGTGATTGTTTAAAGCTGTTAGAGCTCTGGTAATACGCAAACGGGGAAATAATAATTGCTCATATTTAATGTTGTATCTCTCTAGTCTCTAATCAATTTTGGAACCATTTGCGTTTCATGTTAGCAGTTGATTGCCGTTTTCCAAGATACCCGAATGGATATTGAAAGAACTGCTGCCGTTTAAAGCTGTATGTTCAAGATTTTTTTTAATAAATTTGCGGTGGAAATTGTTATCACTATTTTCCGGGTTTACCCCCGTACCCACGTCATGCGACGTGATTCAGGCAGTGAGACTCAGTTTGTTATGTCGCATCAGTATATGAATGTTTTATCCCGGCATTCCTGCCGGCTATATTCTCAGTCAGCTGAGTGAGCTACCACTGGCCGTAAAAAAAAAGAGGCAAAGCATATCTAAGAGACGAAAAAGAAAAAAAAACAAAAGAAAGTAACACCCGTGCGGAGAGTCTCTTCCGTGGCCCCCCCAAAGGAGGAAAAATGAGTCCCGTATAGGGTTGGTAACAAAACACCTTCGGCGGTCCAGCTCGCGGAGCAGTTGGAGAAATGTATCAAGAACCTACATAACTCTACGAACTAACCTCTTGTTCAGCAGGAATTGCGGCCAGTTGCAACATTTAGCAACTGCAAAAAGGCCCTCTGATCAGCTCCTGGGTGAGTGATGCTATTATTATCTGAGAGGAAAACAATACGCCAGCTAGAATATACCCCTAGGAGCATTTGTGGTGGAAAGTATTTCAATAGCCTTACTCCATAAAGCTGAGTTTTTACAAAAACACAACTGCATTTTCAAAATACCGCAGACATGTTCATCCAAAAATTAGAAAGTTTCTTCTTCGGAAATTTAAACGAATGCCAGATGAATTAGCTACCAGAGGTTACGCACACCGTGGAACTGATTTTTTCACCGATTCTCAATTGCCGTACCAGCTTAAACTCAACTGGAGGCAACAAAGAACGGTAGACTGTGCCATAACCCCTTTCAAAATTCAACATTTTTGACGATAATTTTAACCGATATTGATGTGCTGAATACAAATTTGTAAGTGACAGCCGTCGAAGAAACGATAAGTTTTGGAGATACGGCTATAATATTATGTCCCTGGCTCTCTCCTCTGTGACATCGTTTTCGTACGGAATTAGAGGCTTGAATCACCGATTATACTAACTATTTTTGAGATGTTTTACTAAGCCTAGGATTGCATCAGCTATCTAGCGCAGTTGGTGATGATACGCTCTGCCCTGATGTCATACCGGCATAGGATCGGACAGGCGGATTCAGACTCCTGCCCCGAGTGCCACCGTGCCCCCATACCGTAAACCACCTGTTTGAGTGTCCCGCCCACCCTACCGCCCTCATTTTTACCTCTCTATGGGACAGCCCTCTATCTGTGACTGACTTCTTGTGTTCCCTACCTTCCTTCTCATACCTTCCGCCACACGACCGACCCCCTCCGGAGCCGCCCCCTACGTAACTACAACAACAACAACAACAACATACGCTTAGTTCAAAGCCTATACTATGTGAAGTGATCATCTAATAAACTTTGCGTTAAAAACACAATCAACACGGAAACTTACAACACTTTTCTGTTTGGTTAAGTAATGTTAGAGTAAAAGTTTGCACATCATACACAAAGTCACACAATTTCTCCGTCAAACGTGTGAAAGATCAACAGCTACTGCGTTGCTCGATCGTTGCGGTTCAATGTAATAATGTCGAGTTCGACAAGTCATCTTTAACCTAAGTCACTTGCGAGACATAGGCTAGCTGAACAAGTTCCCCGTGTTCAACCGATGTTGGGGAACGACATCAACAAAGGCGTGTTTCCGTGAACAACCAATACTACTTACCCATAAACAAAATTATTGTTCTATTGGCGAGCAACCAGAGTACAGGGGCGCATTCGCTACACATGTCGCGAACTCCAACTCAAGAACATGCACGGTTGGAACTGCGACTTGTGCAAAACTGCTTCCCCACACACTGCGCAAGCCCAATTCCTCAGTTCCGTTGGAAAAAACCGTCAGACGACAACTCCAAAGAGGTTGAATGAAGGCATTAAACCTCCTTGCACTGCACAAACTGTAAGCTCCTCTCACAAATATGAGGAAAATTTGATCAGCTCCAACTCATACCTAGAAATTTGGCTTGAGTTGGAGCATGAGCGTCCCCGACTTACTGCAGTACTCAAGCTATTGTGTACTTCATTGGCTTGGGTTCTCTACACATGCGTCTCTGGCTGTTCACGGTTGACTTCGCATAAAGCTTCCTGCACTAAATGGTCTACATTCAGGGGCGGCTCGTGCCCTGTTTTAGGTGGGCCCCGCCGTATATTTTTCTGAAGCCATTAGGGGGAAGAGCTATTTTCTATGCTGAATTAAAGCCTCATCACATTCGAGACTTGAAAAGGCTTAAAAAAATAAATACGACAGGCCCCACCTTAAACAGGGCACGAGCCGTCACTACCTAGGCCTACATTGATCCAAATTGAACTAAACAGACTTAACCTAACATTGCCTAAATCTTGCTTCGCCTAGCCGGCAGTGGTTCCCAAAGTGGGCGATATCGCCCCCCTGGGGGCGTTGGCGAGTTCTAAGTTTCTTTTTTGTTCATGACTTACACTTCGGTTTAACCTTCATTCTGATTCGATTCATACCAAAAAGTGCGTGTTCGATTGTTTATTGCAATTGGCGCAACGGGCGGGGGGCGTTAGGATTGTACCTGGCCGCCAGGGGGGCGCTAGCCCAAAAAAG
>LQNS02278183.1:1663324-1687865 GCA_001587735.2 Parhyale hawaiensis
CAAAGTCAAATATCTTGAAAACTACGCATTTGTCCCAAAAACGTCATTCGTGAAAAACGTCTTAGAATACGTCCTTCTACTCATATATGACTTCAAAATATCGAAAATGGGCGATGGTCCTAAAAGCGAATTGAACCGATATTTTTGATATTCTATTTTTCCCCTATCTAATACTGAAGAAAAACATTCCAAGGTACCCAACATTTTTTTCCTAAAGTGGCAACAGCGATATTGATTAATTAAAGTATGTTTTTGGTAGCCTAGTACCTAACTAAGGTTAGATAAGGTTAGGTGAGGTTTGGTAAGGTCATGTAAGGTAAGGTTAGGTAATGTAAGGTAAGGTTAGGTAATGTAAGGTAAGGTTAGGTAATGTAAGGTCATGTAAGGTAAGGTTAGGTAATGTAAGGTAGGAGAGGTTAGGTAAGATTAGGTTACGTAAGTTTAGGTTAGGTAAGATTGGGTTAGTTACCACAAATAAAACTTTTGAGTACGGTATCAATAGAGTTTTGCCCCTTTTGGAAAAAAAGCTGTTGGGTACCTTGAAATTTTGTTTTCACTATTAGATAAGGGAAAAATAGAACTTCTAAGTCAATTATATCAACAAGTGAGCAATTCCCCAAACAATGGTTATGATTTTTGAAGTCAGGACGTACCAATCTACAAAGAAACGTATAGTATCATATGCTTCAACTCGACTGGGCGTAGGGGTAAATAATTATAAAAAATACACTATAAAAAAGACCTTTTTAATAAGAACAATTAAAACTTGACAATTAGGCTAGGTACTGACAATTCTTTACTTTAGACGAGCCAGTCTATTTTCTTCATTCATGGTCAGATTGTTTCGAAACTTGCACAGTATGTGTAAAAATGATTTTTAAAAACATTTTATTCGTGTAAATTTTTCTATTTTCGCAGTAGTTCTTAAGTAATGTTGACATTAAACTTTCGGTATTATTTTACATTCACTTACACATGATTTTCATTGTGTTCAGTATGTAAATTGGGTCAATTTAAGACATTTTACATGAATAACGTTTTCGTCGCAAATGCTTAGTTTTCGAGATAGGCTATATGGCTTTGAAGTTCCCATTGTTTTTTAATGGGTGAAAATACCGAGCGATCCCATATATGAGAAATTAGGGTTGGATTAGGTAAGTTTAGGTAAGGTTAGGTTAGGTTCCTTTTAGGTCGCTAGCAAGCTCGTGATAACATCTGCTATTTTCTCTCTTAGGAAAACAATGGGAACTTCAAAGTCCAATATCTTAAAAACTATTGTGAAAATGAAACAATTTGCTGGTATAAAATATTCTTGAAATTCAATCAATTTTCCGTATATTGTGAAAGTTTCATAACAATCTGACCATAAATAAAGAAAATAGACTGGCTCGTCCAAAGTAAAGAATTCCCAATTACCGAAAAGGTAAAAGTTAAATATCTCGGAAACTAAGGATATGCGACAGAAACGTCATGCATGAAAATTTCTTACAATGCTTCATAGTACCTAAATATGTCAAGATTTTTCTGAACATCGAGTTGTGATCTTTAGTAGAAAATTACCAAAATATCAAAATCTCTCGATCACAATGTCCAAAAGCAAATAGGCTATCCACTCTGCTCTGCAAATGATCACAGTCCTTAATCACGCTGTTTTTCTCCAAACTCCTGCCTAACACAACCGAAAATCACGAAAAAATACTTCTTAGCCGCGTAAGAATTCAATTCTACCCCGAATAAAAAACTCCTTTTCGTAAATAAACACACGTGAATTCACAACCAAGACAGACAAGCTCGCTGATAAAGTTGCGATTGGTGTTCGTAAGTACAACCAAGTAAGAGTTTCCGTGCCACAACTACGTTTTTAGTTGTCACGTGGACACGAATCTGGTCGTTCCTGCAACTCGTAGTTGTATTCATGCACTCCACTTTTTTTCTGAAAATGAAGGAGGCTAGGACGCACACAACTCCGCCACAGAGAATCGGTCCTGGACCGCTCTAGAGCACTGGGCGGTGTTGCCACAATAAATAACTTCACTTCTTCTACTTTTTTGCAGTGCAGCCACAATACCTAAATGATACACTTACTTTGTTAGGATGTGGCGCATCACCCTCTTGGGCATTAGCGCCCATAAATGATATAATTAAACTTCTGTGGATAACGATGATTGCTTCTTAGCTCATCTTTCCCATAAGTAATAACGTCATGGGAATATGAATATTCATAACACAGTTGAACCATACGGATGTATTGGGGAAGTAAGCAGCTTACTGCCAACAAAACGAGCAATCTACGCATATCATTAAGTATAGACTTTCAATCGAACAATATAATACACATCGTCGCGGGTTTATTTGTTATATTTGTATGTTTCGTGTCTCCCTCTAAAGAAAATAGGGGGAAACTTGGCAAGGTTATAGATTTTGTAATTAAGTAGCGTTTTCATGGAGATCGATGCCCAGGTTGCAGAAGATGACAGAAATGAAATCCTTACCCCTTTATCTGAATACATTTCTTGCTTGAAACTGTTCTTGACAGACGGGGCAGTAGACATACAGCATTCTTTCAGCTTTCTATTTTTCTTTGACGAAGAGTTCTCGTGTCATGAGAAAATCTCAGATGGACTGAAGCCATAACCTTCGGTAGCCTAGATACGCGTCGGGGAAATAATTGAATCCAGTAACTCTCTGCTGATTACTAACGTAAAAGTTTTTCTACACTTTTCCTAAGGTGGAGAACGGTTGTCCTGTTATAAGTGAATTGACAGATAAAGCACTCATCTTTTATGACAATTTTAGTTGGCCTTTATAGCGAATCATGCAGAAGCATATTAATTAAAATATGTTGAATGAAGACGGGACTTCAAAAATTTATCGCTGTCATTTTTTGACAGCACGGGCACTCTAGTAGAAAATAATTTCCGAAACAATGACAGTGGTTTCACAATGACATGAAAAGCAACGACGATTTTACCTTACTTGAAGAGTCCATAAACTTTACAGCGAGACCCATTTATAATTAAATTACAATAATGTGTAACTCAATGTCATGCGAGATGTATAAATAATATATACATAATGTTAATGTTTCGTAGCTTTCAGAGATGATAAGAATTAAGCAACCGGTAGTTAGCTGGGCTGAATCACTTAACTTCGCGATCAAAATTTGGCCTAGATCCACCCACCCTAATTTGCTTCTCAGGCCACTTAGGTTCAATTTGCTTTTAGGACCGTCATGCATTTTCGATATTTTAAATTCATATATAGGTAGAAAAACGTATTTAAGACGTTTTTCAGGTATGACGTTTTTGCCGCAAATACTTAGTTTTCAAGATATTTGATTTTGAAGTTTGTATTAGCGGCAGACATTGCGGCAGGCTTGTTGAACAATATGGCGGCGTAACGCGCTATCGCTGTACACTGGTTTTTATATTTTTATAGTAGTATATTTACAGAAACAGATTTTGCTTCATTATTTTATTATATTCTGAAGTATCATAATGAGAGAATGATTAATTTTTAAGACATTTTTCCAAAAATGACTTAGGTAGGAATAGTAGGGACGTGCAGACGAAGAACAAGAATTACGACCAGCGCCTGGCGCGACGCCGCGACCCCGCCACCCGTGAAGGCGTATCCAGTAGAGAAATGGCTGTTGCAATGGATGGTGGTTGTGCCGGTTGCTTCCTGAAATATTTCGACTGTATCAAACAATTTCACAATGATGATGATGCCAGTGTGAAATGCTTAACTTTGCTTGTCGGGGAGGATGACGAACATTCTTACATTGAAGAACAAGAACCTATAAAAGGTATTTTAAGGTTTGAACCTTCATTCATAATCGCTATTTTGAAATCATATATAGATAGAAGGACCCATTTTAAGACTTTTTCAGGAAGGACGGTTCCGTCGCATGTGCTTACCTACTTTTCGAGATAGCTATTTGACTTTGAATTCCTCATCGTTTCTTTTTCCAATACAGCCAAGCTTTATAGTTTGCTAAATTCCCATTTTGGTGAAATGAATATGATTCGAAGAAATTTCCTCTTTTAAAAACACGTTCGAGTTAAATTACTCATTTCCATATTTATTTCATCGCAGAAACATTGATTTCCATAATCAAGCCGAGCGCAGTGTTTATTGCCGTCGTGCCCCTTTTCAACGGACACACTTTTTTTTGCTAGAAATAAAAAAGGCTAGCACTCACGGACACTTCGAGGGTTCAACCGTCCAGGGAGCTGAGCGATTTTGCCAAATTCAATAATTAGAGGTTGGCTTAAAGAGTATCTATACGATTCTGACGGGGACAAAGTATCAGAAAGTAAAGGCACCGCAACGTTTCGTATACATGAAGAGGGGAAAATGGCTCAAAGTTGAAATATCTTACAGTAATATCAAGGACAGCTTACATACTGAGGAATAAAAATCATAGACCTTGTGAAATTTGTACGCCTTGTGCTTATTGATAAATTCTATACTAGCTTGGTGATTTATTTGATTGCGTTATTGCGTAAGGTTATATATTGAGAATCCGGACTGACCGGATTTTACTGAAAACTTTATAGTTTGTATACCGTAGTTTTGGATGCTCTTTCCATAAAATGGCTATCGCAACTTCGAGAAATGTATATTAAAAATGTTATGAGGTTTTCAAACTAATGCCCTCAGGGGCATATTGTGGCGGGCCCTTTCCCTGCCACAATATGTTTGGGTATAACGCACCCAAGGGTCTCGAGTGCCTTCTCCGCAGTGGATGTAGCATCTGGCCGCAGTTCCTGCTGACGAGGTTAGTATTGTAAAGGTAGGTAGGTTCTCTATTTCCTTTTCTGTTCCGCGAGGTGGGCTGTCGATCGAGATAGCGCACCTACTCCTCGGGACTTCTCTGATCTCTCTCGTGTGGAAGGCCGTGAAAGAGGCCGACCACTCTAGTGTCTCCTACTATGCTTTGCGCCTTTTTCCCTGCCCGTAGTAGCGATCGTAGGCCACGCGACAAATTATGTGGTATTTAAATACTATGGAGGTTAAACTAAGTTTATAACTAACTAATTTTCAAATTAATTTTTCCTATCTATTTCTGAAGGAAGCCGAACTTTTATTTTGCGGTAAATTTGTCTGTACGACGCCATGCTAACCTAAGGGGATAATGAGAGAGCATGCAGGAAACGGATTATCTACAGCAATCTCGATTTCAAACAAGACCCCTGCGACTGCCTATCTAATAAACTGTCAAATAATCAAGTTTGAAATCTCTAATGCCACTGTGTAATAAATAATAGAATAAGTATGACTTTGCAACTTTTCTCATAATATTGAATTTCAATTCGAAAATTCGTCTATTTTAGGAGGATGCGAGAACAAATTATGTTATCGTCGCAGTCATAGAAACTTTTGTTCTATGGACGTTTCGCGTTTTGGATCTCGTGGGATGTGACTATCATTTTACCGACCAGATGGATCTCGAATCACGTCTCAGATAGCGCTTTCCCGTGGAAATAATAATAATTTCGATTCAGTGTTACTTCGTACTTTATTCCGAAAATATACTGGCGTGCGCTAAAACCCTCGTTGGTGACGAACCGCAACCAAAAGAAGTGATCGAATGACAGTGATGAAGAAAGTATTTTTGCACTGCAAACGAGATCACAATTATGCGAGGGGCCACTTTGATTTTTAGAATAAATAAGGGCCACCGTCTCAGCAATGCCACCAGCTGATATGGCCTGAATTGTGCAGTGTATCGGAATTAGAGGCAGGCTATCACATCAGCAAGCATTTGAAGTTATTGGTTCAGTAATGAAGCTCAGAGAGATATATTCTTAAAACTTTTAAATTTCCCTCGGAAAAAAAACTGCGCTCTATTACCTACAAATGACCTTCAAGCTATCTGGTCGGAGTTTCTAATGCCAAGCCGAGGAGCACTCTAGTCGTTCGCGACGATTTTGTGAAGGTGTCTGTGTACGTTCATTGCTGTGCGTGCGGGCATCGCTCAAGTTCGTGTACTGGGCTGCTCGCTGTATCGGATTAGGTCAGGTAAGGTTAAGTTAGGTTAGGCAAGGAAAATGGTAGAGAATGAATTTCTTATGAGCCTTTATTTATTTTGAAGACTTGAATGACTGAACAAGCAGTATTTAAAGCATTTTGACCATACACAGACATAAAACTAAGGAAACTACAATTCTGGAAGTCAATATTTCAAACAATTGTCACAACTTTATTCAATTAATCCCTATATAAAAAACGACCTTGCATTTCAAATTTTGAATTTTTACTTGTTCAACGGCTGGAATCACTCTTTGATCAAGCATGATTAGCCTGGGGAGGAAATCACGCTGATATCAATTCTCACAGCTGATCACGGTTGATTGCTATCAGAATCACGTTAAAATGCGGTCACAAAAACGCGCGAATCATGCGCGATCAGGGGGAATCATTCGCGCGGTGGTCACAAAAAGACGCCTCAGGTATCTTAATTGGCAATCGCTGTCCGTTTTTCCTAATGCCTCAATTACACACCAGCTGTAGAACTAGCACTAATTGTGTTGTCTAAAAATGCATAACTATTTGCAAATGTCGAATCCCATGTATATCCCGTAGAAGTAACTATATATTCATTTCATACCAGACTTAATTAATGCACCAACACTAGATAGATTATAAATGCAAACTACACAATTTCTGCGATACGTAAGGAGTTCTTCAGACACCAACAAGCTAGTGTTAACTAGGGTAATATTTTGAGCGCAAACGGAAGCACATGCAATACATTATCAGTGGACCATAGGAGATTATTTATTCCCCTACTATTTGTAGGAAACCTAAGTCCAGTATGGCGTACCTATTCAAAATATTTATACCTTTACAGAATTTTAATGGCATACATTGTTTTACTCTGGGTTAGAGGAGAGAAACACGAAAACCTTACTAAATTTCCCCATGACGCTCGTTCATATCAATAATCAACAATAAAAGAAATAATTTCAACTAAGTCATGTAAAATAGCACGAACAACAATTAATTAATACAGTTACCTCCGCCAAGGAGGTTACGTTTTCGTTGTGTTTGTCTCTCTGTCTGTCTATCAGTCTATCACCAAGATAACTCAAAAAGTTACGAACCGATTTGGAGGAAATTTAATGGGAATGTTAGGTATGTTAGGAGCAGTAGATGATTAAATTTTGGTGAAGATATGTCCATCCGTTGTTTGTCTGCCTCATTTTTCTCAATGCCATAACTTAGAAAGTTATGAATGAATTTTGCTGAAATTACCATGAGTTGCTAAGTACAAAACAAAAAGTAAATGAGCAAATTTTGGTGATGATCCGTTGGTTCGTTCGATCGTTTGTCACTGTTATTAATATTATGCTTCTTAGCACAATAACTCAAAAAATAATCAATGGATCTTTATGAAATTTATAGGGGTTATTATTAATTTTAAAAGACATAAATGATTAAATTTTGGTGCAGATCGGTGCGTTCGTTTGGATGTTTGACTCATGTTTGTCTTAACATTTGTGAGCAGTATGACTCAAAAAGTTATGAACGGATCTTCAAGAAAATTGGACAAATTGTTATTACTATCAAAGGCACAAATGATTAGATTTTGGAGTTTATACAAAGAAAATTATGGTTTCAGAGCTAATTTGAATTTTTTGCTACCGTTGCCTCGCTTGGCAGAGGTATGCGCTCTCAGAGTGCTCTATAGTTAATATTGCAACAGGTCATTAAAATGAATCGTTTCACTAGACGGAATCAGTAAATTAAAATTATCATTTTCCCTCTCCAGTTAAGCTGTAGCATCATCATATTCTCACATGAATTGCAATAGTGATGGACACAGTAGATATTTGTAAAAAAAAGGAATAGACATTGATTTAGTTAGCACACGCAGTAGTGCAAAAAATTCCTTCTATAACAATGTGTCATAACGCTCGCAAGCATTTCCTCTTACTTGGTTTTTAAATTTTATAAAACAGTAACGGGCACTTCACAACACATTATTAGACCAATAACGTTCATAAAATGTATCTAGCGAAATAGGTCAACTGAGATGCACCACCCGTGGAAGAAGATGGACAGTAACTGTTGTCTTGCTCAGAAGCCAGTGAACCAATTCTCTTGATTGCCTCGTGTCGTCCGTCCGATGCCCCCCTTCCTTAAATTGGTACGAACTCCACAGGACTGTCCGGGGCCGTTACAGTCTTGGTTTTTCTGACAATGTTGCAGCTGCCTTTAGTGCCTCCACCGCTTAAGTTGCCGCTGACGCAGACTCTGCAATCTGAACTGGTGCCACTGACAAAGTGGATAATTTCTTAGTTAGGTTATCCGAAGTTTGTAGTATTGCTGAGGCAAAGCGAGAGAGCGTCTTCGTTGCTGCCTCAGCAGCAAACGCTACATGTGTCAGCGTCTCGGTAGTGATCATACTGATAAAGATTGACTGAGCTTGCTCGTGCAACACAGCCGTAACCTCAGGCTGAGATTCACTCAGTTGAACCAGCGGAGCCGCAGCTATAGCAATTCAATAGGCATGTCTGACTTAGCTGTAGTCCCAAGCTGAGATTCAGCCCTCTTGGCTGACGTTGTTGCAACCGCAGTCGCAGTTTCAGACAGCTTAGTAGACGAGTAGTATCAAAAGCTGCTGACTCTCTCAGGTTATTTAAATGTTAAACAATTAAATCGGTTCCATTTCTTGACGCTGTAGGTACGAGACATATAATCTTGGCAAGCGCTTCGGTGGCAGCCTTCGTTAATATTTCTAATTGTGCAGCAGCAGATTTCCCTAATTTGCCTGAAGCGGAACGAGGGGACACTGGCCGTTTACCCAAAATAATTGTAGCTTCCGCATTCTGCAAATCGTCCGGCACTGTTGGCATTGAATTAGCGGGCTGGCGGGTCAATGGTTCAACTGCCAATGCTAACTCTGAAGATTTGGCGAGTCTCTCGCCGTCAGTTGGTGGCTTCGGCAGCAGCTGATTGTCTGCCGGTGAGGTTGGCTCTTCTGTCGTGGCTAAAGGAAGGTTACCCTGGGCTATTTCGTTATGAGCAATGCAACGGTCTGGAAAGCTGTCATACGCTATATTCGACTTTGTCACTTGGATTGACTCCTGCTTAGCACTGGTGGTGTATTCTGACACAGAGTCCGTTTGTGTCGATTTATCGGAAGTAAAGTCAGCATCCCCGTTTGTAAGAGGCTTACCATAAGACTCAGTTGAGGTGTACGGGAAGGTTTTTGATGTATGTTGTAATGGGTCTGATTCGTATAATAAGTCAGACTCTGACGAAAGCTCTGTCTTTATAGCTGAAGTTCATGTAAGTCGGCTGCCACTTGTCCAGTGTTTTCACCCATCCAAAAATTTTCAATTTCCAACGCTTTTTTCTCTCTGAATGCTGTCACCACATCCAGAGAAAGCAAATACTTTTTTTTGTCGCTGTCTTACTCCACTGCCAAAGCTGAAAATAATGTAAATTATGTTAATCATATTTTACGCATCACTTTCTATTATGTACTGAGTACTGTTGTGATTATCATTATAGTACAATTATGCGTGTAAGTTATTATATTATACCTAATTTAGCTACCGCACTCACATCCAAATGTTATCATGCCAGTAAATACCTCCATGTGCCAACAATACTGACAAATGAAAGGAATATTCAGCAGTGAAGAATTGGTCTCAGTTATGCCAGTGCCTGACAGTAATAGCAGAACATTGACTCTCAAAGCATCTAGTGTAAACCTCGCTGAAAGCTAGGCAAGTTCTTCGAGGTGTTCGACAGTCTGCATTCAGTGTGCGTACTGCTGTGGGTTTACTCACTGATCTTTGCCAGTAATGGGGAGGGTTAGGGGTTGCAAATTGCAGCATGGAGTCTTCTGCCACTGGTACCATAGCTCTAGACAATCTATAATCGACTGCAACCCGTAGACTCCCCTTGCCTATATCTGCAGCACAAATCAGTGTTTGTGGGTTTCTGGTAGGGTGTACAGTCAAATTAACTTTATCTTGGTCCAAAAACAAAAAAAAAAGAGTTACACACTGGAGAAAGAAATACTCTTGTGAAGTGTCCCTTCCTTTGCAAGACTTAGTGAGGAATGGGTAGTGATGAATGGCGAGTGGTGAAGCACGAGAGACGTTATTTGACGAAGGGAACACCGAAGAAATGACGAGCAGCTGTTCAAATATTGCTTATATTTTGTGGAAAAGGCGCTCTAAAGTACAGGCGGAGATGGTCCGGTCGCTGCAGTCACTTGAAAAATTGCTAGCTGTATAGCTTATAATTATGGTACATGCTCTGCATATTTCACCCTAGGCTCTCCAGAAAACTAACACTATCGTAATCTGTAATTTCAAGTACTAGAAACAAAGTTTTCCATCCAGACGTGTTCGAAATACATAGAGTAGGTACCAAAATTATCAAACTGAGGCTAATGATTTGTTCAAGGACTGTACGTGATCGATACGACCATTTCTGAGATTCAGACCTGTACTTTACGGGCGTCACCTTAGACTTTCGGAACTTTTGAGGGATGGCGGGACGGGCCCACGAGATGGCGGGACGGGCCCATGAGATGGCGGGACGGGCCCATGAGATGGCGGGACGGGCCCACGAGATGGCGGGACGGGCCCACGAGATGGCGGGATGGGCTCAACAGACAGTGAGTCGGCGGACGAAATAGAGTGCGAAGACATAGAGGGGCAACAAAGAAGTGTTGACTCTACAGCGTCCTGCGCAATGTGAGGATGAAAGCATGTCAGACGAAACAAGAGTGCAGACAAATTTTCAAAACTGATTCAATGCAAGTTATGTTCCGTCACCAAGGAAACTTATATACTGAGGTAATAATCTCATAGTTCAATGAGCGAGTTTGCTGTGTTCGCCAAACAACAGTTATCGAGCTTATGTTCTTTCTTAGGCTTTAAATAACTGGATCGTCGTTGTAACAATATCAGAATGCTTAATAAACAACTCAAATACTCATTCACAGAACTTTTTTAATACGTACCTTTAAATATCTTTGCTACTTACTTTCTCACCTTCATTGCCCTGACTTTTTCGTTGGATAGTTCAAGCAAAATTTGCGACGCTCTTCCCGATTCTTTCGCAGCTTGTATTTTTGGTGGCGTTTCGTCTGGCAGGTATTCAGACGGTCTTGTCCCTTCCCCTGCTTCGTCTGGCGGTTTTGACGCTTCCTTTACGGCGTTTGACGTGTCTGTATAATTGCATTCTGTTTTAAGCGGTGCTGTCATTCCGGCTTAGGTTGCTGTGTCTGTCAATACATCTGACCGTCTTAGCGCTGCCGCCAATCTCGTTATTGTATTTGACGCCAGTATCAGTTCATCAGACGGTTCCGTCAGTCCTTCTGACGTCCATGCCACTTCGCTAAATTTGCTTCCTGTTATTAAAGCGTCCATGAGAGTTTCGAAAGACCTTATGGCGTTCGTAGTTCCTTGAGCGTTCTAGATTCTTCTCCAAGTTTCCTTCTTGCTTCCAACCATTTAAGCGCATCATTTGAGGTGCGTAACTCTACCTTCAGTTGAGCTATTGTTCTTAAGTCTTTCGATAATTTCTTGATGGTTTTTAACGACTCTGCGTTTTTTACCGCTAAAGCTCGTAACTTATTTGGAGATTCAGTGTTTGTATGAAGTACTCGTTATAAGTTCTGTATGGTAGCGTGAGTGATGCAGTACTTTACTTACACATTGCACGCTTCACTACTGCAATGTCTGGAATAGAATAAGAAAAATTAGCCACAGAAAGCGAAAATTATTACGAGTTTTAAACGAATTACTTGACATAAACTTTGTTCATCATCACAATCTTTATTGATGTTAAGTAATTTACTATTTTTGTTATGAATATAAGCTCAGCAATCATTAAAAATTTGCTAAAGCTATAATACTACTTGCTTAGATCGTGTTACTCGACGGTCATGACGAATCGTGAGAAGAAAGCAGGGATGCGGGGTCTTCGTTGCACAGTGAATACACACGGCGATTCATTCACAATGAAGTAATAAACAGTTGTTGCTTAGTTGGTTGCTGGCCATCTTGCAATAAGTGCTTACTTGCTTCCTTGGTTGGTCCCTCTATCCGTTACGCTCTTACAAATGTAGATAGTAGAAAATTTATTTACTGAATAAAAAGATGAGATGCGGTGAAATTTTAGGCCTGCATTACGAAAGCAGAATATAGCGTCGGTAATATACTCGAAAATCGAAACACTACTCTATGCAACTGGATATGATTTTTCATTTGAGCCAAATTTCGATCCTGGAGGTTGAACTATCTGCTGGTATCCAGGATATAGAGAGCAGGTTTATTATGGCGACAAATGGTTTTCCGCAGCCTTAAATACGTTCATTATCATCAGTAAGTGGAAGTATCAGTGTAAAGAGCGAGGTAAATATCCAAAATACAGAAGCCCCTGCTGTCAACGTTGTCCAAAAGTCTTCAAATGTCTTTTTCTTACGCAGAAATGTCAACAAAAATACGAAAGTCGTGTTTGGTGCACTTGTAAAATTTTGCCGAAAAAAGGTTGGTCAATGTCCGGCTTAGTTACAACGGAGATTTTCATTATTTTATTGACTTGTTTAAGTAATATTAAGCATTTTAAGACTTTTTTATGAATGACTTTTCCATTGCAAATGCTTAGTTTTCGAGATATTTGACTTTGAAGTTCACATTGTTATCCTATGGGAGAAAATAACCACACTTGCACAGTGTAATGGAAAACCTTTTTTTTAGGTTCTTTGGGTTAGGTTAGGTTAGATAAAGCTGGGATAGGATAAGGTTAGGTTAGGTTAGGTAAAGTTGAGCTAGGTTAGATAAAGTTAGGTTACGTATGATTAGGTTAAGTAAGGTTAGGCTAGGCAAGGTTGGGTTAGGTTAGCTTCCAATGGGGTCGCTGGTTATTTTCCCATAGAAAAACGATGGGAACTTCAAAGTCAAATATCTTGAAAACGGAGCATTCACGACGGAAATGTCATTCATGAAAAAGTCTTAAAATGTCTCATATTATTGAACTAGAGCTAATATTATAAAACAAATATACAATGGTCGAGTTTAAACTATTTTTAGAACTGCAAAGCCCTTTCTAGTCTAAGGGTAGTAGTCTTTAAACTTATTTTACGATCCTATATTTCCTTACTAATTTTGCTTTAAAATGATGCATACAGCTAAAGACAGTGTCCTTAGCTCACACGTAGTAAAATTTTGACCCTTTGGTCAATGTAGCTAAACCGTACATTGACCAAAGGGTTTACTATAGCACTGTGTGCAATACACCCCGAAAACAAAGAAGAGCCACCCTTAAACCCACAAGCCCACCACACACCGTACTGTCGTTGTTTTGTCAGTTTTAGGAGGATTCCAGGTCACCGTACTGTTGCCACACCAGTAATACGACCGATACGTGACGGGTTCATCCGCTATGTATTGGACGAGGTAGCTCTCATGAGGCTCGACTGCCAGTCCCAGCAAATTTATTTGTGGCCAATTTTCCAGCAATTAGTTTTGTCGAGACCTGGGGACATGGCATCGACGTAACCCCCTTTTTCTACAACAAAAAAGACGCTCACAAGTTAGCTGCTTCTAACTAATTGAACGCTTCAGCTAAAACTGTCCTTCACTTGAAATTTTGGAAAGTAGAAAATATTTAAATTTTATGTAGTAATATATTGAGATGTTTACAATTCTTATGATGCCTTTATTAGTGAAGATCTAACGACCAACGTTACATAGCTTCCTTGTAGAACTTAATAATTTACTTTCATAAGCCTCAGAAGTATTGTTTTTTATTAAGTTTCACAACGTAACGAAGTTCGTTTATTTTCCCGTAACTGCACGTTCGTTTTACTTGCTTTTAACTTCATATAGGGCGCACGTGCTCGCTGAATCGGGCGCCAAAATGAAGCCTTCGAAGCTTAACATGTTCGGAATTTAAGCGAGGGGTTGTGGCTTCGACCCGGTGAATTGAGTATGAGTTTCTGTTATTGACGCATAATCAGTTGCCCTTGAGGCCTCCAGAAACTCTACGTTACTTCCTTTTGGCAGAAACGTTAAAGAGACGTTAATGATCGCCTTAGAAACAACGGCCAAGAGCTAAAAAGTGAAGATCGAAGAAGTACTCTCGACCAGCAGTTTTTCCCGTTTTGCATAGTAAACATTTGGAATATGCTCCCCTCCGAAGTTGTCGGTGCTCTTGAAAGTTGTCTCAACAAACATTGGGAGCAGCACTCTCTCGAGCTATGAACTCTTCGTCCATGCAGAAGTCCCAAGCTATTACCAGCCAATGCTTTGTAGGTCACGGTAATTCTTCATGTTCGAACTAACTTAACGTCATTGAGCTCTACGAAACTGCACCAAATAATCGTGATTGCACGATTAACTCCATCACTGAGTTCACTGGACAGCATATTCTAAATGCGGGCGCACTAGTGTCTTGTGCTATAAGGAATGATTGTTTGCTAGGATTTTTTACTGATAATTCCTGGTACTGAATCCCAGTGCTGTGCTTGCTAGTTTGACACGGTCAACTTGCTGACTCTGTTGTAGATAGTTTGTGATAGTTATTCCCAAGTCACGTTGTGACCGCTGCTAATTTTAACCCGTTTAAATGATTCTGACAATAAGGCAATAGCTCATACAGTGCCGGAGCGTAAGTCCCGGTGTCTCTCTGGGAATGAGCCGGTTGGTTCGTCTACTGCCAGCAGTTATCTAATCTTAAAATAAAGTTTTCAGTCGACCTAATGTAATCGGGTTGCTTCTAAGGCTGGCTGCCCACTAACAACTTTCGTTGCCAATAGCTGCTCAGAGGCAACTCAACTAATTCGTTAACGTAGCTTCGGCACGGCTTCAGCGTGCGCAAACTTCAACTGTATCAAAAATTTTTGAATATTTCAGTCGCTACTGCTACTTTTACTCTATAGCAAGTGGCAGCGTTGAATTTTAAACTATCGCTCCTAATTATGAGCGGTTTAAGACCACAAAGATTCATACATTAAGAACTACAGCACAATGTTCATAGACGTCATGCTAAAGTCACGGCCACGTCTGCGCAGTCGGATTAGTTGACTTGTTTCCAAGGCTGCTAGCGGCAACGAAAGTTGCTAGTGGGCAGCCGGCCTATAGCACATGCAGCGCTACTCCAAGCTGTGGAGCAAAAAATTCTGTAGGAAATTTCAGACAAGTCAATCCTCGAAAGCTTTAGCGCTCAATCAAAGGCTCCCGTAGTGTTTCAGCAACCGACCGTCATCAGTAACGAAAAAGATAACCACCACGAGCAGCGCACCGCATATAAGTTATCTTATTTAATCATCGCAACATAAATTTTTTGAGCAAATATTCTGCTAAACTATATTTTGCAAAAAAAGAGGTTCTGTCCCAGTCAATGAAACTATGATCACGTCTAAAATTCCCTGCCAATTATCGATTTACCCCCTAAACTCAAATGTTTCCATAAAATTAATCATCAACTTTGTGAAAAAAATATGTATCAATCGAGTTTTGGAAATGTTAATGTATTTAACATGTATTTAATTGTATAGGAAAATTTTATACTACGCAAGGCTCATACTATACTGCTCATAGTTGTTCCGAGTATTTTTATACAAGTGTAAAAACTTTGCTTGTTATACTCACTAATCTTCGTAGTTTACTATTATTTCCGCTTTAACATACATTAAGGCTCGGTATACATTCCCAATAAAATAAGCTCCATCACAAGTGTGCAGAACGAGCAGCAGTGGGCCAAGTACGTTACTCTGAGGGGCCCCTCCATCACCCCAACAACAGACACACTCTGCGTTTTCTTAGAAACAAAATCACGAATGATTGACAGCACCTTACCACCGTGGACAGGAGATTTCGACGAAAGTTGAAGTCGGCGATTGGCATTGGAGATCTCGACGGAAGTCGAGTTTTCCGTTGATATCTCCAATATACAGCAGCTTTCGTTGGTACTGGGTAATCCTAATGCCATATTTATTAGAAGTCCTTTTCGCATAAAGAAAGCGTTTAATAACTTGTTCAAATGTGTCATTTTTCCTTTTTGTGTCATTTTAATTTCGTTTTAATTTTAAGAACATAGATAGGGATATGATAGAGAACATAGAAAGGGATGTAAAATTTATTGAAAAAAACACGTATTGGAATGTAGTAGTAGTAGTAGAAGATTTTACTAGCGCTTCAGTGGCACACTGCCTATATCGCGCCGAACTATTCCTGTGTTTAACCACAGGCTCGTGCGCCGACTAGGGCGCGTTTTAAATTGTCAATGATTTTTGTCTCGGCTTTTCTGCCGGTAGGTCTCAGAGTGGTCAGTGCGCTACTGGCAGGAAAAAGGCGCAAGTTGAGCATCTCCAACCCCCGGGCGCGACTGAACGCTGTCGCTCAGTTACGCCGCACAGGGGAAGGAAATGAAATACAAGAAAGTAGAGGTCCAACGGGAATAGGCGGGAGACCTCGATCGGCAGCCCACCTCCTGAAACAAAAGGGGAAGTATTGAGAGCCTACCTACCTTTACAAAACTAACCTCGTCAGCAGGAACTGCGGCCAGATGCTACATCCCCTGCGGAGAAGGCACTTGGGACCCTTGGGTGCGTGATGCCCCGTATTGGAATGGAATAAAATAATGTCAATGAACTGAAACAAATATAAAGTTTAGCTGGCTGACAGAAATGAGAAGTGTTCCTAATGAGAGTCCTGGCTTTGATCTGTCGTTTGCGATATTCATCCCACAGGTGAGAAATCTGTTGTTGATAATCTCTCTTTGTCGTCGCTGGTATTTTAGTAGCTTCTTCTGGCATACGAATTGGCAATGGGTGTTGATTAGCTGGTCTCTTCATAATTTAATTCCATTGCGCAAACCTAAGAATATTATCTAAGTTTAGTTATATTTCGAGAGACGTCGACGAAAGCATCAGGAAACTCAACGAAACCTGTTTTTGGAAAAGTCGATGGCTCGTCGAAATTGTTTTCCGTCGAGATCTCTTGTGACGTTACCACCATCACCAAATGACTCCAGCTTGTACAATAGACGTTGTAGGTTCAAGACAGGATTTTTTATAAGAGTAATAAAGCTGTGGATAACGAGTCATTACTACTATTATATGTAAGAGATTAAGCATTTTTGGCTTAAAAAAGGCGTTACAAAAGAATTAGACAGAAGGATATAACGTGGTCCCAGGCTCAAAGGTGCTAACATACCGTTTCAACATCATATGGGCACAGTAGTTCAGGGAGAAGACGCAGACCAAAACAATGTATCAGTAGGATTTAGAAATGGAAGGATGCGAGGTGGGAAAAACGGAAAAGAGGTTGACAAGATCAAGCCAATGACTATGATAGCTTCTATGGGGACCTCCTGCTGTCCTGCATCCCCATATCATATGATAGGTAACTATAAGTAGCTTAACTATTGCCTCTGGAGAATTCCATGCACCTGACGGGCACTAGACGTCGAAAGAAAACTCACTTGTTCATTTGTTTGCATACGGTGCATCACCATCCAGGGTATTAGCTCCCGAAAAAAACAGTCCAGCTCTGAGGCCTCAGCTTAACTTATTGGTTGCCTGAATGGATCGCCCTTCGACACTTCTCATAAACTCTACAAGCTCACGAGCCTAATTACCTCCGAGGAGGAGCTTGTGCCGGGGTTTGTCTGTAGCAACATAACATTGTGGAAGAATCGTCCCGATATTTACAGGAACTGTGTGGAATGCCAGAGGAAACAGATGATGGCATTTTGATAATGATCCATCAGTTTATTGTATGTTTCTTTTTCTACCATTTTGGATTGCACATCGCGTTGCTTGGTGGAGATCTGCGCTCTAGTTCGTAGATGTATCATCAGTCACTGGCAGTCGGGGGGGGGGGTAATATTATTATAGTGAACTAGTGGACTCGTGCGTGTAAAAATTCACGCAATAATAGATGTTTTTATTAATATAGGTCGTTGCGGAATCTTTTCTGAATTGCTTCATTTTCTTAATTGATCCATAGCCGTGCTGTCAACCTTAGGTCTTCTTTGCTCTTACTTGCCGTTTCCACATTTTCCCACTCAGCAGCATTCATTCGCATCTGTAGCCTTTGTGCTTCAAGTCATTCTTGACTGTAACGCATAGACGATTCATCTCTCTCCATTGGTAGCACGTCTTCACTCATGAGACTGTAGTAGTCTCGTACTTCTTATAAGTTCCCTATCTTCCTATTTAAACATACGTGCGTCTGCAATACAGTGCGAGGCAGACGTAAATCTTGAATAAAACACTGCAATAAACTTGAATGTTACTCCAGCCAGCTTGTATACATGTAAGCTCTGCGTAGCCAAGATACGGTCTTGCGAACTTAAATATCTGCTTTACTGAAGTACTGAAATTTTTGGGCTATGAAACAAAATTCACACCGTCAAAGAACGGCAGTGGGAGGGATGATATGCGTGATATGGAGCTGAAGGAACACATGGTAATGGATAGGAATACATGGAATAGCAAGATCTGCTTGAGCGACCACCTTTGAACAACGATGATATCGCTGTAGAAGAAGGAGAGAAAGACAGTAAGCAAGAAGAAATAGTTGTCTACAACCCGAGCACAATCATCATTTCGTGAGTTACTTATCTGCCGAAATTACGCGTCGTGAGCCGAGAGAGAAAAGTTATAAAATCAGACTCCAGAAGCTGCATACACATTGTTCAGATTTCAAGAAGTGTTTCAAGCAAGATGCGTCTTCAGATAAAGGGATAAGGATCAGCCTTCGATATCTTCGACTGGAACTGGCGCCTTCAAATTGCTGTGGAAAATTCGTTACCTGAACGATCGAGTAGAGCTACACCACAAAACCACCCCCAATGGCCCATCTTATGCCCCCTGCGGGGGGCGCAAAGCTGACTGAACTAATCGCTTTGCGAATGAAACCAGAAACTGGAACTGATAGGGAGAATTCAGTGATCCGGAGGAGTTTTCTGAAGAGCTTAGACTCTGGATCCTCTATCTCATGGGGGAAACCAAGAAAATTCTCTGCCACTTCTCACCAGTGTTAATAAGAGAAAAAAGTTCTGAGGCTTTGGGCCTCATAACTTTTTTATACTTACGCAGCAGGTCGAGACCGAACCATTTAGTGGGCACCCCGTGACGTCACAGCCCGTATTATTATACATTTTTTCTCACCTCCGTAGCCGCAATTCAGGCGTTTCAACAGAGAAACTACGTGCAGTATTCAAATATCGCATATTGGGTAGGCGTGATGGCCACGTGCGCTACTACGGGCAGGGAAACAAAACGCAAGGTATTGTAGGAGACACTCAAGTGGTCGGCCCCTTTTGTATCCTTGCACACGAGAGCGACTAGAGATGTTCCGTGTACCAGGTCGGCTATCTCGATCGACAGCCCAACTCATGGGCCAGAAAGAGGAAAGTAGAGAACCTACCTAACTATATAAAAATAACCTCGTCAGCAGGAACTGCGGCAAGCTGCAACATCTCCTGCGAATAAGGCACTCGGGAACCTTGGGTGCGTGATGCCGAGACATATTGTGGCAGGATAGGGCCCGCCAGAATATACCCCAGAGGGCGTCATAGCCCATATGGTTTATACAGTAAAGAGGTTAGTTTGACGCGCACGTCCAAGCGCTGCCCGTCCTTCGCATGTGTTATCATACAATTATTATGAATTACGCAACGCAAGTTTTGCCAGTTAATTAAGCAACTAAAGAGAAGGAAATCGACACCAGCCTTAACTTGCTAAAATTTATTGTAAAACGAAAAACAATTTCTCCGCAAATTAACAATATCGCAATCTGTGCGCAACTACGGTATCATAAAAATAATTTCCCACCAATTGAAATAGGACCAAGAGAATGAGTTACGTGACTTTAAATTCGTAACAGGCCATTATTAGGGTAAGTATTTAATTTGTCATGCATTGATTTGTTTCACAAAAAGCCAAATAATGTAGGTAAAACAACAGTCGCTTAAATTCTATATTGCAATATTAATCTTTAAAACCAGTAGTCGTGTACTCATAAAGAGAATTTTAAAAACTCTTTAAAAATGCATTACCCGATGCCTGTTAATGTTTGTTAAATAAATAGCTCATTCTATCGTACAACCCCTTGCAACGTCAACTTTATGGGCTTCAATTTCTTCTTGCGGTGCAGGCTGAGATTCTTCCTCTTTCTTATTGCGCATATTTTCATCTAACGCAGGTACTGCGTTTAGAAGCTGTTTCAGCGTGTCCGAAGTCATCACGGTAGCTGTCTTTATGTCTTCTAACGTTTTAGTTGCTTCCGATACAGATCTTACAAGCGTGTCTGATAATAACGAAGCAGCAGGTAAAGACTGCGTCAACTGGTCTGCTACAGCCGACGCTGACTTCAGGTATTCTGCAAGCTTATCGGTTGCTGCCGACGCCACAGGTACACACTCCGACAGCGCATTGGAAACCTCTGTCGCTGCAGCCGTGTAAGCTGCAAGTTTTTCTGTCATCGCATTTGCGGTACGCATCGCCTGCGTCATCTTGTCGAAAGCTAACGATGCTGCAGAGACCAAATCTTCCCCCTTGTCTTCCGTCTGCGACTCTTGCTTGGATGCGGTCCTGTCGTTGGCAGGTGATGAACAGTTGGCCACAGCAGGCTCTTCGAGGCGAGTTTCACACTCAGCTGGACTGCATGAACGAGCAGACGGGGTTGTCTTTTGGAGCACCGGTTTAGACCCAGTTGAACTATCCACATGATCGAACATGGTTGCCGCTCGGGACAACGGTTCAGGCCCACCGCGATAGTAGAAACGGTCAGATGAGGCAGACTCGTCTGGCACAGGCTCAAGCCTAGTTGAACAATCGGACAAGTCAGTCACGGAAGGCTCTTTGGGCACATATTCCCTCTCAGTTGGACTTGTTTTAGAAGTAATTACATTAGGGGCGTTGGAACAAACTTGACTGTCCGAAGGAACAGCCACAGTAGGTTCTTTGGATACAGATTTACACTCCTTCGGCAGGCCAGCTTTAGTAGCTTCTCTATATTCAAGCCTTACCGGCACAATCTTCTTTGGCGATTTTCTAATCTCTGTTGATGAATTCGACTTCTGCAAAGCTGTTAATCCATCTGACAATGATTCAGACTCCAGGGGCTTGTCATGCTGTTCTTTATTTTGGGCATTGTCACTGTTGCTGCTCACCGCCGTACCTTCCTCGATGGGCAGCAACTTTATGATGAATCTCCTCGTCCCATTTCGGGCAGAGACGCCTTTTTTATGCTCCTGGGTGCCTTCAGCCGTAGTTCTGTCACAACACAGAAAAAATTTCAGCATTTACTACCATTTGCCATAATATCAGGTCCAATAATTTCAATTTTCAAAATACGTGTTGTTTAGAAGATAGAATAGAGTCTAGTGAAAAATCAGTGCAAAGCTTAGAAAATCAAATTAAGGCTATGTACGCACGTCCACAAAAGCTAGCAATATATTTCCAATCAGACTCTGTAAGAAAGCAAAAAACTAAAAAAGACTGAAGAAATATCAGATAAAAAAAAATTATGTGCTTTTATCAACTGTCTTCAAGCACTTCAATTGTTTATCAGAAGAGAACTAACACGAGTAACTCGAAGAAAACAGGCATGCGTGAATGAACGACCATTAACGAATCGGTTCGGAAGAGAAGAGTAGTGTGGTCAGAAGAGGCACAAACGAGGAATGAAGCAAAGTTTGAATGAAGTCAAATTTCCCTGAGGTCTAACTGTTAACTAAATATAGTGTTATAACGTAATCGGCTTAACTCTAACGTAACTCACTCCAAAATAGGATAGGCTGAGTGGAATATCCTACGCCAAGAAATGGTAAAACTTGTGTACATATTGTGGGCGCGTTCCATTGGGCAGCAAAGTTAAGCTTTCGAGGCGTGACTGGTCCAAAATTCCAGACACCGGCTTTGGTTTGTAACTTTGAAAGGGGAAAAAGTGAAAGCAAACCGATGGTGCAGAACCTTCTGAAATTTCCATTTAAAGAGCGAGACTGAGTTCCTGAAAGTCTCAAATGCAACATATTAGTGCTAAGTATCTGAAACTCAGTGCTGCAGGTCGAAGTCACATCACCTGCTTGAAGTTACAAACAAGTTAAGATTTGAAGGCTTAATGTCGACCCCAATCGAACACCCCCTATATGCAAAGGCGCTTTTCATCGGGTCATCAAAGTCGATCAAAGCCAAGCCGATTCGGTTTGGCTTGCCCGGAACTTCAGGCAGGCGCGCTGGCCTCGATCCATAGATTCAAGTTTCTGGCGTTGACTTGATAGATTGTTTTCCTCCGAAATTTCCCAGAACTCAATTTTACGCTCTAAAATGGTAAAATGGAGTTTTCAGTCTGATCAGTATAATGTACTTGCTTCTAACACCAGCAAAACGACTGAAAGTAACGAAGCCTAATTCTTCTCTGCAGTTCGGGACACGTCAAATGAGTTTGGGTTAGGTCGACCGTCGACAACGAACACCCACTCGAACGAGTCCATCGAGATAGAAAGTACAGGAGCTCATATATCGTGACGAAAAGCAGGAGGGCAATGTAATACGGACATAATACGGAGAAATCATAATCCTACTGGGGGGTTCAGGCGATAGTCAAATGAACGAGTCTCCTCACTTCTTCGGACAAAGGCATTACTATTGACGCTTGCGATTAGTTCCTCAAAATCTATCTAAGCATAACCCACTCTACTTGACTTAACTGGCACTGCATACAGGAACTTATGGGCTTCGTCACTAGCCATTGTGTTGCTGGTATTATAAGAAACCCGATTATATTGATCCGAATTTACATATTAAATAGGAATAATAACTTCTTGAAAGTGTCCCAGATTATCAAATAAGGGTTAACGCTTCAAGCTCGAATCAAGGGGTTGAAGCCAGAGCATCTGCCGGAAATTTCAGACTGGTCCATCCTTGAAGGCTTAAATTCATTGCCCAATCGAACGTGCTCGATGTCAGTTTAAACAGCAGTGAGGCGCAAAGCTCTTCACGTTCTCATTAATTCCAACTTAATAGAAAAGTACAGAAAAAAGCATCATCAGTACGAGCACGAAAACTAGTGGAAGCAAAGCAAGCACGAAAACCCAACGGGCTACATGCCTAGCTCAGGGGTAAGATAACCTACAAATCCCTCTGTGGCCGCTGAGCTCGACAGCAAAGAACTAATCTACCCTCTGGCTCCACGGCCCATCCTATTTGCCTCCTGAGGGCCACAAAACCCTGTGTATGCCCAGCGCAAGCAGGGGCGCGTTCCATATTCCTATGCCCTGGCACACAGTCAGACCCTTCCTCTACGTAAATGAACTTACAAGGGTTAACAGTTAACTGTGAGATAGAAAATATAAGTGATAAAGCACGCGCAATTCCAACCCCACATAGCTCGGCTGAACGAATTCGCTCAGCCGTGCGGCACCGGGCGAAAGACGAAAACTGAAAATAGAAGAACACAAAAGAAAGGAACGCCCGGGCGGCTGGCCTCTTCTGTGGCTCTCTGCGGGGGGAGGGGGAAGGAGGAGTCCCGCGGGAAAAAGTCGTCCACCTCCATCGATGGCCCACCGCGCAGAACAGAAGGGGAAATATAGAGAACCTACCCAACCTAACTAACCTTCTCAGCAGGAACTGCGGCCAGTTGCAACACTGGGTTCAAGAGGCCAAAATATATCGTGGCAGGGACAAGGCTTACCAGAATATATTCCTAAGGGCTACAAGTGTTAGAATCAACACAATTACGAAAAGAAGGCTGAAAACCTTATCTCACGGAAATATCTTAAATTTTTGAAAGTCTCAAACTTGTTTAAGGGTCAATGCCTGCAGCTTAACGCAACGGGTCGAAGACTGCGCACCAGTCTAAAGTTTACGACACGGTAAGCCTCGAAGGTTTACTTTCGGCGCTCAGTCGAACCTACACTACTATAGTACTA
The DNA here is from genome assembly GCA_001587735.2 of Parhyale hawaiensis. Classification (NCBI taxonomy): domain Eukaryota; kingdom Metazoa; phylum Arthropoda; class Malacostraca; order Amphipoda; family Hyalidae; genus Parhyale; species Parhyale hawaiensis. The sequence continues at coordinate 1,687,250 of LQNS02278183.1, forward strand.
ACCTGACCGGTTTGGGTTCACGGATAACTTTTTTGATAACCGCCCGTTGGTCCGCGTCTCTATTCATCCCCAGTGCTTCATTAGACGAGTATGACGATTTGGTCTGTTCGCTAGTTGCGCCCGACTGCTTTGCAGGGCAGTCAGAAGGTGATAAACTTATTGCTTTTGTTGCTTGGTCTGTAGGACTCGAGGGCTCCTCCAATTTGCCTGAAATGTTAGAAAACTCGACTGAACTGATAGGTGACTCCTCCATTGTGTCTGAACGGCTAGGCGACTCCTCCACTGTGTCTGAAAGGCTAGGAGACTCCTCCACTGTGTCTGAAAGGCTAGGCGACTCCTCCATTGTGTCTGAAAGGCTAGGCGACTCCTCCACTGTGTCTGAAAGGCTAGGCGACTCCTCCACTGTGTCTGAACGGCTAGGCGACTCTTCCCCCTTGTCTGAGCGACTGGGAGACTCTTTCACTTTGTCTGACCCGCTAGAAAACTCTTCCACTTGGTTTATGCCATGATGGGACTCCTCCAATGTGTCTAAACAGCTAGAATACTCCTCCGATGAGGCTGAGCAGCTAGAAGACTCCTCCAATGTGTCTGAACAGCTAGAAGATTCCTCCAACGT
>LQNS02278183.1:1703964-1730406 GCA_001587735.2 Parhyale hawaiensis
TTTTTATTATTCGTTTCCACAAAAAATGGATGTCATATTCGTTTTCAGCACGCCTCAATTATGCTAGAAATCACTTTCTTATACTATAACTCGGGTGGGGGATAAGACGAATTTTTACCGTCGTACAGTTGTGCATTGTCTGTAATTCACACGCCTAAAGTCCAATGCAGACGAAAAGCAAAAATTACCAAGAGCGGCATTTCACCGACAAATACTCTACCCGACTCAGCAAAAAAGTTACTCCAACGGTGCATTCAGCAGGGTGGGTAATACTAAGCGAATATTTTTCTTGGCTTTCGAGCAATTCAAAGCAACTTGCCGTTCAATTTACTTTGCAATATACTCACCACTACGTTCGTACACCACCGTTTTTCTTGAAGAATTGCTTTAAATACTAACAATTGCAACTGCACTGTAAAAAGAATAAATGAATTTGTCTTTACGTACAACGATGATAGCCAGCAGAAGACGCTCATGTCAAAGCTTCGTTTACAAGCTTTGTGATCGTGCAAAATCTTCAGGCGCTGAGCAGTATGAACTGTGAATAAAAATTCGGCTTTTAAAAAATAAATTTATTAAATAAATATGTATCAGTTCTGTTTTTCATGCAATTTATGATAATTTAACCCTAAAATATGGCCACTGCAAGTTTTTAGGGCTTCTACGTGTGCATTAACATGTCACAGCGAGCTGGATCTATCCACAATATTGTTCCACTAGCTGGAACCTGAGGAAATTCCACACAAGAAAAGCACTATGCTTCAGTGATATCTCGGACCCGTATCATCTTTCTTACCTTATCCTATCTAATACTGAACGAACCTTTGTAGATTCAACAGGATAAAAACATCGTAACTCACGTATAATGATTTCCCCCCCCCCTCTCCGACCCGTATCAGGCATACGAAACGTGAAAATTACACAGCGCGAAAATATGTTCCAAGCCAAACCGTGAATCTTCTGCCTATGACCCGAGAGTAGTGCGAGCTCGAAAAAGTGTAAACTTTGTCTTCTCCCAAGGTGGTATCCAATATACATACCGTAATTTTACCCTATCAAATTGTGAAAGCGTAACGGTCGTGCATCACAGGAACGAACTAAGGAAGGGCGGAACAAGCAGAATTATTACCTCCGCCAAGGAGGTTATGTTTTCGTCGGGTTTGTCTGTCTGCTTGTTCGTCTGTCTGTCACCAAGATAACTAAAAAAGCTTTAGACGGATTTTGACAAAATTTACAGGGATTGTTAGGTATGTTAGGAGGAACAAATGATTAACTTTTGGTGAAGATCCGTCCATCCGTTTGCTTGTTTGTTTGTCTGCCTCATTTTTCTCAATGCCATAACTCAAAAAGTTATGCATGGATTTTTATGAAATTTACATGAGTTTTAGATCTATCACAAAGAGTAAATGACCAAATTTTTGTGATAATCCGTTTGTTCGTTCATATGTTTGTTGCTGTGTTTGATTTTTTTGTTTGTTAGAGCCATAACTCAAAAGTGTTGAGTGAATCTTTATGAAACTTACATTAATTGTTAGTAATGTTAAAAGACATTAATGATTAAATTTTGGTGCAGATCGGTTGATTTGTTTCTATGTTTGAGTTTTGTTTGTCATAATGTTTGTTACGCTATAACGCAAAATGTTTTAAATGGATCCTTATGAAATTTACAGGAGTTGTTATTGCTGTTAAAAAGCAAAAATGGTAAAATTTTGGTGCAGATCAGTTGATTCGTTTCTATGTTGGAGTTGCGTTTGCCATAATGTTTGTTACGCAGTAACTCAAAAAGTTTTGAATAGATCTTTATGAAATTCACAGGAGTTGTTTATAATGTTCAAAGATATAAATGACTTAATTTTGGTGCAGATCGGTCGGTTCGTTTGTATGTTTGACTTATGTTTGTCATAATGTTTGTTAGCAGCATAACTCAAGCAGTTATGAAAGGATCTTCAAAAAACTTGCAGGAACTCTTAATACTATAAGAAGCCACAAATGGTTAGATTTTGGAGTTGATACAAATCATGGTTTCAGAGCCAATCTGACTTTTTCTACTGTTGCCTCGCTTGGCGGAGGTGTGCGCTCTCAGAGTGCTCTAATAATATGATTGAAATCAGCGGAGATGTCGCTGGTCAGCGCACGGATTGAAACACGTTCGGAGGATAGGTAATATACATGTAGGAAATAAAATATCGTTGTGCAAACATTCGTTACCATGCATGTTTTTGCTTGCAATCCCGTTTTATTCAGAGTACATTTATTTCATTCATCAGATATCACTTCAGTCACTGCACCTATTCAAAACAAAGCAGTGTTTAGTGCAACGATCTACAAACTTTTCGAGCTCCAGGACATTAGATTTATAAAGGTACAGATAGGAGCTAATAAAATTACCGCTTGTGAGTTCATTTGCGAAGTCAATGCATTGTTCGATATGGGAGAGCCACGGAGGTTTAATAGAAAAGAACGAAAAGCTTTGGCAACCAAGTTAACTTTTCCGGCAAGGCTGGAGCCTGGCTACACCTATGAATTGCAATACTATACAGTATTGGAGTTTTTGGGCCTTGCACTGCAAAAAATACATATATATATATATATATTTCTTGAAATGACTGAGTGTGGCGGCTGGAAGGCAGTAGCAGAGTGGCTGGACAGAGGCAGCAATGGGAGAAAGCTGCTAAAGTTTACTGCTGATCGGGCCGAATATATACTTTTTAAGCTTTCTTTTGTCAACAATCATAGCAGGATTGCACTTTGCGATGTTTATAATCTCATGTCGATTGTAGAATTTTTTTCAGGAAAACAGCACCACCAGAAATCAGCCACTCAGCCAAAATAGGAGGCTGGCTTGCTCGGTTAGAAAAGGCTGTGTTCCTCCCTCTGTTCAACCTCCTCGGAGAGAGCCGGAGCAGCATGCAGCGAGCTCTCTCATTGGCTGGGCCCACATGGCTTGTGCGTAGCATTTTAATAGTTCTAACTGAAAGAGTGGTATTCATTGATCGTATTTTTCTCTAGGATAGTTGTGATGTATTTTTCAAAGTGTCACTGCTTGTGTGTTTTGATCTTGGTACATTTTGGAACTTATACGCAGTGGCATAAAAGTTAGGTAGTTACTGAATAACGAATTTTTTTTTTACCTATTTTGCCGTTTCCTATGCTTATTTTGACAATGACGAATCAGTATTTCATTCTTTTCTTGTTCATCATCAACAATAGTTATTTTGACGATTAGATGTTAGTGTAATCAGATATTAGTTGAAGTGAAGAGCATTTAATGGATGGGCGAAAAAAGCATTTAATTGATCGATATTGTTACCATGCTTGAAGGATTTGCTCCCGCTTTCACATCAAATTGTGGTTCATGCAATGAGAGGATAGTTGAAACCATTGCGTGAGTGTGAAAATCACGGACGCGAGAGAGGAGTGTTTAATACCGCCAAATTTTTCTCGAGTCGGCCCAGGTGTAATACCGTAAGCCGTCAGAGCAAGGGGAAAGAATCCACCTACTTAACCTTACAAACTTTATGGTAAATGCAGCAATACTTGCACTCGAGTTGCCAATAATATTTAACGTGGATAAAATATGCCAAAATAGGGCAACACTTATTACTGCTCACGTGATTACAGTGTATATAAATATGTGACATTAACAAACAAAGGCAGTCTTGAGCTTAGTTTCCACGAGGAAGAAAGAATGAAAAAAGTGGTGGTTGAAGAATGCCAGACGCAACAGCTTGTTGAGTTGACCGGAGATCATTTTTTTCTTTTTTTTTATCGAAATAGTCAGGAACTTAAATAGCTAGAGCTGCTGAAATATACCCACTCTTCCGTTCCATGTTTGTTGTAAAGACCGAATACCTCTAGCTCAGATTGTTGTATGTGTCGTCACTATACCGGGCACAGCATCCAAATGAGATAATAGAGGAGTTTTGTTTCTTTCTTCCCTTTGCTGCTATACAGTGGAGTAGAAAAAGTACAACACCATCTAATGCGAGGATTGCTCTAGCGGAAGTCTCTCCCCCCCCCTCCTCTCTAAGAGCTCATAATATGTACATGGTGATCATACGCCATCCATGTACTAGTCACCTCACCCAGCGCAAATCAATGAAGGTAAAATGAATGCACACATTTACTGAATAAAACTCATTATACTCATGCGCGAACAATTTGTCGATAGCTCAGGATTTATTGTCTCACAATCTGAGACATCACTCAGCATTTTTCAAATAAGCGAGCATCACAATACAGCGCCGTAGTTGTTCAAGTTTGCTATTTTTCATGAGTGATGCCGAATGAAAAACTGAAAAGCAATGAACTCTTAGCATGGAAACAATACTCTAGATAGTACAACGAAACCAAGCTTTGTTTCCCTGTTTTACCTGTTCATTGATGAGTGATGCTGCATAAAACAATGACTAGATATGTGCATAGATATTAAAATTATACAGATAGTACAACAAAACAGGGTTTCAGAATGAGCCACTCTGGCTAGCCCGTCATATGCATACCACAAATAAGAGCAGCGTGAAACGATACAATTTAAAAATTGTTTGCCAATTATTAAAACAATCTTTCGAAGAAATGGTTCCACTCCCTTTTGCTAGTATCTATCTACTGTACGTAATGATCCACTGCAGTTCCAATATATTTTACAGTCTGTCAGTGTTTGTAACATAATACATGCTTAATAAGTTTCTAAATTGATGTACATAGGCTCCACTGTTCAAAACAATCGTTGCACACGTCAAATAAAATACCATGAGCTGAATTACACAACTTAAAAACAATGCAACACAACTTAAAAAACAATGCAATACAACATAAGAAAAACAAACTTTACCGCTCACAAAAATCTCCTCCTCATAGAAGGCAGCAATTGCTGTACGCAAAATTAACAGAAGCCTTGTCATCACTTAGTCACAAAGGAAAATTAGATAACAGCTTTTTTTCAGCTGGTAGTTCACGCCGACTTTGCGTAAACTGAATGACTGGCAACGCAGAAATATCTACTACGTATTGTCTCCATTTCTTAAACTGGGGTTCGATACGGTATCTGATGGTGACCCCTGAATACGTTTATCCAGTAAGGTTACCACGTCTATCAACTGTTTCACGCCGTCCGCCACCACTGCCGCAGCTGTCTTTATATCTGATAGCATTGAAATTGCTAAAGGTGCGTACTCTTCTAGCTTGGCAAGGACTTCCGTCGCCTTCGAGGTGTACGCAGACTGTTGCTCTGCCGCTGCTTGTGCGGCACGTGCGGCTCGAGTTATCTCTTCAAAAGCTGACCATGGCACTTGGACTAAGTTCTCAATCTTGTCAGAAGCTGCGTTGGCAGTGACCTTGTCTAACGCCGCGCCCACAGTCCCAGGTTCAAGCCTGTCTGACGCCACACCCGCAATTCCAGGTTGAAGCTTGTCTGACGCCACACCCCCAGTTCCAGGTTGAAGCTTGTCTGACGCTGCACCCTCAGTCCTAGATCCATTACGCTCGTCTGAAGCTACATCTTCAGTCCCAGATTCCCCAAGCTTGTCAGACGTTGCACCCGCAGTCGCAGATTCATCAAGCCTTTCCGACGCTCCATTTGCAGTCTCTGATTCAGGCGGCTTGTCTGAAGTTGAAGTCGCCATCCCTGATTTCGTAAGGGTATTTGATATCGCCGCCACAGAGACTGGTTCCATCAATTGGTCTTTGCCGTCTGAAGGTGAACCAAACTTGTTTGATACCGGCATATCATTATTTGGTGATGGCTCGACCACAAGAGATAAGTCGGACTCTTTTTCCGATCCGAATGGAAATTTTGGTGAACTATTCATCACACCAGAATCTTCATGCACTTGTCTATTGTTTGGTGAAGGACCCGCGACAGCAGACTCAATAGGCTTTTGTTCCGACACTTGTCCCAGCTCTGAGTGGTGATTCGACTGTTCCGGCAGTACTGTCGAATCCGCAGCATCGTCTGGTTGTTCTTCAACATCGTTCGCCTTACCCTCTTCTTCGTTCGTTTCCTGAAGGATTCCATTGCTGAGCTGTTTGTCGTCACTGGTGGCATTCTTCATATCGAAGGACCCTGAACGTCGCTTTTGTCTCTTTTTTCTGTAACATAACTGCATGTAAGTTATTACCAAACAAAGGGGCCTGCCAAGTCACACTGTTTTCAAATAAGCGTTCCATTGAAGTAGAATCACTATTGCTTATATTTACATTATTGTTAAAATTATCATTATTATTACTATCATTAACACTATTAGTTCAGTACTCTGCGTCTTACTAGCTCACACAAGGTTTATAATGGACGGAAAACTGCTGGGACATATGTATACCATCGACATCTACAATACTCCTTAACTACGTAATATACCAAGCTGATGCCATTTTAATGGCGGGGATCCGTGTGCTTCAGGGCGATTTCACAGGAGGTCCGTAGAAAACTAAACTTTGGTAAACACTGGATTAAACGTTCATTACTCATCACAACGGATGAAAAGTTTGGTTTAAATATTGCGAATTGTAGCAGAAATTTCGTATAGCTCTCTACAGCGTGATAGTACTGTAAAAGAATCTAGTGGATTCTGTAATATGCATTATTTTATATAGTATAATTTAACGCAGTTTATGAGGAAACAGGTTGACATTGGACATTAAGGAAAATATGTATATAATTCTTTTACAAATAGTAGCTCCTTCTCAAGCATTTTAACTACCAAGAAAAAAAATTATAATTGCAGCTATCAATTTATATTCACATAAATATATTAAATACACGACGAAATATTGAAGTCCTCTTGAAACAAATCACGATGGACACCCGTTATAAAATAGTTGTAAATCTACATTGGTTGCCTAAAAAACGCAATTCTCTTTCTCTATTTCGTTCGTGACATGTGGAGATTTTCATTTTAATTTTGCATGAGCTTGTAGCCTCATGGCTCAAGATAGGGCTAGTCAGCTCTCAGGTGGAACGTTTGATAATATATATTGCTAGTGAAAAAAATGTCAATTCTCGAGCTCCCGGGAATGACGTCATTTGATGTCAATTCTCGAGCTCCCGGGAATGACGCCATTTGATGTCAATTCTCGAGCTCCCGGGAATGACGCCATTTGATGTCAATTCTCGAGCTCCAGGGAATGACGCCATTTGATGTCAATTCTCGAGTTCCAGGGAATGACGCCATTTGATGTCAATTCTCGAGCTCCCGGGAATGACGCCATTTGATGTCAATTCTCGAGCTCCAGGGAATGACGCCATTTGATGTCAATTCTCGAGCTCCAGGGAATGACGCCATTTGATGTCAATTCTCGAGCTCCCGGGAATGACGCCATTTGATGTCAATTCTCGAGTTCCAGGGAATGACGCCATTTGATGTCAATTCTCGAGCTCCAGGGAATGACGCCATTTGATGAACTAATAACTACACCACACAAACCATCGGCACTCTAGCTATTGGTGCTTTAATTAAGTTGAACAAACTTAAAGTAGTATCTGTAGGCTAGAAAACCGTACGATGAGGCGACTCATGTTGCATATCTGAAGAACAGTTCTCAGATAATGCGAAGGATTGAAGATATTCGGTTAATTATTCTCGAGTATTGCTTCAGATAACAAAACATCAGTGCTCCGCTGCCTTTTACCTGAAAACTCACAGAAGAAGCCAATCTACACTGTTAGTAATGCAGTGGAAAAATGCTATGAATGGCTGTAGTCTACATGATGTGCGCGTTTGGTGGATTTGCGCGATCGATCGCGCTGCGCGTTTGGTGGATGTTGTAGGTATATATTAGGCCGTAATTTCGGGTAAGTTGGACTATTTTCGGGTTTAATGTCGGGTAGGTTAAGGGAGGCAAGGACTGGTTTTTTTGTTTTCCATTTTAAAATTTGAACGATCCACCAAACGCGCAGCGCGATCGATCGCGCAAATCCACCAAACGCGCACAACATATATATACTACGGAAAATTTCCGATATATCGTGCTGGCGCGAAGATATCTATCTTCAAGATATCAAAAGAAGCAGATAGTTAACTCGTCATTTTCCTTTGCGCAAAAAAAGTAAAAGGTGGAAACAATCGATAATTGACGCTTTTGTTGATAATACTGTCATAAATTCGCCCACAAGAACAGTACTAGCCACGCTTGTGGTCCCCAAGTGTCGTTTCGGACAATGATTCCAAGCACGAAAAGCGTGAAACAACAAGGGTAGGGAGTTTCCAGGGCCTCTACCATAAAAATTTATGGTTGACGGATGATTTTCCAGCATTTGAGAATAGGACTGTTGGCTTAGCTGCCGTGATCTAGTTCTGCTGGAATATACTTCACGAAAAATGTACAATATTCAAAACTACAGGCTGGAACCTGTAGAAAATCCGTACAATAGGTACAGGTCACGTTCTTCACTGATATCACAGACCCGTACCATGCATACAAATTGTGAAAAAAGTGTTTCAAGTCAGGCAGTGAATCTTCTACCTATGACTGGTAGCTGCATAAATTTGAACTTAACTCCTTCTCATATTGATCCTTCTCGATGTTGCATGAAAAATGCTAATTTTCCCATATCTAATACTGATGAAAACGTAACGTGCAAACTAATGGACGGACGGACGGACAAAACAACACGGTGAATATTATTATAGACTACAGCTACGCCTGCTAGTAAGCAACATAATTCATAAAGTTATGGATAAATAATGAAATTACAGTAACTATTAGAAATGTCCGAAGCAACAGATGGTTGACTCGTCGTCAGTTCAATTCAATCGTCTACCTGTTTTTCAGAGACATTAGCACAACATTTTGAAAGGTTCGTCACGAAATTTACCGGAACCTATAAGAATGTTACAACGAACAGATAAAAGGTTGATATGGATTCGAAATTAGGCCTCTAGGACCTCTTATCTAGTTCATTGTAGTAGGTACTCTCACGTACTGTATGCTAAAATATACCAATATTAATAAGAGTTTGAGTGTTTGCCCAAAGAGTTTTAAAACATTATTGGCTTGGAAAAAGGGAAAACTTTTACTCATTATCTACCTTGACTCCATTTTTCAGAAAAATTATTATTACAGTCCGTCTATTTTTCTGCATCTTAGCCACATAACTCAAAAAAGTTATTGATAGATCTTCACAAATTTAAGAGGAACTATTTAGAAATGTTACAGTGACTAGATGAATCTATTTTGATGACCATCCGACGAGCCCCTGAATTCTTGATTTTTTCAAAGTTTGCGTTTTCATTCCGTTGGTTGCCGAAGGTCAGAGCTTAGAGAGAGCCTGTTTACTTTATTCATTGACGGACGGTTAACCCAAGGACAAGATGGGCCTGCAATAGGAGATAGTTTTTTATTCACCAACGCCGTAGTTTGCGCCATTTTAGTAATTTTTTTTGCCTGCGCCAAGAAAGTCATCTTCTTGCAGGAGTTTGTCTCTTTACGTGTCTGTTAGCAACATTGCTAAAAACTACGAACGGATCTTCATGAAATTTGCAAGGAATGATTGAAATCTCTGAATCAATCTACCAAAGAACCGATCATCAAATATTGATAATCATCCATCCGTCCGTCCGTCTCTCTGTGTCTATTAGCAACTTGCATAGTTATGAATGGATATCTATGAATTTTACAGAGTTGCTTGGAATGTCGAGCGGAATGGAATCAATTTTGATGCTAAGCCCGAAGAAAAAATGAGAAAACAAAGTATGCCAAAAAAAACCACACTGAACTCAATCCTCACACAAGGGCTTTAACCTGGAAGATCGACGCGCATGGAATTATCATATTGAGCACCTTATTTATAGTCAGTGGTTTGAGCCTCTGTTTCCCTACGAAAACGATATGACAAAGGAATGAACAAGAGACATATAGTACGCCAATGGAAAAGGGGAACCAATGAACTACAAGGGTGCTGCCACACAGTATCAATGTACATGGAAACAGAAAGACGGGAAAGAAGAGGAAAACCAGAAAAGAGTAGCATCAGCGGATATGTAAAAGGAGAAAGAAGCAGAGTGGACACGAAAAGAAAAACAGATGTCCCGAAAGCTAAAGTAACCTACCGGGTCTCCCTGAGGTCACTGCTCCCAAAAAATAGGATAGGCGTACGTAACTTAACTAAACCTATGTCCCATCTAATACCCCTATGGGGCCAGACTCGATAACAGATTCCAAGAATAAGCTCTATTTACTGGAGAGCAAATTTGTTACCGTATACTAACTTGTTTCGCTTTGATTTGCTGAACGTCTTCTTGGCTCCTGTCAGTTTATCTGATAACTGCGACAGCTCAGCCTCTTCGTCTGACGCTTCTGGAGGGTCAGCAAGTTTGTCTGCCGTACTTGATAAGTCGACCGGCCGATTTGACGCCTTTGGAGAGCCGGGCGATCGATCTGACGTTTTTAAAAAATCGGCTTGTCGATCCGCCACCTTTGATGAAGCAGCAAGTCGAACTGACGCCTCTGATAAGTCGACCGATGGATCTGAGGCCTCTGATGAGCCGGTCTGTGGACCTGACGCGTCTGTCGAGTTCAGCGGCCGAACTGACGCCTCTGATGAGCCGGTCTGTGGACCTGACGCGTCTGTCGAGTTCAGCGGCCGAACTGACGCCTCTGATGAGTCGGCCGGTGGACCTGACGGCTCTGTCGAGACCAGCGGTCGAGTTGATTCCTCTGATGAGTCCACCAGTCGAGCTGGCGCCTCTAGTGAGTCGACCGGTCGATCTGGCGCCGCTAGTGAGTCTACCGGTCGATCTGGCGCCGCTAGTGAGTCCACTTGTCGATCTGACGCCTTGGATTGGTCTCCCGAGTTCAATGACGAGTTGTTCGCCCCACTAGAAGATTCCGACTCCTTGTCAGCTGAAACTGTCAACTGATTCAGGAAACTATTTTCGTTACATTTCCGTATTCGCATTGCTTTCCACATGTCCCTGATAGTATTGAAAGTAATGCAATAACTTATAGGCTTCTTGCAATCGTCACTACAGCAATACCTGGAACACAAAGAAGAGAGAACTAATCGGTGCGGCAATTTGATTACAGTTAAGGTGAATATGAATTGTTTATACCTAGGGCCTAGTGTGCTGCTTAGGATTTTGCTACGTTCAAAAATGATCTTTGCTAATCTTACTGTGCCTTAGTGTATGAACAATCGACAGAGGGCAGCCTACAACTTGGCGCTGAATTTGGCAATCAATATGCATATGTTATTATTAGGGAAGACTCTGGGTAAACACAAATGCGCCTATCGGTAAATATTCGTTTATCCCCAACCCGAGTTGAGGGATAAGAAAGTGATTTCTCGCATAATTGAGGTGTGCTGAAAACGAAAATGACATCGATTTTTTGTGGAAATTAGGCAAACCAGACCTACGCCTTACCTAACCTGCCCGATATTATGAAGGGGTTTATGCCTAACTACCCGACAGTACGGTCTAAAGAGGGGTAAATCTGAGGGATTTTTGCCTTACTACTCGACAGCACGGCCTAAAGTGGAGCGAATTTGGCTCTTACGTCTTACGCATGTTACCTAACCTAGAGCAGCAGCGCACGCCGAAAGGTCAATTAAGAAGCTAAAAAGACGAAAATTTGTCAAAACAAAACAGAATTTCCACAAATAAGACCGATATATTCTGAATCAGTAATTCTCAACGAATCTAAATATATTAATATGATTCTGAAGTTCAAGTGGGGGATAAGACGAAAATTAGCCCGCCTGTCTACTACTATTGCAAATTGAAACGGAAGTAGCCTAGTTTTTGCGATGTATCACCCGCTCCCAAGAAAATGAACCGTAGAGAAATGTTAAAGAAATGACTAGACAACATTCTCGACGGCTTGGACCCCCAATTAGGGAAAATTCCAAGCTATGAAGATTACTCACGCGTCAAAGCTGCGCTGAAGATTGGCACAGACGCTGCAGAAGAGGTGCGAGCAGCAGTCAACGATGACGAACTCCACCGTCGCGGCGTTCACCAAAGCACCACGACACTGGCAGCAAGAGTTGATCGAAGTTTGACTCGTAACCCCTTCTTCGAGGTATTGACAAATATTTTTATTTAGGAGAAGCCTCAAGAACATGTCCTGTGGAATTGTACCAGATCGAATATCTTCAAAATTCAACTCTACTACTGGCTTATTTGAACGTCTTGCCTCAGCAACCTGCCAATATAAAAGATCGTCACCCGTGAGGCTTGAAAATGCCTCTTTCACATAAACTTGTATTTGAGCCCCCATGATGTCCTGTGCAAGGTTCCATATCATTGAATGCTTTTTTTGCAAAACTAGAAACATTGATCGACCCTTTTGGTCCCTTCGGTACAATGCTCCGGGCTGGACCCACGTGCACAATATTTTTAGAAGGTCGTCTCTGCAAGTATCCATATTTGAGAGTACTTTCTGAGCTCCTTTCAGGTCTTTCTGCCAGTCTTGAGCGGGGTGTCGTTGTATTTCGAAAAAGATCTTGAGTATATCGTCAAATAACTCTGTTAGTCCTGTGGGCGAGTTCGTAAACTCAAAGGTCGTGTCATTTTCCCGTGTTTTCCTCTTAGCTGTCCACGAAAGGATTTTTGCTAGCTGTTGATTCACGTCCCACTTTTCTTCAACGTTTACTACTTGGTCAACCATGGTTAACATTCGGAGGCAGTATCAGAAGAGAATGCAGGGGCATTCATCTATAAAATAATTTAAAATTCCTGGAAGAGGACAGAAGTAATAAAATTTTGATTCAAAAGTTTTTTATCCCTCAGCATCAAATTCTGAATGACTTCAATGAATTAGATCTATATAGGTCGAGACTCTTAGCATGTACAACAATATGCTGGAGATCGAATGCAGGGGAAATAATTTCTATATAAGAGCGTTAAAAATTGCTCCCTCACAGAGATTCACAGGATCACAGGGCTTGGGAACACAAAGTAACTAAGGTCAAGGTAACAATAAAAAAATTCTGTCAGTTGATGATAAAAAAGGAAACAGAGGGCCAAGAAGCTGCTGCCCAATGGTTGAGGCAAGGCCCTTCCACCTGCAGTAGAGACTTTGGTCCGTAGCTACGTCACGAAGTTGGTCCCAGCCATCCAATTCCAGGCCAAATTATAATTAGGGTACCTCCTCTGCATATTTCCGCCTAATCTGGATAGAACACTCGAACTATCGTAGTTTGTAACCTTTAAGTAAATGAGATAAAGCGATCTATCCAGAGAGGTCCGATCAAATGTGACACCGGTTCTGTATCTCACCAAAGGAGGCCCGGGTTCGATTTTCGGACGCTACGCTGCGGATCTACACTGCGAGGAGAAATCAGGCACTGAAAGGCGGGGAGAAGTACTGCGCGAAGGAATCCTAATTGACTCTTAACACTAACTGCTTCTAGTGCTCTTCACCCAACCAGATCTCCAAAATTCTAGAATTAGAGCAACATTGAATTCCTTGTTAGGTATATCAACTGCTTGCGAGATAATAAACTATTATTATTAATATTATTATTATCGTAAATGAGTAGAATAGGTATCAAAAGTTAAAGTCAGGCTGTGTTTAATAATTTTTCCAGGCACTGTAGGCAATAGAATCATTTTGAAACAAAGACTCAGGCCTTCCTTCACTGGGCTTAGGTGAAATTGTTGTAACTTTTGGGGTGTGACAGCGCCCTTAAAAACGACAAAAGAGGTCCGATGAGGGACATATACTTCACGATCTGATCTAGATCATAAAAGAGCAAAATCTATTGATTTGAATGTCTATGAGATATTGATATGTAGGGTTTTCTGTAGCTACGTTTTAATTTATGAATTGATGAGTAATACATGCTCCTATAGTTCACGCTAAAACCAGCGCTTTAGGGCATAATGCTAGATAAGTTTCCACCCCCTGCATACAGACCCCATACTATGGAGAGAATACATTCAGTAAAACAGTAGTCTGTAAAACAAGAAGTTGGTGCAGTTTTAGTGATTATTTGAGGAGAAAAATCCAAGAACTTTCTGGATTATTATTATTATTATATCGAATAATTTAAGTCTCCGTTGCCAAAACTGTGATCTTACGGAGGGAAAAAGAAGGGACATAGGCATAGTATAACAATAGAAATGGGGAACCCATCCAAGAAGATTCTCAAACAGGATTAACGCGCATGTGAACAGCGAGTCGGGAAAGAAGAGGAAGAATAGAAGAAGGTACAATCAAAAGGACTATGAAGTTAGAAGGAAGCAAAGTGGACACGAAAGATAGACGTCCCGAAGACCTAGTTTATGGTCAATGTAGGTAACCTACACGAGCCCCATGGGGTCGCCACGTACCGTGACATAGGATGTGCGAACCCAACTATGGCCCCTCATATCCTAGCGTTTAGAACTCTGAGTTTTTGCTGCTGACGTATATCTGTATTTTATTGTATCTATACTATAGGCGTTGAAAACGCGGCGTTTTCGGCTCTGCGGAAACGCTATGCGTGCTATAGGCTACATGGCGTTTTCTAAGCCGTACTGCTCGGACCATAGTACTTGATGGACGTCGTGCAAGCAGGATGCATGGCCCGCGTTAGAAACATTTGCTTTCCATTCACTTAATATTGATTCATTTAAGAGGCGTTAACTGGGCGTTGAAACTGGTGCGTGTAAAACGGTAACATAGCAGGGGCCTAACCTTATGGCCCATCCTATGTCTCCTGAGGGGGAACATTCTGGATTACCTGAAACTATCAAGTACCATAAGTTTGAAGCTGAAGAGAGTGATTGAAAATAATAATTCGGTAAACGAATTCCCTGTGCAACCCACTTGTTCCTCCTCGGGAATAGCTGCGCAAAATTAAGAAATGGTCGTCATAGTTGTGTCACTTTTCAATCGATTCTCATTCGCGTCCAAAACTGTACCTAAATTAGTTCTACCAGTGTACCAGCTTAATGCCTACTGCATTCATACCACGACTGGCAAACAAATAAAATATTGTGGGTTTTACCACGGTATCAGATACAAAGACTGCAAAACAGAGATCAAATTTCGTCTTGTATAGTTTACAGATGGAGTCGAACTCAGGTGAGTCAGATTAGTTAAGTTGTAGTGAGTGGGCTACTAGTGAGATGATATAAGGCGCAAAGCATCTTAAGCCTCTTTCGGCACAACTGAACGAACTCAGTTATGCAGCACAGAAGCATAAACGAAAAACAACACAAGAAGAATGCAGAATAGAGAAATGCCCCTGCGTAGGGTCTCTTCCGTGCCAGTGCCTACCCGCACTTTAACACACGAGAGCAGGTAGGAGCCCCACGAGAAGTGTAGGTTGATTTTTGGCAGTAACTATCCTAGGTTAGTTACCAAAAAATTCCTTTGCTCTAAACCCCTTTTGAAAAAAAGAGTTACGTACCTACCTTGGAATTTCTTTCTCTAGTATTAGATAGGGGAAAATAGAATTTCAGAGTAAAATATCTCTAGAAGTAAACATTTGCAAGAGAAATAGTTATTTTTCGGATTCAGGACGTGTTAATGTGTAAGGCAACACATTTCGCGTCAATATTTTGAAACCGAGTGTCCAATCGAAAAATTAGCATCAATAAAAAGTGTTTAGAATTTTATTTTACAATATGCCGTGCAACTTTTTGCATAATCGGTCAAGTTTAGGTGAGGTTAGGTTCGGTTAAGTTAGGTTCGCCTCGATATTTCGAAAGCGAAGGGTCCAATCGAAAAATTGCCATGAGCAAAAGGTGTATAGAATTCCATTTTACACATGCAATGCAAATTTCAGAACAATCTGGTAAGGTTACCCAGTTCATGTTACGTTTGGTTTAGGTCAAGTAACGTTGTGCCAGGTTAGGCAAGGTAATGTTCGGTTCGTTTTACCGGGATTGACGCTGCCGTAATGCCGAAAAAAAGGCCAACACCAGCTTATGATTAATTAGCTAATGAATATACATTTCTAATGTTCCTCTTGTTCTGAAGTTTGCAAGGCATATGCATAGACCGCAACAGTACTTGTACTCTTAGGTCCAAAGTGGCCTCTGACGCTGGCGGCCTAAATGGGAAAAATGGGATTTTCTTAAGGGCTGTTATGAACATGTCCAGACACGGTCATGCAGGCAAGCGCCCAATTGCGTCCCCGCCGTATCCAAGATACCGTCTCCGCAAGAAAAATGTTGGGTACCTTGGAACTCTTTTTTCTTCAGTATTAGATAGAGGGAAAAAGAATACCCCTTGAGAAAATCCCATTTTTCCGTTAGCGACTTTTGGCCGCCAGCGTCAGACCTAAGAGTCAAGTACTGTTGCGGTTTATGGCATATGTATATATGAATTCGAAACAAATTTCATTCCTGATAATTTTTCGATTGGACACTTCGTTGTAGACTTGTAGTCGAGATATCGACACGTCTTTAAACTCGAAAATTCCCTAGGCGATAAGGTAAATAATTACCACCAATAATGCCAACATTACTATAGCATGTAAAAGATATGCCTAAGTAGCAAAGGCAGCACGGACGAAAAAGATACACTCCTAATATTCCAGGTGCGACGTAACCCAACGCCGTGGCTTATGTTACCAGCCCTTTGAGGCAGGGGAATATTATTTCATGCTAGTTTAAATCTCCTAGCCGATGTCAAGGTTACAAAAAGTGAAAAATGGGAAAGGTAATACTTAGCCTACATCAAGGGGCAATACAGGCTCAGTAGAATTTTTAAGGTAAAGCTGGAGCCGTCTGCGAAAAAATACTAAAAAAAACACTAGAAGCCCGCAGACAACGTCAATTTGAGTGCCCGTTTGCTTCACTACACGATAGATATCTGTCGATGCGAAACACTGTTGTCTCGATGTTGTTATTTTTGAATCATATACAAGAGGCTTTCGAGATTACATCCAAACAGCATATGAGATTCAGGCTATCTTCTCTAATCTTGAACTTCATCACAAAAATCTTAAATGCCATTCACTACTAGAAATTTATTTTCTCTCCTAGAAAAACTTTTTTCTCCTAGAAAAAAATTAGCAGTGCCAATTCAGTTTACGCTCAGACCTTCTGCAACACCTCTTTTTCTTAAGCAAAATTATGAGGAAGGTAGATGATAATATGTCATCTACACTTCCTAGACGTCCAATGCTGTTCTCAGATTAGAGGAGCTACTCTACATATGATTTATCCGTTGGGTGCTTATTAGATTAGATTAGATTAGATAGGCGGCAGTAGACGAACCAAGAGGCCCATTCTCAAAGAGACACCGGGACTAACACCACGGCTTCTTTGAGCTATTGCCATTATGTTAGTAGAATATAGAGGATTGGGGAAATGAGAGGAGAAAAAACGGAAGACGAAAGAGAAAAAAAAATAAAAAATAGAAACAGAGGGGGAGAAAATCTCCGCCATGAATGCCCCCAAGCATGATCGATTGCCGCTGATCTACGGAACTTAAATATAGAGATGGAGTGGAAGTGAGAAGAAGTCAGCATAAAATGGCCTGGGAAACTTTGGTCGTTAAGTGCTTGCGACTCGTGGAGAAGGAGTTCTTAGCTGAGGAGGATATCTCTCCCAGTGTATGTCAAGACGATTTTTAAACGAGTNCTCCGCAGAAACAACATCGGAAGGTAGTCTATTCCAAATGCTAACAATGAAAAAAAGGAAAGAACTGCTGACTTAAGGTTGTTCTTCGAGCTTTATGCTTGAGTTTTTGACCGCTGTTTCGCAAGCGATCATTAAGGTCTCTTTCAAAGAGTCCCGTTATGGGTACGTCATTACTCAATACACCTCTGTACATCGACGACTTCTCCTCTGCATCCATCCCTCCACCAAGCAGACCTCCTACGCTTGGGTTAAAGATCCCATGAACAGCCAGCTTATCTAATAGTATAGTCCGTGAAGCAGTATACGCAAGGCCTGTGATTAGATAGTGTTCAATTATTGTATCCGGAGATTTGCAAAAACTGCTGGGTGGACTCTCCAGGATACCGAAGCGGTGTAAGTAGCTTGCGACTCCAGCATGTCCGATACGAAGGCGGCTGAAAGCCACCTCTTCTCGATGCAGGAAATTCCAGTTCTTATGTCCGATTGACGTACGCACTGAAGCAAGGAAGGTTCCGTTGCCTATAGTGTTTACTTATGTTCTCTAATCAGCTTCCCAGGCATTGATCAGCTTGTGACGAAGTTCCTGAAACTGCAGCGTAGTGAGAGGGAAAAAGTTAATCTTGGTATTTTAGTGAACAAGTTGAACTGCTTTTTCTGCCATTTCATTTCCAGGGATTCCAATATTAGCTTTGACCCACTGGATGTGCATTTCTCTGGTGGTATTTCCATTTAGCAGGGATTCTCTAACTTGTGACTCCAGGGGAGGCAGGTGTCCTCCAGCTTACAAGGAATCAATTAGAGACCTACAATCAATCAGTGAGGATGATTATTTTCTCATTTGACAGACGGAAAACTGCAAAATTTAGGGCTTGGAGGACAACATACAACTCTGTAGTGTAGATGAAGTGCCTGGAGTTCTTTTTGTAGGTCAAGACCACATCTAACGGTGCAACATAGCAACATACTGTAGATAGCACAGGACCATGCGCCATTCTGGAGTTTGGAACCATCAGTGTATACATCAGTATGATGTGGAAATATGGATGACAAACGCTGGAAACTGTGGCGTGATTGGAAGGTCTGTGCAGACTGGAAATGAAGTGAAGACTTGGTCATTCAGCACCTTCCAAGGAGGAACATTTGTGACCTTTTGGTGAGGGCACTGCCATACTTGATATTCAAATGTGACCTAACTGGAAGTTCATAAAAAAAACACAGTAGCAGTAACTTGGTGGCCGGGGGCACTATCGTCTCTCACGACAATTTGTGTGCGTGTTTGTGTACGCAGATCGTGTTCGCGTGAGCGGCGTTCACGTTGGTGCGCCGCGCTTCTCGCTGACTAAGTTGGGTTAGGTTAGTGTAGGTAATGTTAGGTAACGTTAGGAAAGGTTAGGTTGGATTAGGTTAGCTTAGGTTAGAAGGTTAGGTAAGGAGGTTAGGTTAGGCAATGGTAGGTTACGTAAGGGTAGATTAGGTTAGGTTTGCCTAGGTAGTGTTTATTTTAGTGGTGCGCGCGCAGGAAAGCTTACGTGAACGGAAAATCGTCGTGAGAGACGATAGAGCGGCCCGGGGTAATTCCCAGGCAAGATGCTGTGGCGTCAGAAGGAGGACTACTCAAGAGCGATAATAGGTATGTTTTAGCTAGGACAAGTGTGTACAGCAGGTTAAGGGTACAATGTGTGCCTCCACTTCCAATGACACTTGTGGGGAGGTTCTCCTGGCTTCTAGTAGGCTATAAGGTGCAAGCAGCATTTTGCAATCGATCGAACCTTTGACGCGATTTGAGGCATGCACCAGAGTTTAATATGGCCCCATAATCCATTTTTG
This sequence comes from Parhyale hawaiensis, assembly GCA_001587735.2. Lineage (NCBI taxonomy): Eukaryota > Metazoa > Arthropoda > Malacostraca > Amphipoda > Hyalidae > Parhyale > Parhyale hawaiensis. The sequence goes on from LQNS02278183.1 coordinate 1,723,311, forward strand.
AGTGAATTAAGGCAATGTATACTGTTCTTAAAACTTTGTACGAGGCGCCCATGAGGTAGACGAGATGGATTTCAGAACATTGACTCTTTGATTGCAGTTTGCGACGAGTTCACTAATATGCGAGTTAAACGTAAGTAGTGGAGTATCCATAATTAGGCCCAGAAGTCTATGTTGTCGCACACTTTCAAGAACTTCATTCCCAATGATCAGCTTCCATTGTACCCGTCTTCTACTCGTGAATACTTGGTACCTATTTGTTTTTCTGCGTGTTCAGAGGGAAACCATTGAGGTGAAGCCAGTCAGACAGGATGTTGATACAGTCTTGGAATGCGTCGTTCAAGCTGTTAGCATCCGAATTCAGGAACACAACCGTGATATAGTCTGCATAGGATAGAATGTAAATTCCATCTGCTCTTGGGATGTCGTGGAGCATGATCTTGAAATAGGGTGGGCTAAGAACTGCTCCCTGTGGTACCCCACCCTTTACATCGTCTGTGTATGAATAAGTACTTCCGAGTCATACAATTAGGTTCGATTAGCGAGGTAGGATTTCATCCAGTTAACTAACCTTCTCCGAAATCCCAGTTTAGCAATTTTGTATAGGTAGTAGTAAATTATGATCAGCCTTGTCAAAAGCAGATGACAGATCTAGGTATACGGCTGCACACACCTTTCCAGGACTTAAGGCACGGCGGATAATGTGTTCTAACTACAGAAGATCATCCATTGTGCTTTTTCCTCTCCGGAAAAGGCTTTTACTTTCCATTGTTCACTGCAGCCGCTCACAGACCATGTGCCCCACGAGCTTACCCATGCAGGAGAGCAAAATGATGGGGCGGTAGGAGATCAGAACAGAGTGATTTTTTGAGGTTTTGGAGTTGGTATGACTAGCCCCTGCTTCCAAGAAGGAGGAATCTCAGCACTGTGCCAGGAGTGGATCAGCTGCTGTAAGCATAGAGTTCACTAGTTGGCGAATTAGTACGGTGCAAACTTCTTCAGTTAGGCCTACTCTGGTAGCAGATTGATTGCTTGGTAATGGAAAGGTTTGCGTACATGAAAAGGGATTAGAGGCTATGCTTAAAGTGGTCTTAGATTGCTTACCCCTGTGATCAGAGGCTCTGGTGGCAGGTTAAAATTCAAAGAAGCTTTCTTTATCTTTTGTTCAGCTTCACCGGAGATTTTACGCATTTTGGTTGTCTTCTCTGAGGTGCAAGCTGTTTCGTTGGGTGACACTTTCCCCAGTTGAGGCAGAAAACATGTGGAAGGTGGGTTCCTCCTCGCTTCAAGCTGGGAGTCTGCTAGAACTGCAGTAAACAAGGCAATATCTGTATGGATGGAAGATATGTTGCTTGCAGCAGAATCTTTCCTGGTATTGTTCGCTTCTTGGGTTTCCTGGTAACTTACATTAGTACTCACAGTTTTTTATTGTTGATCCATTGCAATGAGGGACACATCTTTAAGAATTTTCTTAGTGCTTATTGAGGGCGCCACAGACATATCAATGCTTTCAAGCGTATCATTCATGATGTCCAGGGTAAAGTTTATTCACTATGAGATCAATTAGAGACACTTTCCTTTGGCTCTGATTCACAAGTCACATCACTTTGATTCACTGGTTCTGGTTTTCTAGCAGGTTCCGAGGTATTATCTGATGGCACAAAGCACGATTGTCCTTCGCCTTCCATGCTAGGTAGTCACGATATTGTCAGACATTTCAAACAACCGATTCCGTTTTTCTTCGGTTTTCTCATTGTCCTTCATTCTCTTGCTGCTTCAAGCAGCCAAAACTGTCAACTCGTTCACTAACCACTACAAGTGGACTTAATAGGCTTTATGACAGTTAATGGCGTGCTGAATCTCAAAAGAACCATTCAACACAAACTTACTTTTCTTGCAATGTGGCATCCCTTTTGAAGGCTTGGGCGCCCATTTAGCACAGAAGCAGCCGACGAACTATCTGCAACACCTCGTCGCTTTGAACACAGGACGGTGTTGCCATGGCAACAAAGCAAATATATACTCCACCTAAAACATAATTTTTGTATGTAGCAAATAGTTTTTGCCATCATGCTAGCACCGCGCTGTGGACGCTATGTAATGTTTAGACTTCAGTGTTGCAATGTATCTTTTAAAAATAATCTAGTTTTCGGGATGCGTGGGTCTAACGAAAGCGAAATAGAATGAGTCACAATACAACTTGGAATAACAGCTATCTGAATATCGATTACCAGTAGAGCACTAATTTCGTAACGGTGTGGCACTAATGCCCAAGTTGAAGCTCCGTCTCTTTAAATAAAAAATTATACTAAAACTGAGAAGTAAATGAAAAAGGAATATAGAAATCAGTCCCAACAACTTTCCTATCATGTTGCTGAGGTAGGTCTTTTTTTTTCACGAAATTTTACAATATAATACGACTGCTTAAAGTTTCAACCGCTACTGTAACAGTTACAGTATAAGTACCTAATGGTAAAGATGATCAAAGCTATAAATTGAGTTTGTATTAGCAGAAGTACTTGTTTTGATGCGATGTTCAAAATAAGTCAGAGGTGTCACAATGACGCCAAAACCGGCCAACTGCAACCTGGGGCGTGTTGCAATCAGGCCATTGGTGTTACCAGTGCTACACCGGCCTCCAATGTGACACAGGTTGGGTAACACTGAAGACAGCCCTCCAAAGTTGTAGGGTTATAAGCTGAGTAACACTGCCTTTGTTAACAAACATTGGCTTTAATACTCAATAATTCGTATTACAAAATCTAGGACTGACATATATTACTGAATTCTAGCATGTAAGCACTTCTGCGTAGTTTTCTCAATTTTACTCCTAAAATACAGTCAAATAAGGCTCCGCCAAAATGTATATGTTCAAGCTTGCCGAAAATTCCGCAACACTCTGTTGGGGCGCTGAGATCGCTGTCAGGGTGACACCGGCGTCTGTGAACCCCAGGCCGGAAAAAGGTTACCCTGACCCGAAAAGTGGTTGTGAGACCACCATCTAGAGACGAGCGGTGTAAGCTCAACGACATTTGAAATTCCGTTTTAATTAATTAAAAATTTGTCAATATAAGTTCCAAGTAACTGATTCGATTTACTTATTCTGGTGCACGGAGTTTATTTATTGCGTATTTTAATTAATTTAGTGCCCATTTTATTCAAAATAGACGTTTGTGCTTGGTGACCTACGTCATCGTAACCCGTGTCACAGTCGATATTTGAGCTATGATTGCGACAAGAGTTGCGACTGGCTGGGTCACCGGTGTATCACCGGTAACCTAGAAATGCTGATTGCGACACACCTCTGGCAGTTGTCATGGACACAAAATGTTACTTCTAGAACCTGGACCATTTCAGGTATTTTAGATTGGCACTGTAAAGTTAGCAGGCCAAGCCCACAGGCAGGTATTTCATGTACAACATTATGCAGTTGGATTTGGCCTCCTAGAACAATTGTAGGCTACGAGCTCAAAGGCGTTAACCCTTAATCGATAACTCTTGAAGATTCCCGAAAAAACAATCCCACTACGTAAGGGCGAGTTCACACGTCATTCATACCAACGCATTCTCTCATCCATTCGTCCGAAAATTTATTAGCGTCATTGAGCGCCACAAAACGTTACTAAAATGTTAACCTGTTAAATCAGGTTCTGCTGCAATTCCACTAGGTTAGTTACCGATATATTTTTAAATTTGGAGCGAACTAAAACTCGGAGAACAGTGCACTTTGCTGCTATGTTTAGGGCACACGAACAGACAAGTGGATGAGCGAACGAATTACAATGGATGACGTGTGAACTCGCCCTAAGGCCCAATACAGATGAGAAGCAAAAATTTTCGAAAGTGAAATTTTGTCCACAAATGCTCCACCAGAAACGGCGAAGAAGTTGCGTGAAGAACAGGTGCAGCAGGATGCGTCTATTCCGGGAAGCAAACGACTCATTGGGACTAAAATGAAACTTAGCTGTAATCGCATGCCGTGTAAATGACGTCACATCGACAAGTCGAAGTAATTGAAAGTCGGACCTCTAATTCATAATGAAAATTATTAGCAGCGTTATATTCTTGACGCGAGAGAATGATAAAAACAGTTACTGCTTTTATCTTTCTGTGCTTAGATTAGATAGGCGGCAGTAGACGAACCAAGAGGCACATTCCCAAAGAGACACCGGAACTTACGCCCCGGCCCTCTATGAGCTATTGCCATTATGTTAGTAGGATGTAGACGGCGGGGGGAACAAGAGGAGAAAATGGAAGACGAAAGAAAAAAAAAGAAGAAAGAAGGGGGAGAAGAATTTCAGCCAAAGAGGTGATCATGAATGCACGCAAGCATGATCGATAGCCGCTGATATGCGGAGCTTAAAAATATAGATGGAGCGGAAGTGAGAAAAAGCCGGCTTAAGATGGCCGACATTTTCACCGTGTTTTGTGTACGAGGAGCGGGAGATTGAATGAATTAAGTCGAAAAAATATGGTATATTTAAATAAGTTTCTGAATAGCACTGTAAACTGAATATGAAGTGTAGATAAGGCTTCACTTCTAAGAAGAAGTTAAATCTGGGCGCCATACCGACCCAGATCTTGCCGCTGGCGCTGTGAAATTTCCACCAGCCTCCCCTGCAACTTTCTATAGACAGTTGGGAATTGCTTAATTATTATATATTCCCTTCATTTATTTATGTGCTTAAGGAACGAAATTGCATTTGCGACGATTTTTCTTGTAAAATTAACTAAAAACTCATGGGCCACTCAGCCATAGCTATGTCGAGGTGAGTCAATGATATCACTTTCTGACGCTAATTTCTGGTGAGTCCTCCCGTTACGCTCTTTACTTCCCGGTCTAGGCGAATCTTTTTGTAGCCTTGGAGCTATTCGAAGCAGTTTACAATTCAGTTTTCCCTATTATTTGTTAACTACTATGGTATATAGCGCCTACATTTGTTTCAAAACTCTACGTTTAATTTTGGCGATTGTAACCATGCATAATGTCAAAAGTGTAAAATAGATTTACCCAAGGATGCAACGATGACATCCGCAGAAAATTTACATCTCAAAATTTTGTTTACAATCTAGGAGATAGCACATAACATTCAGTTGCTGAGTACTATGCACATTAATTAAAAAACCGGCGTGGAAACAAGCAATAAAACCTATTAAATATTTAAAATTTGTTTTCCATGCAGTTTCTAAAAATTTTACCCTAGGACATTGCAGCTGCAGAAACGTGTTTCCTGCTACGTCTTCACTGAAATGTGCCAAACTTGACGATCCGACAATTTTATCTCGTTGAAATCAGTAAAGATGTCACTCGTCTGCGCACGGCTTATATATTATTTATAGCATGAATAAGTGAGATGATAGTGATTAGAAATAGATGTCTGAATGGCTACGAGACAAATACAGAGCAGAGAACGGGGGAACTGAAGTAGACTAAAATGAAACTTAGCCGTGCCAGTTTATCGGTATGACGTCATCATGCGTCAGATCGACGAATCCGAGAATTTGAGGGTGGGATTTAGGGTTTCGTTGGTTAGACTCTTCATCCTAAACAAAAACATAAGCAGAGTTACATTCCAGGCGCGAGGGAAACCATAAAGGCATGCGCACGCAGACGAGAGACATCTTCGTTAGTTTTGACGGGACAAAATGGTCTGATCGTCAAACTAGGCAAGACATTTCAATGCACTCCTAAAAGAGGCAAGGTTCTTGCATTTGCACTACGTGCCTTAGGGTAAGATTATTAGAGGCCGCGAATAATAGAAATGGTAAATATTTGTTCCGTTGCTTTATTTCTCGTTTACTCACTTTCATATTTACTGTACATAGAACTCGGCAAATGTTTTGCACGGAATTGTAGCTTGTAAACGAAACTTTGATAGGCACGTTTTCTGCTAGCTACCATTGTTATAACCTAGATACAAATTCCTTTCATACTTTTGAAATTGCAAACTAATTCACAACCATTTAAAACAAAGTTGCAGAAAAAATAGCTTTAGAATCCGTATTAGCGAATAGATAACAGGAAAATCGGTGTGATTTTTTTTTAAATTGCGCGACTCTACGAAGATTTGCCTCGATCTATCCTGCTGAATTCCCAGGAGGCCCGTGTAGGTTACCTCAGTCATTAGCTAGGCCTCTTTCGTGCCCACTTTACTTCTTCCAAATTTCGTACTCCTACTTGCTCATGCATTATTCTGTTCTTCATCTTCTTTCCAGACTTGCTGTTCCCATGTGCGTTGATCCTGTGTGGGAACACCTTTGTGATGGGTTCCCAATTTCTCTTGGCATACCAAATGTCCCTTGCTCTTTCCTCCGTGATATTGCTCTGAACTACAGTTTAACTATCTTGCTGGTAGAGGCTGGTAGAGCATTTGTAGGCGAAATACCATTCTTGGAAATTCTTCCTCAAATTTTTGCTTCCCATTTGCGCTGGGCGTAAAGAGTTCACTTAACCCCACCCTAGCCTAGCCTACTATTTTTGCTTCAAGATTTTTTATTGAATGGTTTCTATGAGAAGGAGATACCTTTGGATCAAAGTGGCCATCTCCAGGAAGTATCGGATCAACACCTTACTTCGTACAGTAAATACTCTTAAGTCCATTAAGAACGGCAATATTGGTGAAGTCCAGAAAAAGTGGGTTATGTCCTGTAATATGCTGACACTTTTCGTGAGAACATACCCAACTATGAATCGCTCCTAATACTAGAGTTACAGTGCAATAACGGTCCCTCAGGAAAAGTGTTATCTGGAAGTGATGTAGAGTCCTGAGAGTTTTTCCCCTGTAACGGTTGACGTGTAACGACAACAGTAAAGTCTACGGACATTGGACAAAGGATTTAATTAACCAAGAGAGTAGCAGTTTCCCCCAAGTCCATAAAGACTACAGTTGTATGTGTCCATGCAATCCCCATCTATATATTTATACACTAGTAAGTACGTACTTACTTGCCTTTTGCGTCACGCTCTTCAATAATAGAACAAATTTTGAGATATAGCTTCATATATGAATCATTGCCCCGTATCATATCTACCTACGGGTTTCCAATTTTTTCACAACATTGTATTTGCTTTGCAGGCAGCGGATGACATTTCTAATAA
>LQNS02278183.1:1730642-1751627 GCA_001587735.2 Parhyale hawaiensis
TAGCTATGATACGGCACTGGTAAACAGAAAGGGAAGTGTTGGGCTTTTTTGCTCTGAAGTCTTTTTTTTTAACCGATTGCACTACAGCCAAGAAGCTTTTAATGGGAGGGGCAAGCCCAAGCACTCTCTGGGCGAGTAAACACATGGCTTTGTCACATGATCCAAGCTGGCGTTTGGATTCCTTAAAGTGGATGAAGTGGCAGTGGTCAGCACATATAATTAAGGAATATACAGACAGGCAGTTCTTCAATATTTTTGAAAAAAAAAAATCAATCGTGTCTGAAGATTTATATCCCAGTGCTCACCCTATTACTTTCATCATCAGATGGTATACAGGATACAAGTTTCCTTTACATACTTCCATCCGCTCGGAATTTCGTCGATGGTTAATAGCTATAAAAATTTGAGCTCAAGACTCCTTCCTATATAGGCTGCGTGAGGCAATGCCGCTCTCCGATTGGATAAGCCACTCAGCCAGTTTAAGGGAAAAGTTTACTCGCAACACTCCCGTAGAATAAATAGAGAGGGTGTGCTTCTCTCTATTAGAACCTCCTTGACTGCCGCCAAAGCATCAGCCTCTACAATCTGCAGTGTGATGCCTAAACAAACACAATGATATCTTGAGCGCAGAAGATGACCCTGCTGTAAGTGGAGAAATTGAACGAATATGTTTTCTTAGAAACTATGTAGTTATATCACAATCAACAAAGCCGACAATTATGGATACTGATGGATACTGATCAGTATCCACGGGTTCCGAAATAAGGAGAAAAAAATTGAAACAGACAAAAAATTGGAGCGCTAAATGATCTGTAAAGTGTGAAAAACGGAGCTTAGAAAATGCGTGCAAATAAATTACATACTGTAAGAGAATATTGCAAGATGTACAGCCATTTTTTTATGCCTTTATCAAGTGCAAATTCGTCGGCGACTGAACAATTACGCGATTCAGGGATGAAATCAAAATACTAGGAAAAGTTAGACGAGACGTAAGGTAGACGGACTGCATGAGGATAGCCTGGGTTAAGCGGGAGACGTTAATTCAGATGAGGTGGTTTAGATATGGGTGCTACTTCAGGTTAAATAAGGTAAGTGAAGATATTCACTAACCGTGGAATATTCACGGGTGCAGCTAGCAATGCATTAACATTGAAGTCTTCTGAATACACTCGGCTCCAATAAAAAATCAATTTATAGCCTATGTACTATAATGCACAGAATTTCTACTTTAATTCGAGATGGCTCATGACCAACAGAAGAAAATGCACAAAGACAACATGTCTTCAGGTCAGCCGTCGGGCGACCAAAAGCTAGTTTTCAAAAAGCTCACTAAAATATATATATATTACGTGAAGTCTATTTTTTAAGCAGGAAACTCACAAAATCTTAGATATGGCGATTTGACATGAAATCTCGTTTATCCAAATCGCCCATGACGTTCACTGCTCTCCAACTCCTGTGGTTTACCTTATATGAGGCTCATCTAATATTATTAATACGGGAAAGTTGAGACGAGGGACGCGTACGAATAGGTCGTCCAAGTTGATGTAAGTAAAACTCATTCAATTAACTTCAAGTAGGAGCTTTGGCTTTGTCACTTTGACTAGTGCTACTGGTGGTAAGACCAACGCAAATAGGTACGTTGAGCCGTGTGATGAAAAACTCAGTTCGAAGAAGCCTAGAGTTTGTGCAAGTCTGAAGTAAAGTCAAGAGAGGGTGAACATCTAAGTCTCAATTCAACCGATCGAAGCTGTCTCACCTTACTGGCCTTAGGACAAGTTAAGTTTCGAAGGTTCAATCTCAGTGCCCAAGCGAACGAACCCTGGGTCCTTAACCAGCCTCTACCTTAGAAGTATCACTATATAGGCATAAGGTATCATAATATAAAATGATATGAATGGTCTGTGTTAATATAGATTAGGAGTTAATTGCAATAGTGCGAAAACAGTTTTACAAGCGTCATATGCTACACGAGCAAATGAAAATAGCAAAATTACAGTGGTCCAAGCTCTCATTAGCAAGCAAATCGAAAGTATGCGGGGACAACTTGTATCTGGACTATAAGAACTAGTCAATCAAATGCATCTTAAAATTCTCTATAGTGCTCATTATATGCCAACAAGAACCTAATTAATTACATGGGAATTTTTACTGCTCTCATAGGCTAAAGTAGCATCAATGATGCAGAATAACACGAGGCACTGCCTTAATTTCAGTGTATTGCCTTCGCCAACATCCCATTACTTTCGAAGATAATGGTGATCTCCCTTCAAGTCTTGCCTCTAAACCTACCATAGATCTATATATACGAGGTGCTGAAAAGTTAATAGCTTCAGGGTATCATGACAAGGCAGGGCTGTTACCGTTTCAGGGCAGGTAGGACAACTATTTAGAAGATATGCATAGAAGGCACGTCGGCATGTTGTATTCTGAAAGCTTTCCGCGAATTGGGTGCAGAAATGCCTGAACGCAGATCAGAAGTGAATCATAGTGACCATATCAAACGTAATTTGGAATCAGTTTACAGCAGCATGGCGGATTTAATGACTAGTTTGGTCACCATGGATGAAACATTGCTTCTTCATCAACCCCAAACAAAGCAGTAACCAATGGAGTAGCGACACAGCAGTCCACCGTATCCCAAGAAGTTCCGAACCCCGCCGGCCTGATTGGAAGCCCAACCTTTCGAGTCATTTTCTTAGGGCTTAGAAGAGTTGAAGGACCGTTGTAATACGTGCAACCGCTGTGCAGTGAGGTAATAGTGTTTTGCTGCTGGCACTACCCTCGCTGACTGGCTGGAGCAATTTCATAGAGTAGACAAAGTTCGTTTTTATTATTATTCTGTTTGTCGCCACAACCAAACCCCTGAGGTCTGATTTGGTGGATCACGGGCATCGAAGTCCCGGCGTGTTTACAACCCCAATTTTTGCTTTACTGATAATGCAACTTCGATTTTATTTTATTCGCCAACTTCTACGAGGAATAGCAATCCAACAGCAGTGATATCTTACTAAAATTTATTTTACAAGAGAAAACAATTAAACGTGCTGATCTCAAATATTATAGTCAGCACGAAGCTACTTGCAGCATTTATTCTTTCGATTGTAACGATTAATTACTGATAGTTAAAATATTATATCAGTCCTTGTAGTAATTCTTAGTTGATAAATTTATACTTACAATGTATTACTTGATTTTCGTCTTTCACGGCAATTTGCTAATTACCTTGTACTTAGGCCGTCTTTATGTTAGGAAGTTAACTTAAGGGTCAATATACAAAAAGCTAAAACATAACAACTGGAGAAAACTATATATCTCATAGGTAACACTTATTCACCTACAATTTAGACTTGAAAGGTGTCCACCAATATTTCTACAGAAAACAGTACAGAACTCATTTGAATATTTTACTGAAGATTATGCTCTTCCTTCCAAGCTATACCTGCCAAATTCATCAACTTGCAACGCATCAACTTGCAACGCATCAACTTGCAACGCATCAACTTGCAACGCATCAACTTGCAACGCATCAACTTGCAACGCATCAACTTGCAACGCATCAACTTGCAACGCATCAACTTGACGCACATCCGTCGGGAAGACAGGGCGACAATTTTTCATTTTCATGCTGTGCGGCGCCGTCCTCCACAGTTGGAGTTGGCACCCGTTCCTCACAAGACTTGCACACAACGTCTCTGCACTGGGCCCGCTTCTCTGACATGGCCGCTGTAGCAACCTCCACCTCTTCCAACGCTTTCGTTGCTACAAACACAGCCTTTGCCAGCTGGTTTGATATTCTTGACGCTGCTTTTATAGAATCTGCCAGTTTGCTGGCAACCTCTGTGGCACCAGTGGTGCAATCTGCGAGTTTTTCCGTAGTTTCTACCGCTGTCATCGCTGCCTCTGTCAGCTTTTCAAAAACTAACGATGGAACCGTGACAAAATGCTTCAGCTCGTCTGACTTTGGAGCTTCTGGAGTTGCCTTTTCGCCATCATCAGAAGTTGACCCATCGGCAGCGCCCGCAGACGATGGCTTTGACTCCGCCTGTTCGTCATCGTCGTTTTCAGACGATGGCCTCGACTCGACACGCTCCTCGTCATCGTACTCTGACGATTGTCTCGACTCCGCTTCCTCTAGAGCACTTAACCAACGTTTAACATAACTAGGTTCTTGGGGCACATGTTTCAATACGTTTGGTGAAAGTTCATGTGATGACTTTAATTCTGACGGTAGATCCACTTCTAAATTTGCTAGGTGATCTGAATGTGAATCAGGGTACGATGTAGAATCATTGAGGGACGGCTCTCTTTCCGTCACAGCCTCTTCTTCTCTCGTATCAGACAAAATACTTCTCAGTATTTCTTCCTTGAATATTTTGATCATATCGAGGGACACGAACGTTTTCTGCGGGTTACATCTGCCTCCAATTTTAATTCTGTAAGGAAATATGTTCTGAGTAATGGACGAACACACAGTGGCGTATAAGAAAAACAAAGTATTCTTCTCGATTACTGGCTATAATTGAATAAAAACGGAAGGCGCCAGAGCAGGCAATGAGAGAGACTTCTTAATCATGGATGACCTAATTACANTTCTGAGTAATGGACGAACACACAGTGGCGTATAAGAAAAACAAAGTATTCTTCTCGATTACTGGCTATAATTGAATAAAAACGGAAGGCGCCAGAGCAGGCAATGAGAGAGACTTCTTAATCATGGATGACCTAATTACAGCCAAGATGCCGACGTAACGGACAGGTTCACGCGTCTCTAGAAGACCTTCTTGCAAAGGATTGTCCCCCTAAGTCCCAACTACCGTTGTAACGTTGTATGATTCTGTTGCGAAAGGGATTCTCTTGAGAAACATTAGTAAAGAAAGAAAAAAAGGCTTGTAAAGAGCAATGAAATGAACAGAAGACTTTGTAAGGCAATATTATTGCTTGAAACCAAGTTATAAAATGGATCTTTTCATTAGTTTATCCAAACGGGACATTTCAACTATGTTTCAAAAGAGAACACTAGCCAGCAAAGGACTAGCAATCATTTGCTTTGTAGGTATGTATATTCAAATGCTCGTGCACCTCTACTTCTGCCTTTTCCAATAGGAAAGTCTTAGGGCCTTTTATTCACTACGGTGCACTTTGACTATAAGTAGACAAGGCATCTTGAAAGTTCACTGAAGTGGCCGATTACATTATTTAATCCCATCTAATGGTGATCTCACTAGGTGAGTTCTACACTTGTCTCTATCATACGCACAGCGCGCTACTACTGACGAGAAAAAGGCGCAAGGAACAGAAAAAATACACTCGGTTGGACGGCCTCTTTCGTGGCTTTTCACACGAAAGAGAGAGAGAGGAGTCCCGAGGTCGAAGTTGATTAAGTTGATCGACAGCCCACCTCGCGGAACAGAAAAGAAAATACAGAGAACCTATTTAACTTCACAAAACTAATCTCTTCAGTAGGAACTGCGGCCAAATGCAACATCTGCTGCGGGAAAGGTACTCAGGGTTGCCTCTGGGTTTATAAGGTCCATATGTTATGACAGGGAAAGGGCCCGTCAGAATATACCCGTGTGGACTCCACCCAGGGATAAAGGGTTAAGCTTTCCTAGACGCAACTACAGAGTTTCGTGAAACTAAAAACGAGGGACAGGTAGTGTGTCGTGAGACACTTAGAACCCAAACCTGGGGGTTGTTTTCATACAAGATGGAAATGCTTAGAATCCATCAGTAGAGAAAGAAGAGGAAGAATGGGAAACAGCATCATCAGTAGCAGCAGGAAGCGAAGAGCGTAACGAGAGGACTTGCGTGAAGCCAGTATCGAAAAGTGACGTCATTAATGAAGTCATATCAACAAACGGTAGAGCTGAAGAGCTTATGAGGTTTTTATCTAATATTTCCAAAATGTACTGCAAATTGCAAGCTTCGAGCCGTAGAATACACAAAGGAATAGAACATGCAGTACACTAATTGAATAATAAACATAAATGAAAATCGCAGTGGAGGCTCGTAGAAGCTTCGTTACAGCACCAGAGGCAAATTTTAGGCTGGGGTGGCGCCTTTATTCAACTTCTTTGAAATGAAGCCTTCATTTACACTTCATATTCAGTTCATGCTGCTTGTAACACACGTGATATTTTACATAGCACCGTTTTTTACCTTATCCGTTCCGATCCTGAGTGCCCAGCTACTTGAGTTACACTCATACAAAGAACGCGGTAAAATTATTGCCGTCAATTAAAGGAGGTCTGAGCTGCAACTGCTTCCATTGTTTCTATCGCGTGAATATAACTCTACTTATATTTTTTGCTAGGATCAAGGGCCCAACCAACGAAAATCTGTGGCCCCCCACACTCAAATTCATTAATTCGTCGATGTGATGTCATGCTCCATACGTCACAAATACAGTAAATTTCAGTTTAGTTTTGGTAAGTCCTCCCCTTACGCTCTCTGCTTCCTGAATATAAGCATGGAAACTGCAGGAAGCAAAGTAAACAAGAAAGAGACCTGCCAAAGAACCCAGCTACGGCTATGTGAAGCTATCTGTCCCCCTGGGGGAAGCTAGTCCCCATAACATAGGATGGAAAAACCGTTAACTAATCTGACCGCATGGCCCATCCTATGCTATTAGAGCGAGGGAGCCGCTTTGGATCACTCACTGGTATTCAGGGTCTACTTGGACAGAAGTCAATGTCGTTACCAACGTTTTAAAATTTCAGGGTAGCGTTCATCCTGTTCTGACTCACCCTTTCGTCACCGTATGGCCGAACGTCGATTGCATGCCTGGCAGTCGGCCTTGCCTCACCAGCTTGGCTGAAGAGTTTGACGATTTCTTTAGCTGGTGGGCGAAGCTCGACTGTTCAACTGTGTTGGTTTTAATGTAGCTTGAGAGGTTTACCGCTTCCTGCAAAGCATTTCCTGTCACATTAAAGAATCTGTCTGCCCGAAGCTCATTTCGACGTACATCTCTGATCGTGTCGGAAGTAACGCAATACTGTATCCGCGTCGCACAATCCTCACGACAGCAATACCTGGAATTTAATACGAGAAACTTTAATTGTGAAGCAATAAGATCACCTTACTTGAAAAAAGTTTGCACTGTGGTTGCACTATGGGTAAAATATATTTTATTTCTTAACCATACGATCATCATTATCCTGATACTTTCACCACTTGAACAAAATTAAATATACCTATGCATTGTACAAAATATGTGCCTCACATTTACATATGGTACGATTTTGAACTTTCACTGTATCTTTCAATTTGATAGACTAACCTGATACCATATAATTTTATTCAGACGTTTAGTCCCAGCTTCCACAACAAAGGAGATAACACAGAGAAAGAAAGAAGCGACATATAGCATGACGATCGACATGTGGAACCCATGCACGAGGGTGTTCCCACACAGAATCAGCTCGCATGGGAACAACAAGTCGGGAAAGAAGAGGAAGAACAGATGGAAGAAAGATCAGTAGGAGTATGAGACGGGAATGAAGCAAACTGGACACGAAAAACACGCCCCGAAGGCCTAGCTAATTGCTAAAGTAACCTACACGAGCCCGCTGGGGTCGCCGCGCCTCAGAAAATAGGATGGGTGAACCTAAACTAACCTAACCCTATGGCCCATCATCTGCCCCCTAAGGGAAACTTGATTAGTGATGACCAATCGAGAAATTTCGCTACCCACTGCATGCTGTTCGACTGCCCAAGCTATTGTAGAACAATTGTAATAGCTTGCAAGAGTCATGACCTTCCAATAGCCTAAAATTTTCCATGTATTTTGCTAATATACAGTTGAATCCTCTATAGCTCCATTAATAGAGTTTGCGCAGAGGAGGAAGGGGGAGAGCTTTAAGGTACTGCAAGAAAGAAAACAGACAATTAGGAGTTTAGCGTGGAAGAGCACCGCACATGGGAATAGCAATTCAGGGAAGAAGATGAAGCTCATCATTGTCAGCAGGAATACTTCCATGCAAAGTTATTATGTAATTCCAAGTTTCAATCTTCCTGCCCACCGGATACTTTAATGATTCCAAGAGATGCAGGAAGAAGGAACATATAGAATGTTGAAACTTTGAACCCACGCACGAAATATCAACGCGCATGAGAACAGCAAGTTAGCAAGGAAGTGGAAAATGGGAGAAAGCTGTTCACTAGGAGTGTGAAAATGGGAGGAAGGAAAGTGGCCCAAGAAGATATAAGCTTCGAAGGCCTAGCGTAGGGCTAACATACTAATACGGAGACTCCCTGGGGCCGCTACTCGCCGTACTTGACTTACTTACACAACCCTGTGGCCCATCCTATGCCCCCTGAAGGGGGACTTGTGACATACACAACCCTGTGGCCCATCCTATGCCACCTGTGAGGGGACTTGTGAAGTTTTTAGGACGAGGTGCAGGTGGTGTTATGCACGCGCCCCATTTTTTGTAGAGGTGATCTTGCACTGCGTGACCAGCGAGAGCTAACAGCGAGTGCGTAACTTCTTGCAGCTGGTTTGTGCCGCGCTTTAGTGAGTACTAGTTCAGTAAGCTTTTAGACTTGACAGCTTCACTCTAAAAAAGCATGGTCTGCATAGAAACAAACATGACCATAACGGCGGCTAGCTAACGAAGCTGTCTGTAATTTATGAGGTAATACTCGGTAACAGTCTGTATGCCTGAGCATTTGAGGACGAGAGAAGCTGTAGTAAAGGGCCGATGAAAATCAGCAGAATTGAATACGGTGTGGTTCTGTGCCAGATTACTTGCTATTTCAAGAGCATGGATGCATGAGAGTAGAAATCATGAGCGGCGGTGATACCAACAATCACGTCGAAAACATTGACTATGAAAACAGAACGCCTGCGGTACATGCGTAGGAAGATAGAACACCTATTCTTAAATGTTATGTGTCTCTGTCTCATAAGTTTAATATGTTTGTACAGTAACTGCAGCAAGGATTGTTGCGATAGTACTTTGACTGTGATTATCAGTTGAAGACTTACGCGTCAAGGCTTCGCAGGAAACTGGAAGCGCAGAAGCTGCAATAAAGATGCGAACAGCTGTCAACGATGACGAAATCCACCGACGCGGCACTCAGCAACGCACCATTGCACATGGTACAGGAATTGACTGACTTCCCATTCATTTTCCCTTGCCACAAGTACTGAGTGAACCTTTCATTCAGGGCTAGCTTTAGCTTCATGCTAGTACTAGCTGTATCTCGTAGAATGTCGTCAAGTTTCATTTCTTTTACTGTCTCATTTGATATTCTGTTGAGGGTGTGCCGCCAGACTGTAAGGGCAACGCCAGTGCTATTTAACTGCGCTTCGCCTGCAAAAGCTTTAGTCAGAGTTTCGATGACGTCCTGTGTGAGGTCATATATTACGAAGAATTTCATTTGCAGTGTGGGAAATAGAGATTGGCCCGCACGGTCTCTCCCGTATAGTATTCCAGGCTGCACAGTGCAGTTGAAGAGGCTCTTCAGATCAGCTCTTAGTAAATCGAGTACAAACATTGATTGATCAGCACCTCTTAAATTCAAGTGCCATTGGCAAACAGGTTGTTGTACTATTTCCAAAAAGGTCTCCAGTATCACGTCTAAGAGCAAGGTTAACCCAACTGGAGAATTAATGAAGAGGAAAGCCTGGTAATCCCTCAATCTATACCTTTTGGTGCGCTTCAAACACGACATGATTCTCACTAAAATATTTTTCACCTGAAAGTTTTCTTTAATATTGAGCGCTTCTTGTTGCAATAGAAGAATAGAACTTTCCATGATTACTTTTATGCACTCGAGGTTCTTTTGCAATACAGTTGTAAGATTGAAATATAAATTAGGAGGATATGTAAATAATTTTAAAAAAAAATTGCTAAAACACCTGGAAAAATTAGAAATAGAGACCGTTAGTGTGGGTTTTCCTTGATACAGCCACTACGTCATGTCATTTTAATATTAAAGTTAGAATATTTTACTCAAGATACTCAACAAATATAAGTCTGACTAGGGAGTACACGTATGCTGGAACCTGGAAGTAAAAATATTCAAGGCCAAGCCAAAATTGGATAAGAAAAGATACTTCAGAACAGTGCATATACCCTCTGCACTAGGAATGGGACGTTTTGGCGCAATCTCAGAGCTGTGTTTACAAGAGCTTGACATAACGTTCGGACGAAAAAAACGACAATGCCTACCTTCACTTCTATATAGGGGAAAACGTGAAGCGTTATAGCACAAAATGAATGCTTTCGCAGACCTTATACGTGTATAATATTGATAATTGGTTTATGAGAAAAAAACAACGTTCAAAAGCATTAGAAAACAACGCGAGCCTCTCTCGTAAACAATTACCAATTTGCCAGCCAAATTGCAAAGCCTGTCACTGAGGCCGCTGCCCATAAGAACATGAAAAGCAAAAGGTTTTAAATTATTACCGTGACTACATCTTGTCTATCAGTCAGTCGCGACTTCATTCACCTGTGCAACACATTATATTGCTTAGTTTAAGCCTCTGTCTCCACAACAAAGCTGATCTCACATAGTAGAAAAGAAGGAAAGTATAGGTCATGTTTGGTCCAGCTGGTGCCTATATAGAGGGCAGGGGGTGCAGCACAAACTTGAAGGCACAGTTGTAGGCCGAAACTCGCTTGTTGTAGGAACACTTTTTAGGATGCGCGCGTCCTCGACGAAGTTATATGGCGCCCAACGGCAACTGACTAGTGCATTTGTTCCGTTGCGGCGCATCACCGTCGAGGGTACTGACTACTAGCCCAGGAAAGTAAATAATGTTGCCATAACAGTTATGCCCAGGAAGCAAAGAGCGTAACGGGACGACTCACGAAAAATTTGCACCAAAAAGTGACGTCATCATCGACGAATCTATGGCTGAGCAGCCTAGGAATATTTTAATTAATTTAACATGAAAGATCGTCTTAAATTGCGAAATTCGTCTCTAGCGTATAAATAACTGAAGATAACGTATACTAATTTAGCAATTATCCATAGAAAATTGCAGTGCATGTTGGTGGAAACTTTCACAACACTAGCGCCAAATTTGTTCCCTTTCGGCGACTCAATTTAACTTTTTTTCTTGATTGAAGTATTATTTACACTTCATATTCACTTCACAGTACTGTACTCTTCACAGAATATATATATTCCTTACTAACAAATATAACCACCATTATAGCCAATTCTGTAATCGAGAGAAACCACAGTAACAGTTAGCCTATTGCCCGAACTTTCTGTACTTGGCGACAACATTTTTCGATATTTGCAGCTCAAGTAGCTGGCTAGTCTTGAGCGGGAGACTGAATGAAATAAATCGAACAAATACGATGCTATGTTCAAGAAAACCATATACGAAGGTCTGAGGTCCCACACATAAAACACTTCGACTCGTCGATGTGATGTAAATTTGCTACGTGCGGTCACAGCTATGTTTTATTTCAGTCCTATTGAGTCCTCCCGTTGCATTCTTTGCTTCCTGGTAATGCCTACCGATATTTCTCGCTTCGTTGCCCGGAGAGTTTTGCTAACAAAAAATTCACGAAGATAAGCAAACAATGTCGTAGTACGTTGCTAAGAAATGAAGCTTATAAACGATGAGGGAATTTTAATTCTTATTAAATGCTTGTATGATTATCTTGCAGGTCTTGTTTCCAAGGACCTCCTCAAGCTCATTATAACATCAACACTGTAGCTTAAGAAATGGTCAGGAGATTTTCAATGCTCTGCCTAAAATATTGTATCGATTGAGTTACTCTATAGGCTGTTCTTCCCGTGCTCCGTGTGGATATTTGAGATGGTCTTCCTCTGTCGCTTATTAGAAAAGTCAACACGTTCAGAAATCCGTTGGACAGTCACTGTGGTAGCAGCACCCTCCTCAGCTTCGTTTCTTACCTTCATAACTCGAAATCAGCTCATTTTAATACTTACTCCATCTCTCTATGTGAAGCTTGTTCTGCAATAATTATAATTATTATCTTTTATGAGAACCTATGTGCGTCAGTACAAGTCTACTGAATCTTTTCATATTTTCTCCCTCATTTTCTCTTTTTTTTCTTATTTTTTCTCGGTCATTTATATCTTACTGACATAACAGCAATAGCTCAGAGAGGGCCGGGGCGCAAGTTCCGGTGACTCTTTGGGAATGGGCCTGTTGGTTCGTCTACTGGCGCCTATCTAATCTACAATTTTTGTCTGACAACCAAAGTTCCAACTGTAGACATTTTCCAAGTGAACTGTGTCATTTGATGCACATCTAACGGCTGGGGTTCAGAGAGAGCCGAAATCAAGGTTCTGTTTCCCCTGTTGGAAGGGCCCTCTTCAACCGTCAGTAATACAATATCTAATCTGATTAAATTTATTCAAACTCAGCTCATCCACTAGTTCATCTACTGGTGTAAGATTTTATTTTACAGGTCCTCCTCCAAAAATCAAAAGCAACAAACCAGAGAATTAAAAAAAAAAAAAACATTTAAATGCAGTGCAAAAAAAAAAAAAATCACAGGGATAATGTGTGCAGTCTGAACAGATCCCACGCGTATCAGTAAAGACAAGCAGTAATCAAACGTGAATTGTATCGCTTTTAGCAAAAAAATGCAAAGTTCTAGGCAACAAAAAAGTTGTCCTCGCCATGCGGAAAACCTTATCGCACCAACCAGAACTCTCAACACTAAACTTCGTGGCTGAAGGGCATCATTTTTACTCCTGATGTACACGGACGATAAAAGTTGGGCAGCTACTAAACTAACGGTCCGATTACATTGCCATGGCTGTGATAACAACTTGGAGTGTTTTAGTATCAAACTAGTAAAAATAACAGTCACTACATTCTGAAAATTTAATGCGCTCAGCACATTTGTAATAATATTCTTAACTTTAGTACCTCGGTCGCGAGCTCTGAGAAAAAAATAGCAGTGGTGACTTAGCGTTTCAGGCAATTTTGGATCGTGTTTGCAGTAACTTACGGCCTGTTTGCTTGGGCACCAAAATTAAGTCATTGTGGCTTAATTTGCTGGAAACTTCACTCATATTTCGACCTCTTGAAATGAGAGTCAGGCATGGACTATAATTATGTTGCCTAGGAGACTTAAAGAAACTCAAACTTTTTCCGTGAAACACTCATGAGCTGACTCAATGGGCCCTGGAGTGGGGGCATTAGAATACCACTCCCGTCCTGCACGTGGCATAAGCGGCGACCAACGCCTGGTCGATTCCAAGCGACTAAGCTTGAAGCCCTTCTCATTGGCCACCGGCTGTCGCTTGGCAGCCGTGTGAACCTTGAGAAGGTGGATTGGGAGTACCTTCATGCGAGGAAATGTGTATGAAAGGCGGATGAGCTCCATCGAGCCAACGGCAACCAGAGAGGAGATCACCTGGCTGTTGCCATAACCGTGTACCCGGCATTCCACAGTCAGCTCCTCTCCCTGCGCCTCGATGGCACAATCGAGTCTCTTTTTCCTCTTTCTGTTTTCTTTCTTTCTCTTATTTCTTCCACTTTCAAGTTTTTCCTCTGTGCTAATCCCGTACTGTGAGCGGCAGGGCCATGGGAGGTTGGTGGAGGCACCCACATGTCCACCGTGACTGTCGTCCCCCATAGCCTGGCGAACCTGGGGGTTATGTAAGCTTTACTCTGTAAGCAGCTCTGCCGAGTGGACCGTATTTCTGCCTCTGCTCATCAATTGTATATGGGATATTTTCTTTTTTCTTCTTCTTCTTTGTATATTTCTGTATATATCTGTATATTGCTGTATATTTATGTTCTGTTCATTTCTTTTCTACTTCTTTGCGGGGATGTTGAAAGTAACCCGTCTAATGTAATATTAGAGGACTGCATGCGAACCTCGCAGAGCTTGGCATTGTGTCTCGTGGTGTGGATGTCGTGCGCTGATCCGAGGCATTGGGGACTGGTAGAAGGCACGACGCAGAGCTTACCTTGGCGGGTTTTCAGTCTCCTTTTCGCAGGCCATGGGGATCTAGGCTTGGATTCCGTGGTCTGGCCGTCTATGTCCGGAGTGGTTTCTGCGCTTACCGGCAGTCAGTGCACGAATGCACCTGTCACGAGATGATTGTTGCGAGGGTGTGTGGCCGTTTGAATAATTTTTATTTATTTTCCTTATATCGTAGCCCTGCAACTTATGATTTACTTTATGACTATTTGTTGACGGCGATGGCTTCGAGCCAGAGCACGAATCCTAAGTTAGCGTTTGTGTTTGTTGGTGATGCTAATGCACACCACAGGGACTGGTTGGAGTCTGCATCTCCGACTGATTGTCATGGTGTGGCTGCGTTGGACTTTTGCACCTTTTCTAGATGTGTGCAGCTAGTTCGTGGGTACACGGATATTGTTAGTAACTGTCTCGACCTTATCATGATTGATGTCCGGACTTGATGACTGTGTCAGTTGGCTCCCCTATATTGGCACTACAGACCACTTACATCTTGTTGTGTCCTTAGACCTCAACCAGGTTGTTCTTGTGGTAGACACCAGGAGAGTGGTGTTCGTTAAGAGCAGGGCTAACTGGGAGGCTATTACACGGGTAGTTAGGGCGTTACCATGGCGCCAGATTATTTGCAATGAGGATCCTATCTCTAAGCTTAACGACTTGACTTTGTCTATTTTGGAGAAGTGTGTCCCTAAGAGGACTATTCTTGTGAGGTGTCAGGACCAACCGTGGATTGAAGACCACTGTCGGGTAGCTTTTGAAGCTAAACAAGCGGCTTATCGGGCATGGCGACGTTTGCGTGATCGCACGCTGTGGCACACCTATGTTGAACGTAGGTCTAAGGCTAGGTGTGTGTATAAGGAGGCACAGCATCGTCAGTTTCTGCGTTCCAGGGAGTCTCTGTTGAGTATTGATCATCTACATCATTAGTGGAGTGAACCAAAGGATTCAGTATTCGGTGTTGCACCTTCGTAGCTGCCCCTTGTTAGTCCCGGTGTGTGTGTGTGGAGGTATCATTACTGATCCTTTGGCTAGGGCGAAGCTTTTGTCGGCTCACTTCGACGGGAAACAGAGCAGAGATGTGTTCTCATTGCCTCGTGGATGTCATCTTGAATCTCGCTTAACCACTTTAGCATTCAGATCTGGTACAATGAAGGAGGTGCTTGAGGGCCTTGATTCGTATGGAGGTATGGATCCGGTGGGCATGTTTCCTTTGTTTTATCAGCAGCTTGCTGGCGTTCTTGCCCCTAAGCTAGCAGTGTCTTCCGGCGCCTGATACGGTTAGGAAATTTTCCCAGTTGTTGGCGTACTGGGAATATAACTCCCATTCTCAATGGTCCAGTGTCGCCTCATGTCGCAAACTATCGACCCATTACACTGACGCTCATTTTGTCGAAAGTGTTCGAGAAACTGATCGCTTGCAAGCTTGGTCGATTTGCTGAGGCTACGGAATTGCTGCCTGCTGGTCAGTTTGCGTACAGAAGTGGTTTGGGTGGTTGTGACGCGCTGTTGTCGGTTACAGTCTGCACTGGATTGTAGGTCAGAGGAACGCCTAGTACATTTGGACTTTATCGCAGCGTTTGACAGGGTTAACCACAGGGGTCCATTATACAAGCTGGAATCATTGGGTGTGGGTGGTAGGGTTCTGTCAATCATTCGCGATTTTATTTCTGAGCGAATGCAGAGTGTGTCTGTTGACAGCATTTTGATTGTCTCAGTCGCGGTGGCGTATGGCGTCTTTGAGGGTAGTGTACTTGACCCGCTGCTTTTCGTTCTGTATACTAGTGACATGTTCCCTTCGCTGAAAAACCCCTTGATCAACTTTACCGACGATTCCACTTTCATAACAGTGATACCTGCTCCTCGCATGCATAATTCTGTCGCCCAGTCTCTGAATAGGGATTTGTCACGCATTAGCGCATGTTGCTCGGCCTTGAGTATGAAGTTGAATGCCAGTAAGACCAAGTAGATGATAGTCAGTCGGGCTCGGACACTTGTACCGCAACATCCCCAACTGGAGATTGATGATATTTTGCCTCAAGAGTCTAGCTCCTTTGAGATTCTTGGTGTTGTCTTCAATAAAAAGCTTACTTTTGAGCCGCATATTAGGCGGCTGGTGTCACGTGCCTCCACTAGATCGGGCTCCTGCGTAATGTGAACTCTGTGTTTGGTGACAGTGAGGTTGCCCGCATATGTTTTTATGCTATTTTACTGTCTGTGTTGGAGTATTGCTCACCGGTCTGGGCTTCAGCTGCTGACACTTACTTGCGTCTGTTGGACCGACTTCTTAGTTCAGCCAGCCGGCTGTGCGCTGATAATGATCTGGTGAACCAGTCAAAGTAAAGGTAAACTCAACTTAGACCACACCCTCACCTGGGAAACCCACATGCACTGGTTTGTGCTGCGGGTATAAGCACACTGGTCCCAGAGGAGTAAGTTCAGTTGCAGCCGACCACGAGTCACCAAGAAGTATGGCACCAAATTTGACGGAAGGAACAAATGACTCGCGACCCCCAACCTCCTCATCTCTGAGGGAGGCAAGTTCCACCACGGCGCAGTGCATGCACGCAACAGCAGAGTCAGTGCACCTAGATCGGCAAACAGCTCGCGTGCCTGGGTTGGTATCGAACCTGCGATGCGATAGAAAGTGTTAGAGCTGCGAACGTAAGCATGCTGCTACCGTGGCCTGTCTCACAGGAGAAGGGTGGCCGAACTCTGTACGTTTTATAAGGTGTACAAGAATGAGAGGCATTGATTGTATTCTTCTCTCCTGGCTCCCAAGGTCTTAAGTAGAGAAACACGTGCTGCGTGCGGCGCGCACTCTTTTACGAAAGTTGGAGGATGTTGGATGTCAAACTAAGCAATTCAGTCGGTGGTTCGTGCCCTGGTCGGCTAAGGTTTGGAATTTATTGCCGGCATCTGCTTTCAGTCGCATTGGCCCGCAGACGTTTAAGTCAGCTGTTAATGGCTATTTACTGGATTTTCGTTAGCAGTGTTTTGGGCTTCCAGGTGTTGCCAGGTGCTTCATTTGGATTGTATTACCTGTCTGTGAGATCTGGAGCGTGAAGTTTCAATAATCACAATAAATGCGCTGCTTGAAATACTTCCAACACGATTCAACGTGATGAAGCCATAGCTTCTGTCTGAAGTTGCTGACAAGTGAAACCTTAAGGTCTTAATTTTAGAGCTCAATCGAACATGTCCTTAATCGAACGGATTGTTTGGCGGCTGTACAAGTGTACAGCTTTGGATGTCCGTATCTGGTATTATGCAGCTAAGTGCATTTGAGAGGCCAAAAGTTCTTCTTGAGGACCAATAAGAGGAGCTTATTAGTAAACGCGTTGGAAATATCCAAAATTTTCACTGTAATTTATGTGTTTAAGAAATGTTGAATTTAGGCGGGTTCCAACGACTTTTGTCCTACCTGTCAGTGTAGTCGTGATCCGAGCGTTAAGTCTTACTGCTACTGCTACTACTACTAATAATAATAATAATACTGATAATCAGTTTTCTCAGCTAACCGTCCGACTCTTTTGTTGAGCCCACATAAACATCGCTGCGCGTCTGTTAAAACGGTTATAAACATGGAAGACGTAAACTCGGCCTGCAAAGCAAGTGTCATGAGTGAAGTTTTAATTTGGACATCTTCCGAAATTTACAATCCGAACTCGGAGAGCGTTTTATACAGACATAGCAACGCATGCTGACACGGAGCTAGAGTACCTCATCCATCTGATACTCGTGTGAACCCTCGATTAGTAGTGCGTGAATGCTACTTCTTCTGTTCATAGATGCTTTTCTAGTTCTACACAAGCTAATAGTGAGTGAGAAACTAAAATTAATTAAATAGTTGACTGATAATTACGTATACCTACAAGCGAAAGAATTTATAAGTGCAATGAACCCAGCCATACCACTGAAGTCTGCTGTGTGGGGAGAATAAAAGTCAGATGAGCATAAAAAAAAAAAAAAAAATAAACGCATCAAAATGGTCCGCGGCTGAAAGAATAGGAACCTGGATAGAGTTTGAAAAGCTGAAACATTATTGTAGAAATAACCGCATGAAGATAGAAACTAGCTAAGTAGTCAAAGAAAAAGGTCTTGGTGAAATATTTGCGGGGAGAGAAATTGTGTGAAAGCTAAATAGAGCTCGTACCTCTCATTAAATAGAACATCATGCAGGGAGTTAGAAAACACTACAAGATTCAAGTTTTCAAGGTTGTCAAATTTCGTTTAAAATGACTTGATTTTATTATTCGATTCAGTGTTTTACCCCTCCATACGCAACGATACTGTTCAAGCGACAAGCTTAACTGAAGAAAAATATATATAACTCTTTTCATCAGTAGGAATATTTCATCTTTACCTGCCGGAAAAACTCGGTTGGCTCAGTGCACTTCTACTGGCCGGAAAAGGCGCAAGTGGACGTCCCCATTCAAGGCCTTCCACACGAGAGTAGAGAAGTCCTACGTACGGACTAGGTCGGCTATCTCGATCGACAGCCCACCTCGAGGAAGAGGATGAATAACTGGATTTATTATTACTTCTACACAGAGTAGACAAACTTCCATTTCCACAACAAAGGCGACATCCGAGTTGAAGAAATAAGGGATATATAGTATCTCTATAATCGTGGAACCCATGCACGGGAGCGTTTCCACACAGTATCAACCCGCATGAGAACAAATAGTGCGGAAAGAAGAGGAAGAACAGAATAAAGAATCAGCAGTAGGAGGATGGAACTGAAAGCAACGAAAATGATTACACAAGACAGAAGTCGTGCAGGCCCAGCTAATGGTTAAGGTAACCTACACAAGCCCCTGGGGTCGCCGCTCCCAATAACATATAAGATGGATGAACCAAACTAACGTATGCGTTGAAAACTGAAATCAGTCCCACGCAGCGGAAGTGTTAACCCTTTGCCCAGGACATGATCATAAAGTAATTTTTCTATCATGCTATAGCTACGACAGCGTCATTCAGCCACCGGTAAATAGCGAAAGCTTGTTCAGATTTCTATACTGAAGCATGTTTATACTTGACAATTATGGCTATTTAGACAACAAAAATAACACGACTTCCCGAATTCGAATTCACTACATATATAGCAAGACATTAACGTTGTTCATCTTACGTAATGACACTTGCCAAGGAAACTGACGACGACCAGGATATTAAAGAATCGTATAGCATGTACACAGTTGTGTTTGTAGGAACAAGACACATTCGGTTTGTTGAAGCATGAATCTAGCGCAAAAGACTAACGTTTGAACCACTCTTTATAATTCTTTCACAAGCAGTTCACACATTAGTCAAATGAGAATGTTCTTCAAACTCGCAGCCAAACGTTTGGTAGTATTTTTGTAAACAACAGTGCGTGTGTCGATTGACTGCAGGTCTCATGGTTGATAGCCCTAATTAATGCCTAACCATGCCTAGTGCCAACTTATATAATATAGTACAATACTATAGCTGCGCTTGGAGTGTTCATTGTAATAAAAATAGTAATAAGGAAAAATAATGAATAATTGTTTTTTTTTTTAATTCAGGACTTTTCAACAATGGTAACAACGCTGTTGCAGGCCTGTAATACAAGTTCGCACAATAAGTTACACCATTACAGAACAATGCTATAACTTGAGCAACTTAAAGTTATGTCAATATTATTAAAATCAACGATGAGAAACCGAGACTGAAACAGTAGCTACATAAAACTCTTAGTAAAGTTGAAAACAGTGTCGTTATAATTTATACGATGAAACGTGCTGACCACGATGTCTCTGAAAACAAATGCTAGAATAATTTTCCATTTTCGCTAATTAGCCACTGCGATGTGAAAGATTCATACACTTTGAGACTTTTTGCTGACTCTGATCAGTTCTCCATACCTCTTCACCTTACGAGAGATCAAATGAACGCTCAATCAAAGTTCACAATATCGGCGTGTACTTGCCTTACCTAGCTTCTAAAAAATCAGTACTAACAGTAACAATCATGCACATTTACTATTAAGTTAAAGCTCATTACTCGCAAAACAACATAGCTGATTTTCTTTACACAATAGCAGCATATGGTGACCGATGATGATGAAACACATAGAAAACTATCCGATGATTCAACAACAATCCTAATTTTATTACAGTTTGAAGAATCATTTGCCATCCTCTACGTCGAGTCGACAATTGCAATCGGTCACGCCGCAAAGAGGGCATACAAATTAGTGTTCAACCAGTACGCTCTTCGTAGCTACGATTGTCAGTCGTTCTTACTGCGATCGTCAGCTTCGCAAACTTGTCCGACACCTCTGCTACAGCTGCTTTCAGTTCAGCCAGCGTCGAAGCTGCTGCAGGTACAGTCTCTGCCAGCTGGTAGCCGATTTCTGTCGCCATTGAAGTGTACGCCGACACTTTCTCCGCAGTTATCTCTGCCGCGCGCGCAGCTTGGGTCATCTTGTTCAACGCCGACGATGCCGCCGACACCAAATGTTCTAGCTTGTCCGAGGTAGCCCACGCAGTCTCTGATTCAGGCAGCTCGTCCGAAACTGCATCCGTCGTCCTTGGTTTAGGTAGAATGTTGAGCACTGCACCCGCCGACCCCGATGGTTTGACCTGTTGGGCAGACCCCATGGATAGCTCGGGCTCTTCATATAAAGCTTTTGATGCCTTGACGTGTAGGTCTAACGCCTGGGATAGCTCGGTCTCTTCGTCTGACGCCTTCGATGGCTCGGTCTCTTCGCCTGACGCCTCCGATGGCTCGGTCTCTTCGCCTGACGCCTTCGATGGCTCGGTCTCTTCGCCTGACGCCTTCGATGGCTCGGTCTCTTCGCCTGACGCCTCCGATGGCTCGGTCTCTTCGCCTGACGCCTCCGATGGCTCGGTTTCTTCGTCTGACGCCTTCGATGGTTCGGTCTCTTCGCCTGACGCCTTCGATGGCTCGGTCTCTTCGCCTGACGCCTTCGATGGCTCGGTCTCTTCGCCTGACGCCTTCGATGGCTCGGTCTCTTCGCCTGACGCCTTCGATGGCTCGGTCTCTTCGCCTGACGCCTTCG
>LQNS02278183.1:1752239-1763471 GCA_001587735.2 Parhyale hawaiensis
GTCTCTTCGCCGGACGCCTTCGATGGCTCGGTCTCTTCGCCGGACGCCTTCGATGGCTCGGTCTCTTCGCCGGACGCCTTCGATGGCTCGGTCTCTTCGCCTGACGCCTTCGATGGCTCGGTCTCTTCGCCTGACGCCTTCGATGGCTCGGTCTCTTCGCCTGACGCCTTCGATGGCTCGGTCTCTTCACCTGACGTCTTCGATGGCTCGGTCTCTTTGTCTAACATCTTGAGTTGACCAAAAATTTTGTGTGTCTCTCTTGACGAGACTTCTAAGTTTTCTGCAAACGATATCCACTCCATGCTTTGCCGCAATTCCTTGATCGTCTGGACAGTGATGCAATCCTTGATCCATTTCTTACAGTCGTGAGCAGAGCACAACCTGGAATCCAACAATAAATAAACGTAACTGTGGGTCAATTTCATTGCCCGGCAAGAATTCTTTCTTTGCTATCTGATTTTTCCAGACTGAACACCAGGCTAACATCGAATGACGTTCCACGGGGTGCGAAACTAGTAGTAGCTAATAGTATTCTCCTGGTTTAGTCACCGCGCTACTACACATTAGGTTATCCACGCAGCCAGGCTCGGTATGTGCGAAACTTCGATAAGAAAAAGTTGGATACACAAATTTGTTTTGAACTTAGTTTTTTTATCTCTCTGTAGACGACTTACAATTTAGTTATGGGGCACGAAAATACATTAAAAATTTTCTAGGTCTGCCAGGCTGTAATAAGGTTAGAAACCACTTATAGAGGGCACATTGAGCACGAGTGTGCAAAACGTTTCTAAAGGAAATATTAGACAAGATAGACAAATGAAACCTGTGGATTCGTAAGGATTTTGCGAAGAAGGAAGAAATTGAACCTTATCTGATTGGAATCGAGGAATAATTATGCAAATAGCAACCGTTTACAAGAAATGTATAGGAGGTGATACAACATCGAGCAAAACTATGATAAAGTCTCTAAAGGAAATTTAAGATGAGATATACCAATAAGACTTATGGATGCACCGAGATTATGCAAAAAGAAAGAAATTTCGTTTAAACGAAAGCAATCAAGAGATAATTGAGCAAATGGCAACGGTAAAAAACAATATATAGGGCAGGGGTTCGCAGCCATGGATAACTCGCACTCTCTGGGGGTGCGAGATTATTTTCCAGTCTGTGCGAAGTTTTGGATGAAGTAGGGTTGGACATTTAAATTTATTCATAAGTTTTACTAAAATTTCGTTCTCTATCATCAAATGAGATTTTTTTAGGGGGTGCGAGAACATCGTAAAGGTCACCTAAGGGTGCCACGCATAGCAAAGGTTTGGAATCGCTGGCCCTAGAGAATTAAGTTAACTAAATAACACTCTGAGAGCGCATACCTCCGCAAGCAAGGCAGCAATAACGAACAATTCAAATTGGTTCTGAAACAATTATTTCCTTTGTATCAACACCAAATTCTTATTGTCAGTGCATTTCAATTGTATTAACAGTTTCTGTAATTTTCTTGAAAATCCATTTATAACTTTTTGAGTTAAGCTGCTAACACACTATAGCAGAGAAGAGTCAAATACTCAGACGGACAAACCGATCATCATCAAAATTTAATCATTCGGGTCTTTTAGCATTATAAACAAGTTCTATAAATTTCATAAAGATCTATCCATAACTTTTTGAGTTATTGTGCTAACAACATAAAATCAAGCAGAGACGAACGAACATATAGATCACAAAATTTGGTTATTTACTCTTCATGATATACATAACAACTCATGCAAATTTTTTGAAAATATGCCCATACCTCTTTTGAATGATGGTACTAATAAAAAATACGCAGATAGGCAGACAAACAGATAAAAACGAATTTTCACCCAAGGTAATCATCTACTACTATTAACATGCCTCACAATCCCTGTAAATTTTGCAAAATCTTTTCAAAATTGTTGAGCAATCTTGGAAACATAAATAGGCAGACAAACGAGACAAACAACATGACCTCCTTGGCGGAGGTAATTACTATAATAGATTAGTTGTTTAGGCCTCCCTAGACACAACTATGGTGATTTAAGAGAAGAAAAGGAAGAGACCTGTAGTATGTCAATAGAAATGTGGAACTGATGATACACGAACGGGGTCCAATGCGCATGGAAAAGCAAGTAGGGAGAAAAGGGAAGAACAGATGAAAGTAAGATCAGGGGGATCACGAAATCTGGAAGGAACCAAAGTGGACACGGAAGACAGACGCCAGCAATTGGCTAAGGTAACCTACACAAAACCCGTAGGGTCGCTGCTCCTCATATAGAATGGGCGAATCTATGGGCATGACCCATTCTATGTCCAGTAAGGCGGTCGCCTAGAGCAGTGGTTCCCTATAACTTATCAATGTAGACCCCGGCAAAGACAGCAGTGCATCGTCATAGACCCCTAGTAATGCGATAGTGTGCCCAGGCTATAAAACTTTCAAAAACTCGTTCCTGCTTCGTAAAAGTTATCTTCCAGCGAGCTCAAAGAAATCGCATTACTACAAACATTTGCGATACGATTCAATGTTATCTAGTCAAAGCTTCTGTCTGTAGTTTCGTACAAGTCAAACCTCAAAAGCTCGAGTTCGGCGGGCAATCGAACATGCCCTTGGTTTGCTAAAACACTCACGAGTCCAATCCTCGGTCGAAGCGAGGCACGCAGAAGCTGCAGAGCAGATGAGAACAGCAGTCGACGACGACGAAGTCAACCGACGAGGCGCTCATCAGCGAACCGCCGCACCGACAGCAGCGATTGACTGGAATTTGATTTGTGACGCCCTGCCACAAATACTGCGCAATGCTTTTAGTGAAGGCCAGTCGAACTATCATCTCCGCAGGAGCTTTCCTTTCGCGAATATCTTGTAGACTTAAGCGATGGACACGAGCATCCTCTGATACTCTTTCGGCTGCTTCTTCCCATGTCCTGAGAGAGGCGTCAGCATGGCTAGTCACAAGCGCTTGTTTACAAAATGTTTTTGCTGGCTTCAAGATGATCTCGTAAGTGAAATCCCTTATAGCTAAATGCATTTTTCTGAAGACGCAAAACATTGATCGGCCTGTGTGGTCTCTTCGGTATAGCACTCCTGGTTGCAGTGTTACCCTGAAGAGTGCATGGAAAGCCTTCCTGATATTTTCCAGGACCGACACTGAATATGTGGCATCGCCTAAGTTCGTGTACCACTTATTGGCAGGATGCCGCAGAATTTCGAGAAGTATTTCCAATGTTGAGTTTAATAGAACAGTTAGCCCTGAAGGAGAGTTTGTAAGTTGGATGGTCATGACATCCCTCTCTCTAAAATTTTTTACAACCTCCAAACAAGAAAGAATCTCCTCCAATGCTTTCTTCATATCCCACTTTTTCTTGATATTCTGGGCCTCATCTTGCAATCGACGAAGAGCGTTTTCCATGTTCAATTCCTGCTGGAGTTTGCTTTTAATGTCAGAGCAATATCAGTCGATTGATACAGAGGGAGGGTGCAACAAAACGATAGAAACTCCTAGTTTAACGTACCTGAAAAAAATGACATTGCAGTTATTGTAAATCAGGGGCGCAATGCAATTGCAAACTCCACTTGTGAGCGTAGGTACACTCAGCTCGCCCGTTGTTCAACTGGAGTACCCATGGGAGCCTCCATGGGTTCTGTAGCCCTAAACAAACTTGCAGTGTGTAAAAAAGGACGGCAAATGAATAGAACGATCACTCATGAGTTTAAAAGAAGAAAGAGGCATACAGAATGTTGATAAAAACGTGGAACTCCTGCACAAGCGTATTGCTACCATCACTATATTCCTGTTTGTGCCACCGTAACCACGTCATATGACGTCATCCAAGCAGTGACAATCATCTTATTATATCACATCAGTACATGAATGTTTTGTCTCTGCATTCATGGCCGAAAGATTCAATCGGCCGACTACGCTACCTGGCGGGAACAATGGCATAAAGCTTCTCCACGAGGCGGAACAAGAGAAGAGAAGACAGAAGAAAGGAACGCCCTGGCAAATGATCCCCTCCGTGGCCCCAAACGGGAGTAGGTTAAGAGATCCATGGATGGGTGGCTTACCACCATTCGGCACCCCACCTCGTGGACCAGAAGGGGTAGTAGGTATAGAAACCCAACCTAACTATACAAAATAAGCTCGTCAGCAGCAACTACGGCCAGTTGCAGCAGTTTTTGCTGAAAAAGCACTCGGTTCGGCCCCAAGACGATTGATGCCCATGCACTCATTAGAATAACAAGTCGGGTGAGAAAAGGCTGAACAAACTCAAAAGTGAAGATCAGGAGTTTTCACGTGAAATTTGGAGGAAATGAAGAGGGCCCTGGAATCCAGTGGGTACTGCTCCCTGAAACATGAAATTGGTGAACTAACTAACCCGATGCTATGGTCTACGGCCCATCGTGTAATTATTTTTCCTAAGAGGATAGAAACAATAAAAAGTAGAGTGGACACAAAAGAAAAGACGTACAGACTGCATACGAATTGTCCTTAACACAGGATGGGCCAACCTAATCACGAATGACCTGTGGTTCAGCCAATGCCTCCTCAGGGCTTTCAACAGCTGACTTTTCATCCTGCCGAGTCTTCGAAGAGAACTCTTTGGCATAGAGGTGTGGAAGCCGGTGTTACCCTCGCGATGTTACACAGTGTAACATCGTGTAGCAGTGAATGCGACGTGATGTTTCAGCGACCCCAAAAATTGTTAAGGACTATGCGGAAATCTAATACTTTAATATGTGTAGTGGAGCCATATTTCGGATGTATGTTAGGAAATAAAGTTGATGAAAATATGTGAAAGCGCTCTATGTACTATAATTCAAACACCATTCGGCAGTTACGCCATCTACGCTGCTAATTTTTCTCAGTTTAAAAGACAGTGCTTGTAAACTAAGGCAGTTTTCCCAACTAAAGCCCAATACAGACGAGAATCAAAAATTGCCGAGAGTGCCCTTTCGCCCACAAATACTCTACCAGACTCTGCGAAAAAGTTGTCCGAAGGCTACATTAAATAGGACGCGTCTAGGCGAATCTTTTTCGTAGCTTTGGAGCAATTCAAAGCAACTTACAGTCAAGTTTCCCTATTATCTGTTTACTACTATGGTACGTAACTTCTACATTTTTCTTAAACTTCTACGTTTAATTTTGGCGATTGTAACTACAATATCCAAAGTATAAACTGCATTTATCTCCAGGTTGCAACGATAATAGCCGCAGAAAACTTACATCTCAAAATTGTATTTCCAATCTGAGAGATAGCACAAAAAATGCAATTGCTGAGTACTATGCACGTTGACTAAAGAATCGGCGTGCAAACAAGCAACGATATTTAGTGAACAAATGTTTACTATTTCTTTTCCATGCAGCTTCTAAAATCTTTACCCTAGGACATTGCAGGCGCCATAACGTTTTTTCGCTACATGTTCACTGAAATTTCGTGCTAAATTTGACGATCAGACAATTTTGTCTGGCCGAAATCAGGGAAGGTGTTGCTCGTCCGCACATGGCTTAATTGCCCTTCAATTTTTCAGGATGCTGTATTAGTATCACCCGTTGTAACCCTACATGGCGTCGCATTGGAGGCCGAGGTTACATGTGTGAGTCAGAAAGTTTGATTGCAACAGGCCTTAGCATAATAATCAGCTTCCATATACTTGGATTAAGAATGAACATCGGTAAAATTTTGAAATAGAGCACCGAACTCGATTTTCGCATTTTTGGTGATATGTTTAGGCGACCGAAGGCTTTTTAAGACGTTTTCACGAATTTTTTCGTCGGAAATGCTCAGTTTTCGAGATATTTGACTATTTTTAGTTTTCATTGTTTGCCTATGGGAAAATATACCCGGCGACTCCATAGGAGCCTATCACAACCCAACCTATCCTTACCGGCCCAATCTATCCTTACCCAACCTAGTAGTAGTATAAGAAGATTTAAGCCGCCCTAAATAAGTACTAAGCTCTCTTAAGAGAGGAAAAGGATGGGACATATAGTATGTCGATAGAAAAACGGGAACCCATGCACGAAGGTGTTCCCACACAGGATCAACGTGCATGGGAACAGCAAGGCGGAAAAGAAGAGGAAGAACAGATAACAGTAAGCAAAGTGGGCACGAAAGACGGACGTCTCGAAGCCTAAGGCCAAGCTAATCGCTACGGTAACCTACACAAACCCCCTGGAGGCGCTACTCCCCTTAACATAGGACAGGCGAACCTAACTAACCCTATGGCCCATCCTTTCTCCCCTATGAGGTAACCCACCCTAACCCAAACCTAACCCAAGAATTCTTTATATAAGAAGATGTTTTTGATTACACAATGCGAGTATGGTTATTTTCTCCCGTAGGAAAACAATGGTAACTTCAAAAGTCAAATATCTCACAAACTAAGCATTTCCGACGAAAACGATATTCACGAAAAAAGTCTAAAAATGCCTTTTTTTTACCTAAATATGTCAACGGAAATGAGAAAAGCTAAATTGGTGCACTAATAAATAATACCAAAACTTCATATTTTCGGCTCTATAGTCGTGAACTGCATGACGGTATTAGGTATTGGGTATTATAAGAAGATTTAAGCCTCCCTAAATAAGTACTAAGCTCTTCTAAGAGAGGAAAAGAAAGGGACATATAGTATGTCGATAGAAAAACGGGGAACCCATGCACGAAGGTGTTCCCACACAGGATCAACGCGCATGGGAACAGCAAGTCTGGAAAGAACTGCATGACTTAACTTCACCCATCTACCCAGGAAAATTCTAGTTATTAGAGTAAATATATAGAAGAGCCAAGCGAAATATCCTCCTGGGATGAGAGAATCCTAGACAGCTTTTAATGTGAATCATGGTAGCTAAATTTTAGACTACACCGTAGGCTACGGGCTACAATCTGGTAGCTTATTGTGGAATTGTACTGACCAGGAATTAAGGCGCCTAAACGTACAATTGCATTCCTGGCTAGAATACTGGTAGCTAATCAAAAGATTTTCCCGGTTTGGAACGGAGGTGACAAGTTGGTAGTTGTGGAGACAATTAGGGGCGACATGGGATGGAGTACTTTCTGGGAGAGAATAATGAAGGGGTGCCTGAACTTTAACGTGAGAATAGATAAGATGGGTGAGGAAAGATGAGTAAAGAATCTGAGTGTATGGGTGAATGGTAACAGTAAATGGGATTTAATGTGTAAAAGATTTATGACTAAATGTAATTATCAGGCCGTGTGGAGGGTGTCACTCGTGGGGGAGGTAACTAATGGTTGGAGGATGGTCAATGATCGAGAAGGTGAGGGCTTGGACTGGGAGGTTGCTAAGTGAACAGGGTTATTGACAGGAAAGTTGGGGAGATTGGTCTGCGTAGGTGGAGAGAGGGAATGATGGGGAAGAGAACCCTTGACTTATACAGATTGAAGGATAGCCCTAGACACGAAATATTTTATTATGGTACCTTTGGGAGCGAATTTCTTTTCAAAGCTAGCCCTATGAGCTTGGGGGAAAATGACAGAACACATAGGTAGTAGGAGATGCATGGCGAGAGATTTGGATGTGGATGAGAGTGCGGAACATGCAGTAGTTGAGTGTAGTAGGTATGAGTGGGAAAGGGGTGCTTTGATAGAGGTGATGAAGAGAGAGTGTGGGGATAAGGCTGTGGGTGAGTGGTTTGACAGGGAGGATAGGGGGATAAGGGTGGTTTTGGACTTGGAGAGGGGCATGACTGAGGGAGCTATAAGTGATTTTAACCCTATCTGCTCCAAGGCGGTACAAAATTGTCCGCCCTACCGTTTTTCGTTCACAGTTCTAGTCTCAGTGACATTCAGTGCTCAAAATTCAATGACTTTTCTCATTTGAACTTGACTATCAATAAAATTCTAATATACCCGCACATTACAGCCAAAAATACAGATAAAGATAAATATTTCAGAAAATTATATAACATTTCCGCGTACATTTTCTTTTTATAAAAAAAACCTTCGAAATTATCACTAAAAGACAGCAAAAAGGCTAGAAATGAAAAATAAGAAGCGATTATACGTTCAGCTTGTGAAAGAATTAAAATGACGGCAGATGCGCTGCTCCTGGTGTATTTGTTGTGCGCGTTTGGTGGATTTGCGCGATCGATTGATCGCGCAAATCCACCAAACGCGCGCAACATATTCACCCAGTACTGTCGGGTGATATTTTCCTATTTTCCGAAATAAATCTGATATTGATGAAGTTATAAGCCTTCTTAGTGGGTGGTACAAATTGGTACCGCCTTGACGCTTAAGTGACAGTAAAAAATTGGTAACGGATAGGGTAAAGACCTTTTATGGGGCTGAGGGATAGGGAGGTGGAGGTTGTAGAATAGATTGGAGCTTCATCTGTGTATTGAAGATTACTTTGTTTTAGGAGTAGCTACTTGACTGAAATCAAAAGCCTAACATTTTTTAAACTCAAAGTCAAAGTCAACTGAATCATAGCCTACCCTGAATGCTGAGTCATGCTGAGAATCAAGGATTTCATTCTTTGCGAAGGTAAATACTTCTTAACGCATTAGCCTAGTGCATGTGGATGGGTTTTACGAACTTTCTCGTCACGCGAAGTTTATGTAATGCTCACACTATGGAAACAAATAATCCTTCTGAGAATAGAATACTGTTTCCCACTTTGGATGCAGAGTACAAGAAAAAAGCTAGCACAACTTGAAGCTATCCAAAGATCGCTCACGGCCAGAATTCGAGGCATGCAGGAGTGCGATTACCACAAACGACTTAGCTGTCTCCAATTGTATTCAATACAACGAAGATACGAGTGATTTACAATCCTGTGTGTTTGGGAAATTCTGGAACGTATCACTGTGAATGTGAATGAGCGGATCGTCGCCAGACACTCGGAAAAAACTGGAAGGACTTGTGATATTCGCATCCCAAGCAGAGATGGTGGAAAAGCTGTGGCCACAAAATATTCGGTATTATTTTACTTTCACTTGCACATGATTTTCATGATTTTTATTGTGTTCAGTATGAAAATTGGGTGAATTTAAGACAATTTACGTGAATAACGTTTTCGTCGCAAATCCTTAGTTTTTGAGATATATGACTTTGAAGTTCCCATTGTTTTTCTATGGGAGAAAATACCGAGCGATCCCACACAAGTGAAATTAGGGTTGGGTCAGGTAAGGTTGGGTTAGATAAGGTTAAGTAAGGTTAGGTAAGGTAAGGTTAGGTTAGGTAAGGTTAGGTTAGGTAAGGTTAGGTTAGGGACGGTTAGGTTAGGGACGGTTAGGTTAGGTAAGGTTAAGTAAGGTTAGGTTAAGTAAGGTTAGGTTAGGCAAGGTTAGGTTTGGTTAGGTAGATTTTAGGTCGTTAGCAAGCCGGTGAGGACATCGGCTATTTTCTCCAATAGGAAAACAATGGGAACTTCGAAGTCAAATATCTCAAAAACTAAGCATTTGCGATGAAAACTTCATGTAAATTGGCTTAAATCGACCCAATTTACATAGTGAAAGCAACAGAAACCCAAAAAAACATGTGTAAGTGAAAGTAAAATTTTACCAAATATTCTAATAGGTTCACCGTACGGGGAGCAAGATTGTTTAACAAGATGCCTGGACATATTCGAGACTCCACTGGTATTATAGTTATAAAGTTCAAAAATGTACTGGATTCTGGTTTAAGAAGGATACCAGATAGACCAGCGGTCAGCGGTTGCGTGCACTGTGGAGATAATTCGCTGCTGGCTCTCTCCTTGGTCGCTAACTGCGGCCCCACAGAAAACACCCAGCAGAGTGACTCCAAACACATGGAGTGACGGGAAGAACGTCACCTGGACGTCTTCCGAAAATGCACAAGGTGGTGTGTTTCAGTATTAAGTACCCTAGGGTAATGAACTAGGAAATTACCCATAACTTGATCTATTTACTTTTCAGGAGATATAAGGCTAACCGGTTTAGTGTCGTATGTCAAAGCTAAAACGTCCATCCCATTGAACAGCAAATCGCTAATTTTCGTAAATTATAATATATTGATGAAAAGATTGACGCAGTTATTGGACAGGAAATGTGCTCATTATGTTTATTAAATAATATTGACAAAATTATTGATCGTCTATGGGCAGCGCTCGTCCGTTTTCATAGAATATATTGATGAAAATATTGATGCCGTTGGTGGGCAACAAGAAATCTCTCAATATATTAAGTGAATAATATTGACAATATTATTGATAGTCTATGGGCCGCTTAAGACTGGTGGATAACTTTTCATCGCCTTCCAACGTATATCATTCAACCGAGCAATTTACAATGGAGATTTCCCGATTTTCCACTTTGCACACGCTCCAGAACGCTTCTAAAATTACAAAATCTAGGAAATTTACGCGGTAAGCTCGTTATGCAAACAGACCTCTTTGTTAATTAAGAATTTTTTTCTCTTAACGACATAACGCGTTAAGTTTCCTTAAGCGGCCCATAGCCGATCAATATTATTGTCAAGAGTTAGTATTGACAATATTATTGACCGTCTGTGGGCTGCTGTAGTTTATGCCAGAGAAAGGAAGACGTTGGTCCTTGAAATGTTGCACGTTTTTCAATTAAACATATTAGCTACGTATGAAGCTTCTAGCTGAAAGTGTATAAAAAATTACATAATTAAGAAGAATCTAATGATTTTGGCCATCTCAACATTATTTCTCCTCTGTGCACAGCCTGTGTGTTAAACTTGACTCACTTTTTCTTATTACAATGCCACCGTATTATATTGTGTTCCGAATGTGGCCGGGGCGCTGGCAATTTCTCGGTGCGGTATTTCGATAATACCAAATGCTGGTCATTTTTACAATGAAATTTGTTGGAAATACAGCAGCTCCAGAGCTTCTTGTAAGCTAAGCCGTCGTGCTCTGCTCCAGACTAAAGTTATCTGATATCGGAACGCAGACCACCACGCGCGATTTAGTTCGTTTCTTCTTGTGCAAATGGAACGCGGCGGCGTCGGCAGTCAGAAAAACACGTGGAAGATTTATTACCCGAAAGCTACAAAAATGCTGGACGGGATGAAAGGCTTCGGCTATTATTTCCGAATCCAGATAAGATAGCATAGCAAGTGCGGATTATTTAACGTCGATCGCATTAATTTCTCATTTACGTTGCACAATGGCTCAGTATAAGGGTGAGTTGCAATTATTGGAATATTTAGTTGTAGTAATAATATTAATAATAATAATAGATATGAAGGTAACGTCAACATGACAGCATA
>LQNS02278183.1:1779265-1808125 GCA_001587735.2 Parhyale hawaiensis
CTGCCGAAAAGTCAATTGGCCGAATGCTCTACTACTTACTGCTGGGAAATGGCGCAGAAAAAAGAAGACTCGAATTGACGGCCTCTTTCGTGGCCTGCCACACGAGAGAGAGGTGTCCCGCGGACTAGGTCGACTATCTAAATCGACAACCCACCTGATAGAACAGTAAGGGAAATAAAGAGGACCTACCTAACAAAACACACTAACCTGCTCAGCAGGAACTGCGGCAAGCTGCAACTTCATCAGAGAAGACGCTCGGGTAAAATTCGCTTTTAGGACCATCGTGCATTTTCAATATTTTTGAGTCATAGATAGGTAGAAGGACCCATTTTAAGACGTTTTCCACGAATGACTTTTTTGCCGCAAATGCGTACTTTCCGAGATATTGGACTTTGAAGTTCCCATTACGATCCGCCATTACGGCCGTGTCGCGCGTTCTTGCGGCATTTGTTTTTCCAACGTGGCGGCGTAGCGCGTATTGCTTTCCATTTTTATTATATTTCTCAAAGGATATTAGCAGAATCAGGCCTAGTCTCCTAACCGTTACGAGTAAGAGCCACGTTGTTGCCGGAAAAAAGTATAGCAAAAAAAAAAAAAGATGGGAAATTCAAAGCCAAATAGCTATCTCGAAAAGTAGGTGAGCACTTGAGACGAAAACGTCCTTCAAAAAAAGTTTTAAAATTGGTCCTTCTACCTATATACGACTTCAAAATATCAATTATGAATGAAGGTTTAACGTTAGAATATCTTACCTAGCCTATCTAGTTTTGCAGTATCCCAATTTCGTGTCATAATTTGGGCAATTAAGGATTTTATTTTCATCAGTCGAAAAAATTACACCATGCAAAGTTAAATATTTCAAAGTAGAATCATCATCGTCGAAATATTCCACGGAGCAACCCTCACAACCACCATCCATTGCAATCGCCATTTCACATCTGTTCACCTGTCGCGGCGTCGCCCCAGGCGCCGATCGTAATTCTTTTTCTTCGTCTTTTCGTCCCTAGCATGCCAACGTAAGTTATTCTTGAAAAAATACCTTAAAAATTAGTCTTTTAACTTTTATTATACTTCAAACCTCAAAATATCATAAAATTATGAAGAAAATCTTGTTCTGCTTATATATACTACTAAAAATATATATAAACCAGTGTACAGCAACAGCGCGTTACGCCGCCATATTGTTCGACGAGCTGCTGCAATGTCTGACGTAAATAATACTTCAAAGTCATATATCTTGAAAACTAAGTATTTGCCGCAAAAATGTCATTCGTGAAAAACGTCTTAGAATACATCCTTCTACTCATATATGACTTCAAAATATCGAAAATGCGCGATGGTCCTAACAGCGAATTGAACAGACGCTCGGGACAGGCCGGGGTTCGTGAGGTCTATATATCTTGAGACAGGGGAAGGTAAAGCGAAACGTGCAAGATAATTAATATCCATATTACTATGATTATATCAGAGGTTTAACTCTCCGTTGCCACAACAAAGGCGATATCACAGAGGAAGAAAAAGGGACATACCTATACTATGACGATAGACTCGTGGAACCCATGCAAGAGGGTATTTCCACACATTATCAATGCACATAGGAACAGAATCGGGAAAGAAAAGGAAGAACAGGTGACGTCAGATCAGTTGGAATATAAAAGAAGAAAGCCAAGTGGACAGGGAAGACAGACGTCCGGAAGGCCTAGCTAGTTGCCAATAAGGTAATCCACAGGGTCCTCATGGGCGTGCGGCTCCCTATAATACAGGATGTGCGAACGTGAACTAACATAACCCTATGGTCCATCTTATGCCCTCTGAGGTGATATCCCTATTTTAATAAGGCTGTATTACTTTGCTACAACGCTTCTTTGTTCTAGCGTATTGCTATAAGGAAAGAGCTTCTGTAGCGAGGTCCCATAGCCTGGTTAATATCGTGTTCACTAATCGAAATGTAAACACCGACTGGACGGTTGATGACTGAGTCTGCTACGAAATTACATTTAACTTCGTTAAGATGTGACGTATAATCTATAATGGGTGTTATTAGTATCAAAGAAATAATCGTGTCCTTAAATTTGATTGAGACAAGGAGCTCCATTTCTTAGCTGATAGGAGGTGCCTAACCTTTGATGAATGTCATTGCGCCTGTTGGTCTCTTTCATTTTAGTTACTTCGTTAAAGCCTTGTTCGCACTTGGGACAGTATTTAGTGAAGTGGTAAGTAGTTAAGTGCCGAACAGAAAGATTTTAGTCAAGTTGTTTTGTCAGTTACTGATCTACTGGATTAAATTCTCAATTCATTCTGTTCTATTTTTCAGGCAAGTCAGCAGGGAGTAGCCCCTCATTAGGGAGAAGCCACTAATGCACTGCACACACATCAAATATAATATAGTGTGGACGAGTTTTGGTAAGCAGCTAGTCAAGTGACAAGTAGCTACTTACCACGTTACTAAATACTACCCCAAGTGCGAACAAGGCTTAAGATCCAGCGTACCACCCTCGAAAATATCAGCGTCCTTTTCATTCTACTTGGCTAAGATGCGACTCATCACCAACGTGGACATTAGCGCCCCATTTTTCACCTCAGCCCCTCGTCTTTATGAGAAGCCCACTAAACTATGGAATGGTAAAATGGTTCTCTAGAACATTTTGGAAAGAGTTTTTTTCTCCGCCTAACTAGTAAACGTTTCACATTCTGCCTGTTATTGTGAATTATTAACATTTGTTCGTCTAGTGATACTTGGCCACTGCAGGAATGATTCCTGCATATTTTAATTGAAAACTATAAGCTGACATAACTGGCATCATTAATTAATATGCAAAAATGATGATTATCTGCAGTACAGGTCCTTCACTTCCACAAATCATTGAGTTTCAAGCGTCTACGATCTTAACAACAAGGCATTATTGATTGGCACAGAGAAGACAAGTGAAGTTAAACTAATTAAGCTTAACTTTTTCATATGTTCAGACGGCAGCGTTGGTTTCGAAATTTTGCATCGAGCTGCAGACATCAAACCCAAGTCGACTGTCCATAATAAGGCAGCAAAATTAAATTCTGCGCCATTAAATTACATTATTTAAAGTCCGTAACCGACATACGATCCACAATAGCGAAGTTTGGCCGAAGTTCCAGAAAAGTTTATCCTAGTGAGCTTAGGTTAACGCAGTTCCGCCACGCCAGTCGTTGACAACATTCCATAGCAAATTTCATCATGCTAGAATTTCAATGCCCTGGCATTAGCTCTTCTATTTATCAATATATATTGGTAAGTGCAGTCAAACCAAAAAGTTTAAAAGTCAATTGAATTTCAGCATAGAAGAAGGATAGGAGATAATGTAATGAAACAAAACTTGGCGTTGCCTCTTAACCTGCCGTTTCGGCGCCAGGAAATTTAGACCGGTGGAGCTAGGGAACGGAGGCTGGTGTAGAATGTAGATGGACTTCATGTTGGCATGGGATCCATGTATTTTGGCTACATGGTCTGAGTGGGATCTTGGTTCAGTATTGATGAGGAGGGCTCAAGACGCCCCCTCTTGGCGCCGCTAAGGGAGATAAAAATTCCTCAACACTTCGGTAGGAAGGTCAGCAAGTCTACAGGCAGGTGGAAACTTACGCAAAAGTTGCACAGACACACGACTATACATCCGATTATGTCGCCTTCACCAATGCTTCTGCTTGCACATTGCTGTACTACTAAAATGAATTTTTAAAATGTGAGTCGTTTCTTGCAGTTATGTGCGTAATGGACAGTGTCAATGATCAAGTCAATCAAGCTTGACATCTCCAGAACCTCAGACTGGTACACTGGCTTCTCCTAGTCGAGTTTTAGGAGTAAAATCCAAATTGATTACACCTGAGACAGTCGAAAATTAATCCTAGTCTGCAATAGTGAATTGTAAAAGTTTCCAGCGAAATTGGGTTGTTACCAACACTTGCGTAGCACGGTTTGATACCAACGCTCTTATCATCTAATGTTTCGAACA
This sequence comes from Parhyale hawaiensis, assembly GCA_001587735.2. NCBI lineage: Eukaryota > Metazoa > Arthropoda > Malacostraca > Amphipoda > Hyalidae > Parhyale > Parhyale hawaiensis. Next base: position 1,783,249 of record LQNS02278183.1, read on the forward strand.
AATCAAGCGTAGTGAGCTCGACTGCTGGGCCAGTCTATGACACTTTATGCCGAGACCACACATGCATTCGCACAAGCAACTGGAAGCGAGGACTGGCAGCTCAATCGTTGTCCTGAAATATATTTAAACTCGGTAGCATAGATGCGGTAGCATGAACGACGAGCGGGCTGCGCATACTCGCATCGCGTTGTTCCTGCGAATGTATAGTGTCGGCCCCGGCATGGTGTATAGTGGCATGTCCAGTTAACAAAAACTTGCATCTTCACGTGGAACGTGTCTCACGTCAGCTACAAAGTACTCTTGCAGAAGAGAAAAAGACCATTTATTGAAAATATTATACCTACTTTTTTTCTGTTTATAAACACGTAGGTATCTCCCATGCACCTACCTGTAGAACGTTTTCGGCAATATCCTTCACACATTCTTACACTTGGACTCGACTCGAATTATGGCATACTAGTAGTTTGTTACTGACTCAGTGACTCGTCGTGCCCTTCTGTTCTTAGAGGAGAACTTGGTGCCAATCCAAACTATTCTGTAACTTCATTCCTTTAAATTCAGGTGGTATGTCACAGTGCTGTGTTTGCCTGCTGTGGCTTGCACGTTCGTCCCCACCCTGTCACGCACGGGAATTCTGGCGATGCTCTGCTTGCGTGGACGTTTCTAGCATTCTCATTCCACGACACCATAGCTCTGACAATCTGTAGTCGGCTGCAGCCGTGCACTCCATGGAACCTGGTGGGCAGTTACCTGCAGCACGAACTCGTGTCCTTCGATTTCCCAATTAAGGGTGTGCTGTCGAGTTGATTTTACGTTTGCATGGCCAACTTTTTTTTACGAATAACGATTCACCAAATAAAGTCAATATTGTTTACAAGCTACATGTTAGACCAATCAGGTGCAGCACTGAGGAAAGCGCTGTCTTAAGCAATCATACATTCCCATGTAGTGACGAAAAATACGTGAATTACCGTGATCGTGCGGCATGATAGCTTGACTGGATTAGATAACAGGCAGTAGAAAGACCTCGCTGAACTCTCGCCGTTATATACTTAAAAATAAAAGCAATAGCTGTCCCGTCGGAAGAGTGGTCCAATTAACGCAGGTATTGGCTGTCAGAGAACGGGAATGCGCACTGGCTCTGGAACTACGCTGCTGCCAGTGAGGTCGCTCATTAGGCTCTATTCCCAGCAGAGGACAAGGAGATGCAATGCCTTTAGGAAGACAGAGTGGACGTCAGGAATTCGCTGTAAATAAGGTCAAGGGCCTGTTGGGGACCGGCGCCGGTCTCTTGGGATCCTGAGAGCGCAAATTTGGGAGCGCGTGTTACTCACCAGCCTGGGCCTCCTTTCCCAAACGGTGCAAAGTTAAGACATAATGGCTGAAGTTCTACATGTTTTCTTCTTAGGCTTATCAGTTAAGTCTCGTTCACATATCTAACACGGGGTGCACTCGGAGAGCATAAACCTCCGCTGAATAAAGCAAAGCTAAAGGACTGAAGGGAACTCAGGCAAAAAGAAAAACGGAAGACCGGATTGTCATAAAAATTTAAATTCTAATCGGAAATTTATATGTATATATATATAGGCATTTATTTGATGTTATCCGCTACCACTCGCTATAAATTATGTTTGTAGGCAGACGAGAAATGACTATAAATTTTCGATTGGGATATCTGTTTTTCGCGGTATCCCTAATAATTCCTGTTAATTACATGAAGATACGATCGTAACTTTTGGAATTACGGGTATGTTACTGACACACAGAGAAATACACACCGGTGAAAATATTACCTCCCCGGTGGAGGTAATATTACAGAGAAGGTCCCTCTTCCTCTAGTGTAAAATCACTTTCAACCGTAATTTTATGAAAATCAGCATAAAGAAGTAACGAAATCAAAGGCGTGATGTCACTACTGCTTCATGAAGCTGAACGTTAGACGGTTTCTTCAATTTAAGACCTGTTTCAAAATCCAGACTGAGACTCTTGCATGTGGTGGGAATTTGGTGAATTTCTTTGTCTTGCTTTGGGCAAAAGGAACACTTATTCGTGTTGCAAAGGGACACTCATTCGTGTTGCAAAGATGAGGGAGGGGATAATGGAGACTAGAAGTTAACCTTTAACTGCCCAAATGATCATGTATGCAGAGTTCCTCACCAATATTCACACGAAAACTAAAGTTTCTCAGACTCACGGTAAATAATTAACAGGAGTGAACAATTGGTTTGCACCAGTCTTTTGTAGTCGGTACGCAGAGCAAATTTTTTAGAACATTTTGTTGTATCGCTGCAACCACAGCTGGATGGCTACGAAAAAAATTGTAAAATGTTAGCCGTTAGTTCGGTTGGATGCGGTCAACTGTCACGAGCCGAATTTGGAGTATTTCTTCAAGCCTGAAAAGCAAGAAAGCTGTTCGACTTCTGTTATCACCGGGAAAGCAATGAAATCTTAGGTGTGATGACCTGCTGCGCGGCATCAAAAGACTGTTGGTGTGAACTCACCCATAAACTGCGTGCCTACATCACTAAACTGCACTACTGAGACGTGCCCAACTAGCACGGCAAGGTCGAAATAAGCTTAGCTCATCAGCCTCAACTCGACAGGGTCATAAATCATATTTCTGAGTTTCCCCATATTTAGGTAATAAGCGCGTGTTCGATTGGGCATCATAATTATGCCTTCGAGGCTTAACTTGTCAAACTTCAGACAGAGTCTTCGGCTCTGTCGTTTCGAATTATGTTGCAAGTGCTAGAAGCGACGCTATTTTGTCAAACCCGCTAAAAACTTTATTTTACTGAGATAGACGCGAGATTTTGGGTTCGAAGCTTCGTACAATTCAAGCCTCGTAAGCGTAATGTCAACACCCAATCGAATACACCCAAATAACACTAGACCAGATAAACCTACATTTTCGTAGGAGGGTAGGAATAAAATGGCATCAGTTACTTCAATTGTATCGCACTGAGTGAACTTATTTTCAACTAAATTATGTAAACAATGGAGGTATGGTCGATTGGGCTCCAAAATCAAGCCCTCGAGACTTTGACTTATTCGAAACTTGTTACAGGTGCGTTGACTTCGACCCACTGAATAGAGTTACAGCTAGGCGTTGACGCTCAGTAGGTTACCCTTGGCACTTCTGGGAACTCCTCTTGTTAAGTAAAGTGGATTTTTCAGAGGTTAATCAGCGTTGCTTTTAACACTTGCAACACGTGTGGTTCAGAGTAACAAAGGCAAAGCTTCAGTCTGAAGTTTCAGACAAGTCCGTCAAGTTTTAAAAGTTGACTTTTGCAGCAAATCGAACGCGTCGTAGGTTTGAATAGGGACGAAGGCTCTTACGAGTAACACGGGACTTCTCCGAAGAAGAATTATAGTAAAGTGGGGTAAAACATAATTTCCTACATTAGGGGTAAAAAATGGATACCCTCTCTTGCAGTAAAAATTCTTAGATAATTTTTACTCCTAATGTGGGAAATTCATTTTTTACCCCACATTACTATAAGTGAATAGCTACCACATAGCAAGTGACTGAAATTTTTTCAAGAAACGCTAAAGAAGACAGCTATGGTTGAACTACGTTTTAGCAAAAATCAGAGCTTCTTTATTAGTATCATTATTATTAATCATAACTCCTTGTTTAACCAGCGGTCAGAGCTTCTTGCAAGCTGAAGCTGCCTCTATCTAAGAGAGAAAAGCGTAACGTGTAGACAAATGGACGTGCACACGGACGGATGGAGCCTCAAACATAATTATAATAGAGATATTCCTACAGCCATAGCTTAACCACCGCAGCAGCGAGTACAAAACCGCTATGTTAGCAGTGATACGCTGTTTTACTCTGTGTTTCTGCTGGAGAGATTCAACTTGGCGGCGAACTCACTAGGTGAATGCTATACTTGTCTTAGTGCGGCGCTGCTACTACAACGGGGTAATGAGGCACAAAGCATCTCCATTCCTACACGGCTCGCTTGAGCCATTCGCTCAGCTACACGGCACAGAGCAACCGACGAAAAGAGAGACAAGAAGGAAAAACACGTGCGTAGGGACCCTTCCGTGGCTTCCTACACGTGCGGGAACAGATCTGAGTCTCTTGAGACGAGTCATTTACCACCGTATTCGGAGGCCTACTTCGTGGAACAGAAGGGGAAGCATTGAGAACCTACGGTATGTCTCAGTTGGCCGAGTGCGCTACTACTGGTGAAAAAAGCGTAAAAGATAGAAAAAGACACGAGAGAGAGTAGAAGTGTCCCGCGGATTAGGTCGGCTATCTCGATCGACAGCCCACTTCACGGAGCAGAAAGGGAAAAATAAAGAACCTACCTACCTTTACAAAGCTAACCTCCTCAGCAGGAACTACTGGCAAGCTGCGACATTTCCTGCGGAAAAGGCACTCGGGACCTTTGGGTGTGTCATGCCCAAATATATCGTGGCAGGCAAAGGGCCCGCCATTATATACCCACCCCTAAGGCCTCTCGTCCGAATTTTTGCAGCATCCTTGTCAGCAGAACTTTGTGTAACTCACATGATGTTATTAAAATGTTAACCGCCAAATCTGTTTCCTCGACAAGTGTCACTAGGCAAGCTGCTTGAAATTTGGAGTGAAATAAAAAAAGGTGCACTTTTTTGCCGTTTCTATGGCAAAGTAACACATTTGGACCTATGGATGAGTGAACAGTTAATGGTAACTAACGTGTAGCTAGGCCTTTATACCCATTTCCCGTTGGCATATACTTGAGGCGTGCTGTAATCACAGTCCAGCTGCGTTACCCTAATTTAAGATATAGTAACCGTAACGTAACCCGAAATGCGGTTGAAAGAGCGCCACCTATCGACGAGCGTCAGCGGCACAGTAATGAAATTTTGCGCAATTTCAATTTTGCCAATGGAAGCTAGAAAGAAGCCAGCTTTTTAAATTGCTTTGGACTCGGGAGCTAACATGTTATTTCTATCAATTTAGTTTTCCCTTTGGTTGAAACAGAGGTTTCGGAGCGGTTGCGTGAGTCACCGTAACCAGTGTCGCAATCATCGTTACTACTTTTGTGGTTATCATTGGGACACCACCTGCGCATAGTGGGGTCACCGGTGTAGCACCGCGGTTACGTAGAAATTGGAGAAGTAATATGACTAGTGTAGCAACACCTATGTGGTTAACTCTGTTGAGTTATTGCACTAATCATATTAACCCTACAACAGTGATTACAATTCGTTTCTAGTTGCTCCAAGAACGCCATCTGTATAAAGCTAAAATGTATTATGACGAGGAGACGAAACTCCAATTGATGTCTGGCTTGTATTAATTTCAGTCGTACTTTTGGTCTTGAAACGGGCATGCCTTTGTTAGTGTGTAAAGTGAAGCTAACAATGGGAAAAATCTAATTTAAATCCTGCAACAAAGGATCAAAAGAAAGGTAAACACAGGGGAAGTTTATTTAATTTTTGTTGTCAACTTCAATAACAGAGAAGGACTCTAAACGAATGCAGCAGCAAGTGACAACAATAATAATGTAGATTGTCCAAAATTTTAAATAAATACGTATAGAAGAGGTTCAACCACCTTTTTGACTGTAATAGTGATAAAAGATGATTACAATTAATGGACCTATATACGTAAGAAATCGACAGTGAAATTTACCTTATGCACAAGGGTGTTCGCAAGCGTAGTCAACGCGTATGGATGCACAAGTCCGTAGAAAAAAGTGATAACGCAATAAAAACTTAATTCTAGTTTTAAAGTGCGAGAAAAGAGACCGAGTACGAAACCCGTTCCGAAGGCCTGAGGTTGGGGTAACTTGCTTAGTCCCTGAGGCGCGACTTCAGTTGCATTTAGGACAGCTGAGCCTAAACTAATTCGACATTATGACCATCCTACCGAGCACAGAAGAAATACATTGCAATTGAACTTAAGGTAGTTAAAATAATGATAAGAGTCATATGCAATAACCATGGAATTCACATCCCATTCTATTAACATTACCCTACACGGCTGCTAAAAATTATTCTACTCAACAACATACGTCAATCGTAGAGAGAAACCATATTTTGAGGGACGTAATTCTAAAATAGAGATAGTTAAGCATCCTCGCTAATACAAACTAAAGTTCTAACCAAAAAAATTAGTTTTATTGAATTCTCAACGTATACACTGTATGGTATTACATGAATAGTAGCAGAAGTATCGATTACTGAGTAGCCATGTATAAAATGCTGGCACGGTACATTAACACCTAAGCATTACCTCTCTGCAAGGAGGCTTTTCCCGAACGTTTTCCCGATAAATAGAAATCAACATTGCAGCGAGGTACCACAGGCAGACTACAAGACAGTGATTAATCAGAAAGCCTATTGTTCCATTGTAGACCCCTCCGAAAGTCGAGACGAATTAATTAAGTCACGATACGATATTTTTTTCTCTCAAGTACGAATAGCTTCGCCATCCTCCTGCTACACTGCAAGCCTTGCACGAGCGTAAGAAGTGTTGCACGTCGAGGCTAACTAACGTGCAAAGAACAAAATAAGAATATTGGCGCACGGAAATGGTAATTAAAAAATCACAAGATAAAACAGAAATCCTTACTTTTAATCTATGCTCATCGATATTCACTCACAGCCGTGGTTCGGTCAATATGCAGTTGCATCAAAAACTGTGTGACGCTGATGCCCCTACTCGGAGGCGACTCGTAGCTGCTCAAGTAGAGGTACTAATCAGTTCAATCATGGACTAGAAGACATCTAGGGCCATTACAATACTGCAACGTAAGTAGCTGTCCTCTTCTGTATAAAATAAATTAAAATATCACCGTAGAATGGGGTGCTGTGCTCCCATATTATATCAACAGCGCTGAGCCACGGCTCCTCTGTCCTGCCCTTTGTCAAGTTTATTGCGGCACTTCACCGTTAGGTTTACCAGCTTAACGAGAATTCAGTGCATTCTCATCAGAGTTGAAATGCCGAACCCACACTATGCACTCGCACCCACGTTCAACCTGATGAGTGGCCGTTCAGCCCGCGCTTCGTTCATACCACCGATTTTCACTGCGTGTGGAGTCGACAGTTGCTCCTAAATTAAGATGAGCGTACGATCGCATCGTGTGGGCCCGGGCGTTAGAGCTAACATTTACATTATTAGCAGACGTCTCACGCAAAGACATCGGTTAATTAATCAATATTTCTCAGTCGTCGTCAGCAAAGTCAGCCCCTTGTAATGGTTTCGTACCGTGGTACAACGGTACTATTTTTTTAAATCTGCCCCTTTCTCCTATATATCTAGGCAATGTGAAAGTGTAACTTTGTGATGTAATTCCATCAGTCATTTAGAGTGCATTTTGGCGATTAATAAAAATAAACAAATGCATTCGAGGCGGCTTCTTTTCGTTGTCTTCGTCGGTAGTTCAGCAACGTCGCCATGGAGACATAGTAGCGTATAATAGTTCCACACACGCCGTACTTGCACATCCTGCCCATAGAACATCTAGTTCTCAATCAAAATATCAATAGAAAATACGCTACTACTTAGGTAAGTAACTGCATACCTGCTCTCGTAGAGTAATTATAGATGGAAGCCACAATACCGCTCAACAGTGGGACCAAGACGTTCATGATGGCTTCTTTTTGATTGTACTTTTGGCGAGCTTAATCATCACTACTCAGGAAGCATAATTTATCATTGAATAATAATAGAACGTAGTACCAGTTCAATACTAGATGTGGAGCCGACATCGATTGGATCTGGTGAAACAGCAGACAAAAAGCCAGCGAGGACTCGAGCAAAAAAAAAGTACGTGGCCACCAGCTTGGGAGGAGCAAGGCACTCGGGTCGTCCCCAACCATACATCCTCTGGGCGCGTCACGATGGCCATAAAAGGAGACCAAAGTGATGATGATAAGTGTCAACAGCTGGGCATAGTTGCGCCGTCCTTTTAATCACGAATCAGAGTCTGGATTCCGAAAGACTTTGCAAAGTTAAAAAAAAGAAAGAAGGCCGTATACAGTTCATACAGTCCGAGAAAGACGTTATCAGCTGGTGTCGCACTATACATGATATGGGCATAATTTAAAAAATAACTCTGAGTGACTCATGAACATTCTTTCCGATACTCTCGATTGAATTGCAGGGGTAAATCCTAGAACTATTACTGCTGAGAAGGAGACGGGCAGGAATGAGTGTTAGAGTCTCAATGATAATTATTATTATATTCTTGGTTTTACCACCGCACCCACGTCATACGACGTGATCCAAAAAGTGAGACTCCGTTTATTATGTCGCATCAGTATAAAATTATTTTATCTCGGCAATCCTACCGGTAAGTCTCAGTTGGCCGAGTGCGCCACTACTGGCGGGAAAAAGCGCAAAGAATAGAAAACGACACTGGAGTGAACGGCCCCTCTCGCGTCATTCCACTCGAGAGAGAGTAGAGGTGTTCCGCATACTAGGTCGGCTATCTCCATCGACAGCCAACTTCATGGAATAGAAGGAGAAAACTAAAGAACCTATCTAACTCTGCAAATCTAACCTTGTCAGCAAGTCACTGCGGCCAGGTGCAACATCCCCAGCGGAAATAGCACTAGGAACCCTTGGGCTCAAGGATAATTGTTTGAGTGGTAACTAATAAAACTCGATCCAGAATAGCGAAAAACACGCAATGCTCCTCGTCAGTTCAATAAAGCTATCAAGATTAGCGTAAACGCTCTAATTGTCCCAATAGGTGGCAATTTTTTTTCTCACTGATAGCATGAATTGCGAATCTATTTTTTAAGCAGGGTAGCTTTATATACCAGAAACGTAACTATGAAGATATAGCTATAGGTACCAACGCAGCAGAATAATCTACAATCGTATCAGCTTAACCCTATTTTAACCTAACCAAGCTATGTTACATTAATACAAGGGTTCTTTATCGTAAAAGTATTCCTACGGAAAAACACTTCTTGAGCTGAGGCAGCGTAGCCAGGTCGTAGCCAGGTTAATTAAGATAGCCCATCTAGCAACTGCAAAAATACTTCGAAATATGAAGGGCAAGCGACATTCATATAATTTGGGTAACAAATCGTGTGCAATGGATTACCGCGCAATGAAACTGCAAATCAAGAAAGCGATCAAAAAGAGAATCTACCACGAATATAATCGGAAGTTGAGGACATGCTGTATTGAGAGCTGGGTGGGGATCGTTCAGAAACTCAACTAAAGGCCTGCTGGATTTTTTTTACCGATAGAGATGATGAAACTGGTTAGCTTTATTGTACCTGAAAGCTCTGCTATATTCTAAATGTTATATAGAGTTGTCACTTTGGTTGACGTTATCGTCATAAAAGTTAGTTTACACCTCCCTGGAGCAGCAAAGGTGCCCCACGAGAGGCAGAGGAAGGAACATAGAACACACGCGCCGGCGCGTTACCACACAGACTTCATCCATATCAGAGCAGCAATTCATGAAAAAAAAAATGAAGGACCAAATGGAACATCAGCTACAGCATGATGACAGCAGGAAACACAGTGAACATCGTAAGCCAAAAGCCGCGGAGGTATGCAACTAATATAAAGTATGGGAATGAACCTCACAGGGACGCTACTTCCCTGCTGAGAATCTAACCAACCTAACCTTACAGTCCATCTTATGCCCCATAGGAAGTTAGATTCGAGTTTCAGGAATTATTCCGAGACCAACTATCTTTGAGACGGAGAAAGTCTTGCTCAGAAAGAATTAGCTTTTAGCAATCTCAAGGTTATCAATTCGTGAAAAACTTAGACCTGAATCTATAATCAAAGCCACCAATCGATTGCTAGGGATCCAAGTTTATGACGATCTACGATTATCAGATTATTTCGATTTCACTGATCGAATCGAAGTAAATGTAACTTGCTTCAACGACAAGGTCAACTTCGGCATCGTTTTACTCCTAGTTTATAAGCCTCCCTATACCCTCACCGTATACTGTAACCTAAAGCGAGGACGATAGAAGGGAAGTTGAAATGTCGAGAGAAACTTGGACCCGTACACGTATGAAAGATCAACGAGCATGAGAAAAGAATGAACATAAGAAATCGCTATGAGGAATAGTATAAAATGGAAGGACCCAAAGTGGGAACAAAAGACAACATAACTTACGCATCAATAGGTCTGCTCAGTCTTGCGATGCATCTGGAGCAGTACACGTGGTCGCAGCAATCCACAATCACAAAATCGGCAGCAACTTTAACATGAATCCCGAAGGTACAAAGTGCGCAGTGGTGCATGGATTCTGCTTCTGCCTGGTAGTGATAATCATCGCCAATGCTAGCAAGCTTATTTAAAAATGCCTGACTTGTCCTCTTCTGTAGCAGATCTTCCATAGTCAAGCTCTTCATGGTGACAGCGTTCCTCACCCTCAACAGCTTTTCGATGACACAATTCATGGGATTTTGTTGATTCACCAAAAGCTCGCCGGGCAGAAATCTGTCGACAAGATCGAAAACTATCCTCTGAAAGGTGTTCATAACCCCGTCTAGGCGTGCCAAAAACTGGTCAAGTATTACACGACCAGCATCGTTTACTTCGAAATATTCATCAGGATTTGCGAAACAGATCATTGTTCGGAACAAGCCATGTCTCGTGACCTGGAGTTTATTCAATAGGTCGACTGCACGGAAAGCATCACCTGTTCCAGCTAAAGGATCCATTGCGCCCATTCTTTCGACGATGCGTTCAACAGATGTCATGGCGAGATCCATATCTTCATGCGAAATAAAAAATTGGGAGTTTTTCCCAGTTAAGAGGTAAAAAGAGGTTTCGAAAACATCGTGTGCGAGGAGGTCCGTCAAATTTTTTATATAGCTAAGCAGCATGCAAAAGCATGCTCCATTATCTATCCGCAGACCGGAAGTAATTAACCGGTACAAAACCCTTGTGTAGTACTGAATACCTGAATGTAATGCCGATGGTAGTGAATCCTCTTCTGTAACTATCCCGTACTCGAATCCGTTGTCGGCTGCTAGCTGAACGACTTCCTCATGCCTGGCTATGTCCTGTTCCGCATCCTCATGTACCACATCTTCTTCATCGGCATCATCGAGATCAGCCACATAGGGCCCAGGGACATGAGGCTCAGCCACATCAGGCTCAGCCATATCAGGCTCAGCCATATCAGGCTCAGCCGTATCAGGCTCAGCCGTATCAGGCTCAGCCGTATCAGGCTCAGCCGTATCAGGCTCAGCCGTATCAGGCTCAGCCATATCAGGCTCAGCCATATCAGGCTCAGCCATATCAGGCTTAGCCATATCAGGCTCAGCCATATCAGGCTCAGCCATATCAGGCTCAGCCATATCAGGCTCAGCCATATCAGGCTCTGGCACATGAGCAACAGCCACATCGGTCCTTGGTACCTCGACTTGGAGTACCTGGCGTTCGAGTGGCTCGTAGAGTGCTAGTTCTCCACCATCATCGTCTTCTGCATGTCGGGGCCCATTTTGTCCTTGCTGACTTTTGCTTTGGTCTACCGCTGCCAGTTGAACGTTGTTACGCACTTCATTTTCAATTTTTTTCTCATCCATTGTCAAGTTTAACTTTATTTAAACGTAGTATGAAATAATTACAATTATTTGTTCTAGAAGAAAAAGAATGACGCATCATTTTATTAGTGTTATTGCTATTATAATGATTATTACCTGCGCCAATGAGGTTATGTTTTGCGTGTTTGTCTGTCTCTACGTCTGTCACCAAAATTACGCAAAAAGATATGAACGGATCTTTGCGAAATTTTCGGGATTACTAGGCATGTTAACAGCAACAGATGATTAATTGGTCGCTTGCTTGCTCCATCGCCCGCTCTTTGGTTGTCCATCTCTCCGTGACGCTGTTGAGGATTTACCCAAGAGAAAATTCATCTTCTAAAAAACAACTTGAGATACCATGAAGTTTCAGGTATTGTGGTAACTGTGACAAATGTAGCTTCTGAAATATATGGTCAAAACTCGAAATACTGTATTTTCCGAATCTCGCTTCGCTTTGAAAACTAGCTCAGTAATTTTTTATTTGAAGGTTCAACCATTGGTTGGTATCCAGGTTACAATACGCAAAGCCCTGAGCATATCAGGTGAATTCTTCCGACTGAACTAAAATTTCTTGGTACTGCTTAACGTTTGACCAATTCCAAGCTGATATTGACGCCTTATATTGCAGGGGGGAGGGGGGGGGGTGTTTTACTCTCGCACAACTCATAGCTGTACAACTTGTGCTTCTTAAATGGAAGATCGGGCTTGCAGGGTGGAACCTATTTTAAAGATAAACTCGGAGTCGGATCAAGAAAAAAAAGCCTGATCACAAAATTACCGCCGTCATTTTTGACGCCTGGACCCTCTAGTTATCATTAAATGATTAGTTTAACCACGGGTTTCCGCCAAGGAGCGATCCGCACAGATGATGCTATTCGGCCAGGAGGCTCGAGTAGGAAAATCCTATCTCGATATCGGCTCACCTCTGCCATATATATAGTATAAGCTGGCTCAGTGCGCTACTTCTGACAGAGAGAAGAAGCGTTCATAAAAATTCACATAAGTTGTTAGGTACATTTCGAAGAGTGAATGACTAAATATTCATGTTGATCTGTGCTTTCGTTCGTTTGTTTGCAGCAGTCTTTGATTTTATGCTTGTTCGCGCAATAACTCATATCATGGATGGATCTCTAAGAAATTTACATGACTTGTTAGTAATGCTGAAAGACATTAATGATTAAATTTTGGTGACGATCGGTTCGTTCGTTTGTGTGTTCGACTTGTTTGTCATAATGTTTGTTAGCAGCATAGCTGAAAAAGTTATCAACGGATCTTCAAGAAAACTGCAAAAACCGTTAATACTATCGAAGGCACAAACGATTAGATTTTGGTGTTGATGCAAAGAAAATCATGGTTTCAGAACCAATTTGAATTTTTCGTTACCCTTGCCTTGCATGGCAGAAGTAGTATGCGCTCTCAGAGTGCTCTCCAGCTCCAGTTTTTATTAGAGTTAGTATTTTACCACACTACAGGTAGAGCAAAGCTCAGTAGTGAAGTATAAATTTATACCACTTTTCCTCAGTAGGAATATTTTACTTCAGCATTCTAGCCGAAAAGTCTCGGCTGATTCAATACGCTACTTCTGACGGGGGAATCTGACATGAAGCATCTCCAAGAGACGAAAAACGAAAAGAGAAAAAGACGGAAGAAAGAAAGAAGGAAGGAAACGCACTCTGTGAGAGAGCCCTTCCGTGGCTTCCCTCACGAGAGCAGATACGAGTCACATGGGATGAGTTACTTCCCACCATTCGGTGGCCCACCTCGCGGAACACGAGGGGAAACATCGAGACTCTGCCTCACGTAACTTACTATATAATCTTCTCGGCGCTGCAACATCTAGGAATAGGCACTTCGTACAGCGCCTGGATTGGAGATGTCCATGTATGTTCTGACAGCGAAAAGGCTAGTTAGAATATACCCTTGAGGGCCACAATATTTAATAAAGAATATACATAGCTTTAGCCGTCTCCTAATAAACTTTTGCACTGTACAACTAGATGATCAACTCTTCAGCTCACTTACCCAAAATATCTGCATTTTTACCTTATAGCCACTTATCAATCACTATTATCATTATTATTATTACATTCCTAGGGTTACCACCACACCCAAATCAGTAAGTGATCCACGCTGCGGAACTCGGCGAGGCCGCCGTGAACTACCGAGGAATGTTCAGTACCACAATTTGTCTCAAGTAGCCCCATTACGCTACTCCTGAAAGGAAATAAAATACAAAGAGCTACGAAGACGATGAAAATCCTTCATAATCTACACCAACTAACCTCATAGTAGGAGCTGCAGTCAGGTAATGAGACCCTACCTGGGTAAAATAACCCCGAATATCTGAAGTCCATTTACATTCTGAAAGTGCCCACAATTATTATAGCGAATAATTTCTGCCTGTTTACCATAAATGTCATCGTATTTAACGTCTTAGCCGTCACCACGACTATTGATTAAATTTCAAATAGTTCTAGTCAATGAAAAAAATTGAATTGTATTATTACGTTCAAGGGTTAAGCTTTCATAAGAAAGAGTTCAATTCTGTTTACTGTTTAACTGTGCCGTGCGCCGTATATGGTACAACCTCATAACAGGGTGTGCAATGTAGGTTTTACCAGTCCTGGTAAAAGCCTGGTAAAACCCATGGTACCACAGTTTTACCAGGACTGGTAAATCCTCCATTGCACACCCTGCTCATAAAATAAAAGACATATATATATATATATATATATATATATATATATATATATATTTCGTGAAGATCATACTTATCCCTTAACTACGAGTCTATAATTCCATTCGTGTAATAGGCTACAGAGAAAGATGAAAAAGTGAAGGATCAAAAAGGCAGATTTTAATGTCCTAATCTATACTTTTGAGTGTGCAAGTGACAAAAATTAAGTATGATATTAGTGGTCCTAATGGACCATGATACCCAGATGATGGTTGTTCATCAGATGTATTGCAGTCACTGTAAAACAATTACGGAAGGAAGACGGAGGTTTTTTATTTTAGCATCTTGCGAGATGTGTGAACTTGCTGCCTCCAGGCCCATCCTAGGCCCCGTGTGAAGTGTAGGGTATAACGTAAGCTGAATGAGGCTAAGTTTGTAAACCAATTCTTACTACAACAAAAATTATATGTTATGTCAAAAAGAAATTAGAACAGAAAAGGGACGAAAAGAAACCTCCTCGCCTTTAACTTACACCCCGTTTACCTATGGTGGATGGAACAGAGATAGCTAACATCTTACCACAACCGAGGATCTGAAATTTAACGTCAAAAAGTTTCAGTAGTTCATTAATAAAAACTGCTAGTAATCTGTTAAATTACATACGAAAATCTAAAATTGATTTTTTGCAAGCTCCTGTAATATCAAACCTGACCGAACTTTCGGGCTTTCTAGCGGCGCTCCCACAGCTCAAATACCTCTGTGCCTCAAACTTGCTCACTAACTTTGCACATAGTCGATAAGCAGCGAGGTAGAACAAACCTGGACCAAATGCTGCCAGAATCCACATCAGCTTTTATGCAGCGTTCCCAGTGGCGCTGAGGTGACACAGCAGACCAGGTGAAAAGTCCCCCCCCCCCCAAGGTAAGTGGGAAAAACGGTGGACGGGATTAAGAGAGGAGCCGCGAGGCCACGTGGAGAAACATCGGTAGTTTGTTTAGTCAGCCAGAAATCCCTAGACGATGCGCGTGCGTGTAATTCAAGAGTTGTAGAGACAGTGTGAACGTTCCACCGAGTTTTTCACCTTGTCGCCTGCCATATACAAGAGGTGCAGTGAGAACTCTAAATTTTGGATGGTATTTGTCATCCTATAGAGAACGCCCGCCAAGCTATTTTAATGTTTCTGGTGAAGAAGTGGTAGAACACTGCATGGTATTTTAATGTTTGACGAACAACAAACAACACACTTTAATCGAGATTAGTTTTATAGTGTCCCTGAAATAGAAGATTTTTATTCATTTTTTTTATTTAGAAAACCATAAGAAATATATACCTAGACGATCCTTTGGTGAAAGTGATGGTAAATGTGTACGAGAGAGGCTTGGGTGATTTTCAAATTTTTGTAGTAAATTTAATAGTTTTCTTACACTGTTAGCTATCAATGTTTTAGACATTTTAAGTCTGCGCATAACGTTTTTAATAGTTATAACGCTTTAAACTTTTTATTTTCTACTTTATCAAAGTGAAGGGTGACACCGTGTATCTCTATCACACAGGCTTATGCAACACAGAGCATCAGTTTCCTAAAACGCGGAACGTAAGCTTACCGTATAGAAGTGTTTCAGTCTTTATTAAATTATAATTGCATAAGTATTCAAATAATTTCTTATATCACTCATTCTTTCATACAAATCAAAAAGGGTCAAACTGCACTCTGCACACATGTTTATGTCACAACTGCAAATATCGAACTAACTATTGGCTAAGATGATTAGTCCCCACAATTGCTGGCGGTAAACAGCTTTACACCATTTCTTGCCAATCTCAATGCTATGTTTACATGAGTTTATCATAGTCTTCGGACGAAAAAAGTACGAAACTCGTTCTTTTGACTGGCGTTTTTCATCAGGGCTCGAGTTGTTGTTCATTTTTTTGTACATGTATTCGTTCTTCTGAAGCTTATTATAGGCATTGCTTTGAGATGACCAAGAAATGGTGTAAAAATGTTTCCCGTCAGTAATACGCGGGACGATCGTCCGTGCCTCGCTTTGGACGCTGTGTAGACCATTTCAATGGCTATCTTGCAACACATCTGTTTATTCAACAGAACCACAAAAAAGCCAAGCGCCTCCATTATTCCCTACAAACAGCAGCGAAAGAGTATCCACCAAATTATTAGGTGAGTACATGGTTTTGAAATAAAACGTCACTTCTATAAAGTAAGCATACGTTCCGTGTGTAAGGAAACGAATGCGCTTACTTACTGAAGCATGTGTGGTAGAGGTAAAATCCAAACAATGAAACCATCGGTTAGGCCGAGAACCTAGGTTAGGGAGGCAAGGCAGGTTCTGCTAGCAAATATAGGTCCCTAGAAGAACCTACCTTGCCTTACCTAACCTTGGTTCTCGGCCTAACCGAAGGCTTCACTGTTGGCAAGCTTCCTCGTACTAAGGGAGGTGGTCAGTGGTTGTGGCTGTCAGCCTGTCGCCTTCACTTTTATATAGGAGAAAATAAAAAGTTTATAGCATTATAACACCAAGAAAACGCTCTGCACTGACTTAAAATGTGTATAGCATTGATAATTGGTTCAAGAAAAATGATTTAATGCAGAAAAAAAAGAAAATCCCCTGAGCCCTTCTCGTAAACATTTACCAAAGTGATATTCATTAAACTGTGCTAATTTTTAATTAAAAGCATGTATAATTGGATATAAAATTTGTGGATTAATCATTTGCTAATCTCGACAATGCTTTTCCCTATAAGCATCTCCGAGCAACTTTTTTTTTGCAAGTTCGCTACTACACGTCTGACTGCTTTATTCTGTTTTTCCTTCCTTCCTTCCCAACTTGCCATTCCCATGCGCGTTGATCCTGTGTGGGAACACCTTCGCGCATGGGTTCCCCGTTCTATAGACATACATATGTCCCTTACTCTTTCTTCTGTGATATCGTTCAGCTCGGAATGAGAGGCTTAAACTTCCTGAATATAACTAACTACAACAACACGGTGTACCGCCGTTGGCGTGCGACCTACTCAGAGTTTTTGGTGGGTTTCTTTCATTTTACCCTTATTATATGAAGGCTATTGGTTTATATTACTTTCCTGAAAGGAAAAAAGTTTGTTTTTGTAATGGCTCAGTGTTTTTATGTAATAATGGGCAGTGTTAGGGACAGTAAAGAATGGTTCTCAATACCCTGTTGCTATGGGAAATGTTGAGTTGCCTCCAGAAGGGCGAAGTTTGAACACTACCCTCTCTGACCGCATGGAGGAAATAGTGATGGCGTTTGATCCTGCAAGCAAGTATCGCAAGCCCTGGTCCACGTTACCACCTCAGTGGGGCCGCGCCACAATCGGGCCATAGTCCTGAAGGGACCAAAAAGGGGAGGATTTGAGTGAAGTACAGTGGGGACACACCGTACCCACACGACAGAACGCGCCCATGGACACGCCCGCGCCTCTCTTCCCACGCTCCCCAGCAGCCCACTAAGCAGGGCACAAGCTACAGCTCCAACCCGAAATTGCCGATTGCACGGAACAGCGAGGCACGTCCCTCCCAAAGGCCACCAGAGACAAAGAAAGCAAGCGCAGACGCGCCCCGCCGCGCGGTCCCGGCACCACACTGCATCACGCCTTGCTGCACTTGGGGAAATTGCAGCAAGTTAGGTACTGTTGCAGGTCAAATTTTCAAGGAAAGTGGCCACTATGCAACAAGTAACGTTTTCTCTAGCCCATGGGAGGTGAGGCTTGTATATAAATTACAAGCCCATCGAGTTCCCAGGGAGAAGCTACTGGAAATAAACATAGGTACCTACCTGACGCACGCCCGAAGGTTTCTAAATATTTGTGCTACAGTATGACGTATGGTCAATTTTCCGAAGAGAACAGTACTCACATTTAGTATTTTTGTTGACATTTAAGTAAAATAAGGCATTCTAAGACGCTTTTCATTAATTACGTTTTCGCCGCAAATGCTTAGTTTTCGAGATATATGACTTTAAAGTTCTCATTGTTGTTTACTAAGAGAGAAAATTAGATTTGTCATTACGACTAGCGCAATACAATTTTTTTTATATAATTCTCGTAGGATATTAGCAGAACCAATCCTTGCTTGCCTAACCTTGATGAGTTAGAGCCACGTTGTAGCCGCAAAACTATTACGATGCTTAGTTCTTAATACCTTGTCACGACCGTAATGGCGCAACTTAGAAATTCTTTCACAAGAAACAATGACAACTTCTAAGTCAAATACTTCTAAAGCAAGCATTTGCGATGAGAACCTTATTCTTGAAAAGTCTTAAAATACCTTATTATACCTAAATATGTCAATAAAAACTAACTAATACGCATAAAATCACTACCTAATACTGGTAAAAATTAACGTAAAACGCAAAACAGAAACACCACAATTGCGAGCAGTAAAGACTGCATAACACGCGTTCCAATAATGTGGGGCCAGCTGATCGTGTTCCAAAATGTTATAGGCCTACCTACACAGAGCTTCAAAGTTCCCGGCGAAAACGTTATTTGTGAGAAACGTTTCAAAATGCGTTGTTCTACGTTCATATTTCATTAAAATTAGCTCGCGATTGCACAATTAGTTCGTGAATGCGGAGTAATTTATAGACTTGATAGGACGGGTTCAAATACACGTATAGTGTTCCAATAATGTCGGCCGATCGTTTTATAAAAACAAATATAAACTCAAAGTTCCTGACAGAAACACTAATCGTGAAAAATTCGTGAAATGCGTTTTTTTTTTTGTAATATTTCAATAAAGTAAGCTCGCGAGTACACAATTAACTCGCGATTGCACTATTAATTTAAAGACTTAATGGGGCGTAGTCGTACACGCGTACGATCGTCGGGCTGTTGTTGGTCAACAAAAGTTAAAAGTCAACACGGCTGTAATGGCGAATGTAACAGAAAAACACGGGGAACTTCAAATTCCAATAGCCTAGCCTATTTCGAAAACTAAGTTGGTATTTACGGTGAAAACGTTATTCCTGAAAAAGGTCTTGGAATGCCCTATTGTACCTAAATATGTCAACAAAATTACTAAATGCGATTACTGTCCGCTTCGGAAAATTCATCTGTCTGGTCTTTACGAAATAAATACGTCTATGTCTCTTTCTTAATATTTTCTATCGAACATTATATGCCAAACCTTTAATTCAAGGGAACCATAAAACGAACCTTGACCGACACTTTTTCAAATCCTTAGCTACATCACTCCTGAGAACTGCAGGTTTACTTCACTGAATCACCGAATTTTATCTTGTAAGAAACCCGACGAGTGTTGATTAAAATATTTTTACGTACACTGAAAATATTTTGAAAGTCACTTCAGCTTGCCATTAGCTAATTGTAAAAAAAAAACAGCTCTAGCAGAGTCACGCAAAGATGGCTTCAAATCCAGAAATCCAGTAAATTTAATTCACAAAATGCCATCAGTCAGTTACTCCATAGACCAAAAAAAAACAAATACTTCATTAAATGAGGTACCCCACCATCCATGTCTTTCACAACTAAACAAATACTTCATCGTTAAGATGTGGCGCGTCGCCATCTTGGCACTAGGCTAGAGCCCCACAAAACAAATGAAGCATAAGCAAGCCAGATTAGAACAATTGAAGGGAAAACCTTCAACAACTTTCTTGGTAAAGATTTGGCACATCACCGTCATGGGCATTAGCGCCCCCCTTCAAAAAACTGCCGTCCGTCACAGGATTTATGGGAGAGAGATACAACGAAAGCACATATGCAACTCTCGACTTTTACGAGAGATGCGTACCAGATGAAATCACAATGCGCGAGAGACGCTTGTAAAAATCGAGATAAGGTCTCAGTGGTTTAGAAAGAAAATTGTATTTCAGGCATGGACTGTGTTAATTAAGTTAGCCGGAAGAACTTTTTCCTTATTCTACAACAGTATAAAGCAAATACATACAAAAGTTAATCACAGCATGCATATTAATTGCTCAAGAAGTTAGCGTTATACAATAAACAATACATAATAATACATTTCTTCATCGGAGATGTTGAGAATATTCAGGAAGCAAAGAGCACAGCTGGAGGACTCACGAGAAATTATCATAAAAAAGTGACTTCATAATCGACGAATCTATGGCTCAGCACTGTGAGCAGCATTATGAGTATTGTAACTAATCTAACCAGAGAGATCGTCTTAAATTGCGAAATTCATCTCTAGAGTATAAATAAATTACGAGAAAATATACTAATTTAACAGTTACCAATAGAAAATTGCAGTGCTACGAGCGGTCACAGCTAAGCTTTATTTTAGTCCTATTTTTATTATTATTATTATTATTCTAGTCCTATTGAGTCCTCCCGTTGCATTCTTTACTTCCTGGGAATACTGGACGAAAGGACACATAGTCGTGAGTAGTGAACACATTTCATAAAATTTGAGATACCTAGGTCCACAAAATTACGTTCGTAAAAGTAGAAAGTCGCAAAATTCGAGACACGTAAAAGTCGAAAGTTGCATGCATTAGGTTAAAAAACAACAAAATTTCCTCAACTAGAAAGGAAAACGTCTCATAATAGATGTAATTTTGTTTTAGAATTTTGCTCGACGAACGAGTTATGCACTTTGTTGATCACATGTAGAGACACCAAATATCTCTGCAGACTATACATGGTGCCAATCTCCTGTAATTATGCTAAATTAAGCCAAGGTCACACTTTAATTTCTTGTATTGCGTTCAAATTTCACAGCGCCGGATTGCATTGCTGAGTGAGTCTGATTAAACAACAGAAATGGGCACCGCTTTCTGCCTTCTAACTCAGTACAAATATGAAGAAACATCTAAAATTTTGCAAATAATAATTGTTAAGCGAACTGACTTGATAGTCAGCATTTTAAAAATTCTTTTGCATTGTAATATATATATATGTTAGTAATTAAGGACGCAATGAATCATTTCTGGATGTTTTGAGGCATGAACCGAGGGCACAAATCTAACGTGTGACCGACGCGTTGTGATGGCACGAGGTAAGGATTCTTTTTTTTTTTTAATTAGAACGCGAGGTAACTTAGTCTTTAAGACTCGTTAGATTGGGTATTCAGAGTCAAACTAAGCCAAGCCCACTCGACTTGACTTAACTCCTTAAGATTAGCAGACAGGAGCTTGGCTTCACAAATTCGAAGAGTATTGCAGGGGTTAGAAGCAAACTCATTATATTTAAAATATTGAAATCTCCATTTGACGGAGCAAAATTGAATTCTTGGAACTTTCACACGTAATCGATTAAGGGGTCAATGCCTGTAACTTCAATCAGCATCCGAAGCCAGTGCACCTGTCTAAAGTTCCGGACAATTTAAGTAAGTATCGACGGTTTAATTTCGTTGCTCAATAGAACATACCTTAATACAATGACTAGTGCATTAAATGCAGTGGCTAGCGAACATACCGAACCCCACCCCAGCCTTCCAAATTTTCACTCCTGAGGCTGAACCTCTCAAGCCAAGCATCACTTTGGGATGAATCAGCGATTTCATAAAAAAAAAAAACTAGATACCAGCCTGAGAATGGGCGAGGTGAAGGATATGCTGCATCCAATTTAACTGTTAGGCCCAGTTCACACGTCATTCATATCGACGCGTTCGCTTATCCACTCGTCCGAATGCGTTACTATGCTTTAGAAACAGCAAAAAAGTGCAAATTTTTTAAATTCTATTCCATTCCAAATTTGCTTTGTGTCACTTGCAGTGGAAACATATTTGACGGTCAACATTTTAATAACATTTGTGGCGTTCACAAAGTGGTGCTAACAATGACGCTATAAAACATTCGGACGAGTGGATAAGTGATCGAGTTGATGGACGACGTGTGAACTCGTCCGAACTAGTTTTAGATTCCAGCTGGGCCTCAGAACCCCTGAATTCTCGCCCCTCTCGACTCTCGTTATAACTTCATTACTCTGAGTTGCTCGACAAAGAGGTTTCACTGCAAATTTCCTTTGCTATCATTTTACCGTCCGCATGCTGTCATTCATCTCACATGCAAGCAGTAGCAGCAATGAGGTGCTAAATTTCAAAGGATTTCGATAAAATGAGGCACAAACAATAAACTGTTATTATCCTTCTGCGTTAGTGTTTGTATAAGTTAGTTTCCGGTAGCGCAGACAAGCTTAAGGCCGGTTCACACGAGAGTAGTTCAACGGGGTTCAAAAGATTGTGAGAGTACCCACGACGTTTTAGTGAGCTGCAAGTTTGAAGAGAATATATCAAAAGAAACTTTACTTGGGATTTATTTTAGCCAATTGTCTTGACGGCTAACATTTTAGAATATCTTTCGTTAACACGCATGTTTACGATTACCAAACGAACCAAACAGACGATCTACTGAGGGAACAGGCTGAACTACGTGTGACCTGGTCTTAATTCTTACGCGCCTTGCTTGAGGAAGGATTATTTTCAAAACTAAGCTTTCCAGACTTAGAGCATGTTCGATTGAACGCCGAAAATAAGCATTCATGGCTTGTTTTGTCCGAATCTCCGCTCAGAAGTTTTGAATTTGCCGCTTTGATTAGTGTTGCAAGAGTTTAAAGCAAAACGATTACGCTGAGCTGGCTGAAAATCCAATTTTACGAAGCAAGATTAAATTCCTGCAAGTTTCAGTGGTGAACATTGCGAATTTGTGCATCAGACTCAATGCACCTAGTCGAAACAAACGCACCTGCCTGAAGTTGCGGATCAATCGAGCCTCGCGAGCTTAACTTCGGCCCGAAGCAAACGTGCCTAGAATTGTGGCACCCTCCTAGTTAGGTCACGTAACAGACAGCTATTGTGAATTTCTTTTTTTATTTTTTCAGCTTAAGAATTTTGCCTCCAGAAGCGCGATGCACGTGCTTTATAGTCAAGCGTCCATAAGTCGAGTAAAGGGAAGAATAACTTTGAACTCAAATAATACAACAGAACAAAATAAGCAGGACCCGTATCGAGGACCAGGGACGGGTTGTATGCAAAGTGGCAAAGTTGGACTAATGTGGTCATTTGTATCCCAAGGCAGGAGTAAAACGAACTTCGGCGGTCTGTGTCGCAGGGCTGTTTGTGTTCTTGTGCTTCAGGACGATGCAAATAAATATAAGTTTATTATCAAGAAAAAAGTTAAAGAAGACGCCTCACAGCAGAGAATAATGCTACCTGTAGTATATCACACCACGCAACACCGACAAGTACTGCATGCACAGATCCGTCAGCCACGAACAGACACTGTCCCCTTTGCGTGGACGCTGGATGCACATCATACGTCGCCACTACAGCCTAGCTCTCGCTTCGATATAAAACCAGATTTAACGCTACTAATCCTAATGAACAGAAATTAGGATAGTACTTTTTGTAACTCGCAGTAATGTTTTTGGCAGTTGCAGTAAAAGAATATGAAGTATTAATTTAAGAAGTTTTACTGCTGCTATACAAGTTAGTTTTGATTCACCGTGCCTACTACTTAGCAACTGAATGTTTTGTGCCGTCTTGTAGTTTTTAAATAAAATTTTCGAGATGTAAGTTTCCTGCAGCAATTGCCTTTGCGATCTGGAGACCAATGAATTTATACCTCTAACATTGCAGTTACACTCGCCGCCATTTAACAGTAATTAAAAAAAAAACGGGGGCGTTACATAACATTATACTGAACCGATAACAGGGAAACCTGGACCGTAAGTTGCTTTGAATTACTCGAAAACTACGAAGCAGATAGACCTAGACGCAACCCTCTCAACTCTCTTTCAGGCAACTTTTTCGCAGAGTCTGATGGATCATTTGTTGGTGAAATGCCGCCCTCGGCAAACTTCGCTTCTCGTCTGCAGTGGACTTCACGATTCCAAAATACTGTGTTGTCGGTTCTACGATTCTAACGAAAAAAAGTATATACGAGCCAAAGCTGTTTGAGTAGTCATCAAACTGTATAAATTATGTTCATGAAGACTTGCGGCGTGAAAAATGAAGCAGCAAACTCAAACCTTCGAGGCTTTACTTGTTAGAAACTTCAGGCAGGTTAACTGGCTTCGAACTGCCGAGTTGGGCATTTGGCGTCGACTCTAAATCGGTCATTTCCGAGATATCCAGAAACTCATTTGTTCAGTTAAATAAAAATTTCAAGCGGCTTATCCAGATCGGGTTGCTAGTTAGTTATAAACTTTGTTTAACCTCCGTAGCCGCAACTCAGGCGTTCCAACAGAGATGAGTGTGTGGTATTCAAATACCACAAAATTTGTCGCGTGGCCTACGTGCGCTACTAAGGGCAGGAAACCAGGCGCAAAGCCTAGTAGAAGACACTCGAGTGGTCGGCCTCTTTCACGGCCTGCCACACGAGAGAGATGAGAGAAGTCCCCCGGACTAGGTACGCTATCTCGATCGACAGCCCACCTCGCGGAACAGAAAAGGAANTAGTAGAAGACACTCGAGTGGTCGGCCTCTTTCACGGCCTGCCACACGAGAGAGATGAGAGAAGTCCCCCGGACTAGGTACGCTATCTCGATCGACAGCCCACCTCGCGGAACAGAAAAGGAAACAGAAAGGGTGTTGTTGTGTCCAGGCAGAGTGAATATGAGTGTCCGTGTTGCGAGATGATGGTGCTTCGAGTTTGTGGCTCATTCAGGAACTTTTATTTGTTTTCGGTATATCGCAGCCCTTCTGCTGACGATAGAGTCTT
>LQNS02278183.1:1825149-1836708 GCA_001587735.2 Parhyale hawaiensis
CCTGGGCCGAGTTCGGTCCGGCCTGGGCCGAGTTCGGTCCGGCCTGGGCCGAGTTCGGTCCGGCCTGGGCCGAGTTCGGTCCGGCCTGGGCCGAGTTCGGTCCAGCCTGGGCCGAGTTCGGTCCAGCCTGGGCCGAGTTCGGTCCAGCCTGGGCCGAGTTCGGTCCAGCCTGGGCCGAGTTCGGTCCAACCTGGGCCGAGTTCGGTCCAGCCTGGGCCGAGTTCGGTCCAGCCTGGGCCGAGTTCGGTCCAGCCTGGGCCGAGTTCGGTCCAGCCTGGGCCGAGTTCGGTCCAGCCTAGACCGAGTTCGGTCGTAATGGGCCGAGTTAGGTTACATCAGGCTAGGTTAAGTAGGTTCGCTTACATTTCTTTGGGGCCGCTAGCAAGCCTATAGTAACGCCGGTTATTTTCGCCCATAGAAAAACAATGGAAACTTACTTGCGCTATATCTCGTAAACGAAGAGTTTGCCCAACAAATGTTATTCGTGAAAAACGTCCTAAAGTGGTTTCTTTTAGCTAGGCAAGGTGTCGAAATACCGAAAATCTGCAGGACCTAAAGTAAAAATTTATTGCGCTGCTCCCATAACATACGATGCGCGACCCTAACCCACCCCTATGGCCTATGGTCCACCCACTGTCCTTTCAAGGGTTTAATTGAGATTAATGAAGTCAACTTGCTGTCCGGGCAAGTTGAGATTTCGGTTCAATTCGCTTATAGGAGTATCATGTATTTTCGATATTTTGATGTCCTGTATAAATAGAAACTTATTTTAAGACGTTTTTGCTTAGTTTTTAAGATATTTAGCTTTGAAGTTTTTATTACGAGTCCAACATTGCGGCAGCTTGTTGAACAATATGGCGGCGAAACGCACTGTCGCTGCACACTGGTCTTTATATTTGTTAGTAGTTTATTAGCAAAAGCAGATTTTTCTTCTTGATATATTTTTGATTTTTGAAGTATTATAAAGGTAGAAACACTAAGACTTTTTTTTTTCATGAATGACTTAGGTGGGGAATAGTAGCGACGGAAAGACGAAGAAAAAGAAGTACGACCGGCGCCTGGCGTGACGCCGCGACCCGTGATGAAGGCGTGAACAGTACAGAAATGGCTGTTGCAATGGATGGTGGTTGTGCCGGCTGCTAGTGTGAAATTCTTGATTTTGCGTGGTGTAATTCTTTCGAATGAGGAGAATGAAAAAGTTCGGTATTTTAATGTTGAACCTTCATTCATAATCTATTTTTAGAATTCATATATAGGTAGAAGGACCCTCTAAAACTTTCTTGAAGGATGCTTCCGTCGTAAGTGCTTGCCTACTTTTCGAGATAGCTAGTTAACTTTAAATTCCACATCGTTTCTTTTTCTTTTATATACTTTTTTCCGGCATGAACGTGGCTCTTACTCATATAGGTTAGGTCTCCAGGCCTGGTTCTGCTAATATCTTAGGACAAATATACTAAAAATGTAGAGCAATACGCGCTACGCCGCCACGTTGGANTTTCTTTTTCTTTGATATACTTTTTTCCGGCATGAACGTGGCTCTTACTCATATAGGTTAGGTCTCCAGGCCTGGTTCTGCTAATATCTTAGGACAAATATACTAAAAATGTAGAGCAATACGCGCTACGCCGCTACGTTGGAAAAGCACCTGCCGCTGGAACGCGCGACACGGCCGTAATGGCGGATCGTAATGGGAATTTCAAAGTCCAATATCTCGAAAAGCACGCATTTGCGACAAAAATATCCGTGAAAAACGTTTTAAAATGGGTCCTTCTACCAATATAAGACTTCAAAATATCGAAAGTGCATTATGGTCCTAAAAGAGAATTTTACAGAGATTTCAGCCAAAATTTTTTCAATTAAATCTAGTTTTCGTTTAAAAAGTGTGAAAGTTTGACGAAGCGAATGAACTTCAAGGCACGGGAAAACTAGATTTAAATTACCGTCTCGGTGGGCCAAACGATGACGTGCTAACATTCATTGTAGTGCGTAGGAATGTAGCTTAAGCACAAAGATCAATCATATAGAAATACTAGAGTACATCAGTGAACCACGTTAACGTGTTTCAAATGAGCAACTAGTTACCTCCACCCTAGTCTTGGTGACGCAAGCAGCGAGTGCGTCGTCATACCCACAGCGCGGCGCATGAGGCAATGATTGCTGGAGCTCAGCGCAGCACGTTTACGCTTGTATTACGATGTTGCTTTAAGAAATTTGAAAAAAAAATTGCGGCCGTGAACTTTGTGATATATCATTATGGTAAATTATGGCTGAGAAAATATTGACCTATGAAGGACATAGTATAAAACCAGATGATGATAATCCTGATATAAATATCATCGATACAAAAAGTAGTCATCTTCTTCTATATTTATTATCTTTCTAACGTGTAAATATCGCACAGGTGCATTCTATAATTACTTGCCAAGTAGGTACTTAGAAAACAATACACAAACTGTCTTTGAAAAATGCTGTCGAAATTGAATAACCCGCACCCACTAACTCTGCATACAGACAAAAAATAACAAGAACCGACGTACTGTACATCTGGACCTCAGAGTTCGCAACACGCGTCAATGGACTGGCTGTGGCATACAAAATTATATAAACCATTAGAACCAGCGGCTTTTTTTATTTTTTGAACAATACAATTCCTACCTATCTATAGTTGATCACGCCATCACAGGGCCACTCGTCCGCTGCGAAGCCTATCAGAACGGCTTTTGTGAATTATTGTTATTTTTAGTTTGAGTCGTTCAAGCCTCAGCTTCCACTACAACGGCGATCTACCAGTGGGGGAAACACGGGGCATTAGGAGCGCGTTCGATTAGGCACCGAAATAAAGTCTCTGAAGCTTGACTTGTTCGAAACTTCTAACAAAACCTTAGCTTTGCCACTTTGAATCGTGCTGGAAGCATTAGAAGCCACGGGATTTTGTTGAGCTGGCTGACGGAGCTAGATTGAATTTCTAGACGCATCAGGACCTGCCGACTGAAAGTCAACGCTTGAAATTCAGTTCAGTTAGTCAAAGCCAGCACACCTGCGTGAAGTTTTGAGCATGCTCACGTTATTCAGCCTCGATGGCTTAATTTTAAGGCCCAATCGAACATGCCCTGCGAACATGGCCGACTGGGCACCAAAATTTGGTCTTCATATTTTGATTTGTTATTTGCTTGAAACTTTAGGCTGGTGATGCGGCTTAAACCCCTTACATTTTCAAATATTGACCCCTAGTCGGCTGTCCTTGAGACTAACAAACTCAATTTTGCTGTGTGAAACAGTACTCTGAGCCAGCTAGACGTAATCAGGCTGCTCCTAACACTCTCAACACGAATCAGAGCCGCAGAGCTTAAGTTTGTATCTGAAATTCCGTACAAGTCAAGTTTTGAGAGCACACTTAGGGTGCCCAATCGAACGCACCTGTAATGTGTTAATTGTTGTGAACAAGTTTATGAGTTCAACCTTATTTTATTCAAAATTTCGCACCCACTGGAAGATCATCTCTCACCCCCAGAGAATTCAAACACCTGCCCATTTACAGGATATTGTTCTTAACGGTGGCCGCTTCCGCAGCTTTGGCTAGATTGCTTTCATTTATACGTTGATTTCTTCCTTTCTGCATAATAGCGGTGCATGCACAGATTATATTCATCTTTCTCATAGTAAATTTCCTTTAAAAACATCCCCAGTTTTGCTCAATACTTCATTTGCACTATAAGGGATAGATTCTTTACGTTTAACAGACAATTTCTATCTTTTTGCATAATCTCCTTGAATGCACAGGTTTCGTTTGTCAATCTCATCTCAAATTTCATTCCTAAACGTTTTCCGCACTCTTTCTCAACGCGCTATCCTTCCCTCTATAGACGTTCCCAATCTCATCTCAGACTGGCACACCAAGAAAAGCTTTAATATGTTTTCGCGTCCCATATATAAGTAACTCCTCTGATGACAGATATTGAATGAAGTTTAGAGTAAGTCCTGGCACAAATTTATGTATCCAACTTTATTTTATCGAAGTTTTGCACCACAGAATGGATACTGATAATGTAAGCTCACCACCCCTTCTAATTGACTCACTCACTTGTTTGCATACGTAGCACCACCATCCAGGGTATTAGCGCCCTATACTGGACTAACAGCTCGGCATCTGTTTATTGGTTAATCCATGGTTTTTCTTTGATAGGCAATCGCAGGAGGGTGCTGGCAAATCTTCAGTCATGGGATGTCTTACTTTTATAATGATGGATGGTATTGAAAGCACTCAAAATATACACCACTATCATCATTTTATGCCGGTAGATCAGCTAAATATTAAAACTATTATTACATTATGAATATGAAGCTGCCTGCATTGCACGTCAGGAATTCGTGTGTCCGCTGGTATTTTGCACTGAAAAAATATACATTTTTCTCGTTTGCAAACAAACGCTGAACAAATTTCTATGCATTTTCACTCATGGACATTTCACAAATTGAGAGTGAAGGATACTTTTCACAATCTTGCATATTTTCAAATCATCTTCAAATATTCCATCCTCTAAGGAACTGGTATACGGCTCGATCTCTTTCTCAAATGACCTCGGTAATTTTCAATATTTAAGCGGTTATTAACAAAAATTACAGAAGAACCAAATAGTGTTTGCACGTCATGAATATAAACGCATGCGCTCATACCCACGTCCGAAAGTGTCACAGCGCTCTAGAAATTGCAGATAACGTGCGCCGTTTCCTTGGTTTTATTTTACTCCTGAAAAAAGATGTCTGGAAGTTGCCCAGCGACAACTGCAAAGGATACCGATTTAACGGATAATATTTTGTTTGCATAACCAAGTTGTGCTGACAACGAACGACGATACAAAATATTCGGACGAGTGGTTGAGTGAACGCATTGAGATGAATGACGTGTGAACTCGGGCTTCCGACTGTAGCCTGTAAACTTGCCCTTTCATTTATGAATAAATAGAAAACTGTGTTCTCTTTGAGTGGTCGAAGGGCGAGTCACGGGACGAGTTCACACGTCATTCATCTCAACGCGTTCACTCATCGACTCGGCCGAATATTTTGTTGCGTCGGCGCCAGCAAAACTTTGTGAAAGCAAAAAAGTTATTAAAATGTTAAACGTCAAATAAGTTTCCTCAATGTCACTAGACAAGTTGCGAACAACTCTCCGAATTGAGGAATGAAATAAAACTTAGAAAACTGTGCCCTTGTCAGCTTATTCTTGGGCACAGTAACCCATTCGGACAGTGGATGAGCTACGCGTTTATTTAAATGAAGCGTGAACTCGTCCCAAATTTCCCAAGCAGCAGTGTTCCTGTTAGGTTAGATCTAGAAAAACGAGGAAAAAATTTTCAACTTGTAACGTTGCTCAACGACATAGATGAGGAATGGTTGTTTCCAATGCCGGAACTGTTTGAAAAAGAACTTTAACTTAAAAAAGATTGCCGTTATTCCCAATTACTGATGAATAAAGGTTTCACTTCCTCTTTCACTGATATATATATATATATATGAATTATATCATATGCATTTATTCAATCAAGTCATTTTGTTTGTCTATACAACCAGTTATATTGTTAAGTTTTTACGACCTTTTAACTGGCACAAGAAGCGAACGAGCTTAGCGTGGCCTCTTGTCTACCTAAATGATTTATTTTATAACTGAATGTACTTACCAGTACTGCTGCTATATACGACAAATAAATTCTATGGAATTTCTATGGAGTTTCACAACCAAGAAAATCCTGCTTAAATACTTCCTGCAGAGGTCAATTGTGCCTGCCTTCAATAACTTCTTTTAGTGTTTTTTTTTTCTAGAAGTTGGAGGTCTCATAAACTTTATTATATCTTTTTACTTAGTAGCCACTTTTGCCACAAAATTGCAACCATAACATGTGCGACGCGCTCGTAATGCTCCAGCCAAAGTTTGACTGCTTGAGGTTGGTCACGCGCGTGACCCAGCATAGTGTGTCTGGCAGCGTAGCTACGCTCGAGTTTTCCCTGTGCGGGAGATGCCAATGCTGGAAGCCCTGCGTGGTAGCGCGCTTGGGCACTCCCTATGGTTTTGGCCTAACTCTGATAGGAGGAAAGCTCCACTCTTTTCCCCTCAACTCGAGACGAGTAGAAGGAAGCTCTAGAACTGCTTTACTTCAACTCCAAACATGGTCCCCAGTGGTAGATATTCGTTGGCGTTAGCAGCCTAGAACCAACTCGGCAAATCCGTTTACGTTGCCAGGGCTCGGTTTCAGCTATGCATAATTTAGGTAACTGTTATAAAATGCTAAACATCTCGGCCATTACTGCAATTTATACACCATACCAAGTGCCAATGGAAAACTTTCAGCTATCGATTCTAATTATGAGCAGCTTAATTCCACAACGATTGATTCTTCAAAACGTTGATTAAGATATTCATAGAGGCCATACCGAAGTAGAGACCGCATCAGTTAAGATTGATCTTGACTTCTTACGCCAACGAAAGTCAAGTGAGGACCGGGTTTGCTTGAGTTCAGGAATATTGTATGCTCCAAACGTCGCGACAGCTTCCCCCTTCCCCCCTTGTGTTGGAAACACCAACACGTGCTCCTTGCTCGTGTTTTCACTTGACCCGCCGGCAACTGATTACATACTAGGTGTCATCCAATTGGCCAGTTCTGTCGAGTTGATTGTTACTTTTTGTTCTTCCCGATCAAATGAAGCTTCATTATGGCTTCAGCTTGCATCCGTTTCGTGAAAAATTTATTTGTAATGAATATTTGCTGCATCATCAAAAGTACAACGAACCTTAAGCTCAGGACCGCAGTTCTGGACTTTTCAAGGCTAATGAGATTTGCTTGTCTTGGTGGGACTGCCGGAATCAGTGACGCCGAGACTGATCGCCCCAGTACTATCCCCGAAGTAGAAATTCGAATGTTGAGGTTATGTACTGCAGGACGTGCGTCTGCTGCCTCTCTGTGGAGGTAAGTTCTCCGATTCTCCTGATTGCAGAGTTAGCATTCCTGACTTTATAGTCCATTGTGAGGACACTGGCCTTATCAGATAACTATGAATAGTTGGAGGGTCGCCGTTATAATCACGAGCCTCTCTTCATTGGACGCAATAACTGAGATACTCTGAGACCGACTACATTCGTTCATTCTCCCGATACCCAGTCAACCTTTAGATTGAAGAGCTGGCTGGAGATGGACCAGCAGGCCCATTTCCACATAGCAGCCAGAACTAACGCTCTGAGATTCTTTGACTTTGGAGTCAAACTTTTGTTTGGACATTTAGTTCAGCCGAGTACTCCCAAATATAACTCAACCCAAGACACCTCATCCCCACCCGGCCCAAGCACCTCCTACGCTCCCCCAACCCCTTCCAAGAAATCCTATTGAAAGCTAACATAGCTCCCCTCTGTCATACCCCTTCCAAACCCAACACCACAGCTATGCCCCTATCTTCTTGATCAAGCCACCCATCCACCACCTCAGTCCCACACTCCCCCTTCAGCCGACCAATCGAGATACTCCTATCATATTCATAACAATCACATTTCACTATCAAGTGCTCAACATACTCATCCACCCCCAACTCACAAATGCGACACCATTTACTAGCTCTGAAATTGCACCTCTGCGTTCTCTCGCTTATCTTCAAACTCTTTGTTCTGGCTTTAAGTAAACAATAGTTCCCCCAAAATCCCTATCATAAAACTTCTCAGGTTCGGGGCACTCTTTTTTCCCATACCAAACCAAGGTTTGTTTCCCGGCCATCCCCTGCCTCCACTTTTGCAGACCAATGTCCTCCACCTTTATTTCAATACTCCTCTTCCACTTGGCTTCTTCCCAATCCAAGCCCCCACCCCTCTCATCTGCCATTCTACAAACAATGGTCAGCTCTCCCTTCAGAGGCACTCTCTAAACAGCCTGGAAGTTACACTTCACAATCATCCGCCGACACATAGCATCCCTCTTGCCTCTCCCATCCACCCACCTACTGACCCGCTTCACCCATCTAACCTCTCCATTTTATCCATCCAAACCTTTTAATTTAAACATCCCTTCATTATTCTCTCCCTGAAACTGCTCCAATCCATGTACCCCTCACTGCCTCCACCCCCACATACCTGTTTGCCCCAGGAGCCAGTCTACCCACCAAATTCTGTACCACCTCCAGCTTATCCCAAGTCTGGGCACTAATTACCTCCGCCAAGGAGGTTATGTTTTCATCGTGTTTGTCTGTCTGCCTATTTATATGTCTGTCTGTCTGTCACCAACATAACTCAAAAAGTTATGAACCGATTTCGATTAAATCTACAAGGATTGTTAGGTATGTCAGGAGGAACAGATGATTAACTTTTGGTAAAGATATGTTCATCCGTTTGTTTGTTTGTTTGCCTGTCTCATTTTTCTCGATGCCATAACTCAAAAAGTTGTGGTTGGATTTTAATGAAATTAACATGAGTTGTTAGGTATATAACAAAGAGTATATGACCAAATTTTTGTAGTGATCCGTTAGTTCGTTCGTTTGTTTGTCACTGTTTTTAATTTCATGCTTGTTAGCGCAATAACTCAAAAAACAATTAATGGATCTTTCTGAAATTTATAAGGGTTGTTAGTAATGTTAAAAGACATAAATGATCAAATTTTGGTGCAGATCGGTTTGTTTGTTTGTATGTTTGACCTACGTTTGTCATAACGTTTGTTAACACTATAACTCAAAAAGTCATGAACGGATCTTCAAGAAAACTGAACAAGCTGTTATTAATATAAAAAGGCACAAATGATTAGATTTTGGAGTTAATACAAAGAAAATTATTATTTCAGAACCAATTTGAATTTTTTGCTACCGTTGCCTCACTTGGCGGAGGTATGCGCTCTCAGAGTGCTCTAGCTGGAAATGTATTCAGCCATTCCTGTAGACAGCCATTCCTTTTCGCACCCTCCTAATCACCTCAGACTTGTTTGCTTTCATCTTTGCTACACTTGCCATTCTAGCAAACCACTGATACGCCTTACGAATTTTCATATTTATAGTCTCTGCCATACCAAACTCATTAACCACCATACCCACCATACCATATTTATAGCCGTTTGTCCTCCGAATCTCCTCACCTTCCAACATCCATGTGTCAGGCCCCTCACCCGCCCCATTCACTGCCATCATCTGACTCTTAGATTTGCTAAGCTTCACTCTGAAATCTTGTCCATACTTTGTCACGACATCCATCCAATACGACCTGCAAATCAGCCGCTCTCTCACTCATAACAACCGCATCATCTGCACACATCAATATGTTGAGTCTATCCTTTCCCACCTCGATTCCACGACCACACCAATTCACTCTTACCGCCAGCTCTTCAGTATACAATCCAAACGGCAAATGTGACAATATGCACCCCTGCCTCACTCCCCAAAAACTCTCTGCCCAATCAGTTTCTATAACTTCCATTAAGTATGTAGCCTTAGTCCCTGCATACATGCTTTTAATTACGTTAATCACTGTATTGCTAAATCCACATCTACTTAGCTCCTGGAAAAGAATTTCCCTCTATGGGCTAATGCCGTTATGTCAAAATTTAAATTTCGGAAATAAAAACTCTGTCAATGAGGTTTTCGTGAATGTACGTTTAGTTGCAGCAGACTAACATTTATCTACAACATGAACCAGTGCACGTGAATTTCTCAGCTCAAGTGTACAGTCAGATTGGATGTAAAATATTTTTACTTTTCATCACTTGACTCTTCGATTTTAACCCATAACAGTATAAACCACTAGCTGGAACCTGTAGAAATTCCATGCAAGAAAAGCGCTATGCTATAGTGATATCTCGGACCCATATCATCTTTCTTGATTTTATGCTATTTAATACTAAAAGAATCACTATAAATTCAACAAAATGAAAACATTGCCACTCACTTATAATGTCCCCGACCCGTATCATGCATACGAAGCGCGAAAATATGTTCCAGGCCAAACCGCCAATGTTCTGCGGTTCTGCTTATGACCCAAGAGCAGTTCCAGCTTGAAAGAGTACAAACCACAGTTCATTTACAGAAGATAGTTGTGTCAAATTTGAGTGTATGCGCTACGCACCTAAAATTTCAGGTTTGCGACGTCACAGTTACGTTACGCCACTGTTACAGCGAGGAATCTTTGATATTTCCACAGTGGCGTGACGTAATTTTGACGTCACAAACCTGAAATTTAGGAGCGAAGCGCATTCACCCAAATTTGACACAACTACGGTATCTTCTATAAATGAACTGTGGTGCAAACTTTGTCCTCTTCTCTCCCGAGGTCGTATCCAATATACCCTATATAATTCTTGAAGCGTAACAGTTGTACGCACGCAGGAACGAACCAATTATAAAACCCAAGCAGAATTTTTAGCCACCCTAGCTGCCTAAATTGTCAAATTGGTACTGAGGCGGCAGAAAATTCTCTTGGGAACACGATGTTTCAACCAACACGGAATTTGTACGAGAAATCAGCTGGTGATTTAACCGTAGTAATACCAGGTAGTCTGACATAACTTCTTTCTATTCGTTATTTGTAGGCCTCTCTGACACAACCATTGGTGATTTAAGAGAGGTAAGGAAAGATACATGTATTATGCCGATAGAAACGTGGAACCCGTGCAAGAAGGTGAAGCAATGGTTGCATGGGAACAGAAAGTCAGGAGAGAAGAGGAAGAGCAGAACTATACAATATACATTTATGCGAGTACGAAAACGAAAGGCAGCAAAGTGGGCACGACAGCCCGATGCTCCAAGTACCTATCGAATGGCTAGGGTAAACTACAGGGTCCCCTTGGAGTCGCTCGTGTATTAGTAGTTTTGCTACATCGATGAAAACTAAACATAAATCAGATCAACTACTCGAATTATCTGCATCGTCCTCAGAGGTAAAACCTACGGCTACCAGAAACAAATTTTAATGTATCAAGATGTATCTCTCCGCGTAAAAGCTGAAATTACAGTTCAAGCTTCTTGAATCAGCAAATATAAGCCACCGAAACATATGACGAGAGGTAACGAAAATTTTTTACGATGTGTACTCGATAGATTCTAACATCTGGTATTTGGGCGTTTGTGCCGTTCAATAAGGACAACCTCCAACAAAATTTGAAATCTGATATTGAGCGATGAATTAATCGGGCTTGATTTGGGAACTATATAACAATCTATATATTAATACGCTTGTATCCTCGTGTGTGTGTCTATGTGTCACGCTCTTACCCCAACACAGTATAGTTTTCGTAAGGGCCTGGGAACCTGTGATGCTCTGCTTCACATTTCTCATGTGTTGCAGTTGGCTCTTGATAGGGGTCATGAGGTAAGGTTGGTACAGCTTGACTTTAGTGCTGCTTTTGATCGCATGAATCACCTTGGGCTGCTTCATAAGCTGGGATTAATGGGTATTGGTGGTTCAGTTCTCGCGGTAATTAGTCAATTTTTATCTAACAGACGTCAATGTGTAGTTGTTGATAGGAAGAGGAGTGAGTTTTTGGATTTGGTTTCTGGTGTCCCACAGGGTAGTGTTCTGGGCCCTTTGTTGTTCATTGTATATACGGC
>LQNS02278183.1:1838690-1857496 GCA_001587735.2 Parhyale hawaiensis
GGAAGCAACGTTCCCATTTTTCGTGAGACTGAATTCGTCAGGACTAAGTGACTGGCGTTATTATGTGGTAGGTTAGGTTAGAGGAGCTGTGTTAGGTTAGGTGCGTTATAGTAGCGTATTGCTTAGATTGCTACATCTAATAAAGTGGGAGCATTAACTAATCGGTGAATTCCCACCGGTCAGGCTAGCTTATACAACTTAATTATGCTTGGATAGACAGACGTTGAGTTGGAATGAGCGACGGACGTTTACTCAGACGGGGTGGGCTACGTTATAAGAGCTGCATTAAGTTAAACTGAGGTAAATTGCAACGGTGTAGCGTGGGTTGGTTCATTTTTCAATGTATATTTAGTATTTATTCAACCGTGGAATTCCACGGGTCCCTCTAGTAAAAGTATTACATTAAGTACAACATCTTATGCTATAATGCTTCTTCTGAATTCATTAGCCAAACCTATAAATTTTACAATGGAACTTGAAATAAAAACATTTTCGATCAACACAGAAGTCTACATCAATCCAGTGATGAAAAGAAACGTACGCAACACGTAAAATGCAGAATAATTGGAGAAAAGATTGGCTACAGATAACTCTCGTTGCGTTTGTAGCGTGTTAGCTGCGTTCTGCCCTTACTTTATAAAATATAACAAATGGCACATAATATGGTAAAAGTAAAAGGACCACAACAGAAGCTACACATGAATTACTGAATAGTTAGTCTTCTATTTTAATTCGTATCACTCAATCAATCACACTTCGAAAAGGAAATGCAATCGGTTTTGGTTACTTATCAATACCCAGGAGATTTCGCGTCTCAGAGTAAATGTTGCGCAATCCCGTTAAGAAAATAAGGCGTTAGTCGTACAAACAACGTGGCCATGTAAAGAAATTAAATCTTCAGTCGCAGACTAAATGCAACCTCAAACTCCAGCTCATAACCCTGTCTGGTCCGCGGTGCATGGGTTACCATACTACACTTCTTTGTTCTTGTTGAAATAAAATAGACAAAAATCTTGTAGCAAAACAGCTCCGTCTAGGTAAAATTGGGTGAAGTTCAAAAGCTAAAAATTTCTCCATGCGTACTCGACTATTTACCATTGGGATTGAGGACTTGTACAACAAAATACAGTACATGCAATCAAACGCTTACTCTCAGGCATCGTACGACTGCCGCGTAGTTGTCATAATTCTAGTGTTTACCATTTTATATCTGCATATGCAGGGAGTTCGTAGCTTCTCCTAATACCACTACCGAATGGGTAGCAGATCTGCTCCTGTACAATGTCATTTTATTTCAAGTTTGGAATATGAGGTTATGAAGAACTCTAAAATACAATCCTTATATGTGCCTAGCAAAAGGTGAAGCTATTAACCGAAAAACTGAGTTCTTGATGTCTAGAAGAGATAGTATCCGCAAGTGCTGCACGATATACGTATTTCTTAGCGTGCACAGTTTGAACCCTATTGGAAAAGATTTGCTACTCTACTAACACGATACCTTCCGACCTGTTTCCCCCTATCATGCATATTTATATCCACCATCTTTCACCTAGCACCAAAACTCATTATATTCTGCATTCGTATGAAATCCTTCGCCATCGTCTCTCCCATTATTTGTGTTTACTTCATGTTTTGGGCGAGTTTCTCCTTAAAGTGCAAATTTGTTTGCTTCTTTTGCTCTTCACACAGCTGATCAATCGAAAGTTGTGTCCCGTTTTCCTTTATTGTGTCGTAGGAGGAGTCGAATTTGTGTCCCGTTTTCCTGTATTGTGTCGTAGGAGGAGTTGAATTTGGATCGACTATTTTGCAAACTGATGCAGCGTCCACATGGCGATGTAATACTGCATAATTCCTTCACAGTCCCAATGCTTGCACACTCTGCTCACGTAAAAGGAATAAAATACCCATGATGGGCTCTAATTACATTCATTACATTTAAATACTAAATACATCTCCAATATGTAAAGGAATACTACATACATTGTAAAAGTTTTTTATACTAATTAATAATGCATGAAATTAATTTCAATACTTAGATACATTACCTCTTTTTACTTTGAAATTTCGTAAGGCACTGATCTAGGCATACTGTAGTCAGTATGGGTTGATATAAGAAGGAACCTCACTTATGGCGTATAGCATGGCGAAAAGTTGTCAGTTACGTTAGTAAGTTATAAACTTTGTTTAACCTCCGTAGCCGCAACTCAGGCGTTCCAGCAGAGATGAGTGTGCAGCATTTAAATACCACATAATTTGTCGCGTGGCCTACGTGCGCTACTACGGGCGGGAAACAAGGCGCAAAGCATAGTAGGAGACACTCGAGTGGTCGGCCTCTTTCACGGCCTTCCACGCGAGAGAGATGAGAGAAATCCCGCGGACTAGGTACGCTATCTCGATCGACAGCTCACCTCGCGGAACAGAAAAGGAAATAGAGAACCTACCTAACTTTTTTTTACAAAACTAACATCGTCAGCAGGAACTGCGGCCAGATGCTACAACCCCTGCGGAGAAGGTACTCGGGACTCTTGGGTGCGTGATGCCCAAACATATTGTGGCAGGGAAAGGGCCCGCCACAATATGCCCCTGAGGGCTGTCAATTACGTTCCTTTCCTGTTCAAATCAAAGAGCAACATACATAAATATTTTGACTCGAGCACTTTTACCCACACACTCTGTCATTTTACTAGAGTGGAGACATGGAGAGTTCACTACCTAGTTGAATGAAAGCACAGGTATATTTATTTATTCGGTAGGTTTAACAACTTGTACGCTGACTTTGTAGAATACGTTGCCTGAGGGCATTGAAAGACAAAGAGTTACCAAATAAATTACAACTCATGGAATTACATTTAAATTAATATTCAAACAGAAATATTGCTTCTGTTTGGGCATAGCAATGGACACCACAGCAAATCCTCCTTTCAGTTAATCAGTCCACTAATCAGCATAACGTTCGCTATTGCCCAGTTACCTATCGATGGTTCTGTACCCTGTCAACGTTTCAGGATTGTCTCCAGTTGGGAAGAAGTAGTTTTACTATCTTCTTCCATAAGTTAGCTACAAACACTCTATCCTCAACAAAGGTGCTCCCGAAGAGGAAAAGACGTACGGTATGTTGATAAAAATGTGGAACCTGTGCACGAGTGTGTTCCAATACAACTTTTACGATCATCTTTATTGTAAAAAATTCAATTTCACATCTGGGCCTCCATTCAGATGTAATAAAATCATAATGAAGCATAGGCAACCCTTGAAAAGAATAGTGATATCAGAACAAAGCCCATCAGTGTGCAGATGGATGGAAGTACAGGTGATCCTCAAGTTATACGATCGGTTAGGTACACGTATCTGAAAATAAAAGCAAACAATTTTTGGAACTATTTACACCGTCAGTAGGAGTGCTACTCCTTATTTTAAGAAATTATACATAATATTTTAGGAACACATATAGGTATGTGTTTTAGTTGAATAAAATTATGTCATATAAGTCGATGATCGCCTGTATAATGGAAACGAAAGGGACGTCCCAGAGGCCTAGCTAAGGATAAAATTAATAACATTATATTCCACTAAAGGCTGCCACTCCCCATAACATGCTACACACGAGGATCGAACAAAGTTAACCTAACCAGCCTTGTGACCCCACCAATTCTCCCCAAGGGGTTGCTTTAACACAAGTTATTTGAAGATCAATGTCAGTAACGTGATTTGCTTGGGCAGCGATTCTAAGCCGCATCGTGCCGATGGTCAAATATTTTATATCAACATTTCTGCTAATGTTGAGAGTGACGGCGAACTCACATAAATGAGTGCTTCAAATTTAAAAAGCACCTTCATCTCCAGCCCTACACGGCTTCGGCTGAAGGAATTCGCTCAGCTGAGCGGCACCCGGCAAGAGACGAAAAACAAAAAGAGTAGAAGGCAAAGGAAAG
Organism: Parhyale hawaiensis; assembly: GCA_001587735.2. Lineage (NCBI taxonomy): Eukaryota > Metazoa > Arthropoda > Malacostraca > Amphipoda > Hyalidae > Parhyale > Parhyale hawaiensis. The sequence goes on from LQNS02278183.1 coordinate 1,842,623, forward strand.
AAACACCCGTGCGGTTGGTCACTTCCGTGGTCCGCCGTATGGGCGCAGGTAGGAGTCCCTGCGGAAAAAGGTCGGCCACCTCAGTCGGCGGCCCACTTCGCGGAACAGAATGGGAAGCATAAAAAGTCCATTTAACCTAATAAACTAACCTTCTCAGCAGAAGCTGCGACGAGCTGCAACATCCCCTACGAAGAAGGCACTTCAGATCTTTGGGTTTGTGAGGCCCAAATATATAGTGGCAGAAAAAGGGCCCGCCAGAATGTCCCCCCGAGGGCTCACAAGTAACTTGAATACTAGCATCCTAATCATGAGGCTAGTAACAGCTCTAACGGTTGCCAATATCTTCATGATTAATATCACCTCTATAGCTTGGGCACAACAATTATCAAAGTTACCAAGTACTAAGAAACTTTTATCGTAAACATAACACCCGGCTCGCACATAAGAACAAGCCAGAATGCAAAGTTTGCAATGAACAGAAAACGCAAGAAAACACAGTACGTAAACTCAGCTGTACCTCAGTTCCAAGCTACTGAAGTAGGTACCCGATATAGGGTGTTTCTTCTCGTATCATCAAACGAAAAAATGTAACTAATGTACTCTAAAGACAGTCTCTTGCAGCAGTCATGTGAGTTGACCTATACTTACGTAAAACACTAAAACTGTTGACTCAGCATATTCAGCCTTAGACCCCTTCCCTATCGCAAATGTTTATAATGTAACGAGGTGTTTTAGTGATTATTGAAGCCCGCGCGTTTTTTCTTTGGAAATTTGGAGATCATATTGATCTAAAGTTAATGCTCATTGTTTATTTGCGTTTCCAATGAAACCTTAGGCGAGTTTTTGTGACTACGATGAATTGTACTGTATGAGCTTCTAGAAATGAGCCAAAGCATAAGCAGTTTACGTACTGAAGGAGTTAATAAGAGCGCATAAGAAAAGAAAGTCTGTAATGAAGAGGCGGAGCAAATGAAAGCTTTAATTGGAATTAAAAATGAAAGTAAGCAAACTCAAGCTAAATAATTCTTTGGGTCCTGGGGCTACCCTCACCATCACGCGCGATGGCAAGCCTAACTAACCGACCTAGCCCAAGAGAAGTGGTTCTCAACTTTTTTTTTTTTTCTTGGCACTCCTGGGAACATTAAATATGTTCTCGCACGCGCTCACCTCCTCCCCCCTCCCTACACACCGAAAAATAATTTTTTTTTTTTTTTGCTAATTTCTTTGCACAGAGTTAAAGAAATCTTTGAATAACCTTGAAATAAAACAGGTTCTCTTGATGGGCCCCTTGTTGGGAATTCCTGTCCTCGAGTCTACGACCCATCCTCTTCCCTCTTACAAAAATACTACGATTTACTTTCTAATTTCTTGTTTTATACTCACAAATCAATAGGCCAACGAAGTCTCTGAATACAGCGACTGCAATAGGGATGATCGCAGCAGTCCACCACAATAAAATCTGCTGAGTTTTCAACATGGATGTTCTGCAGACACAGCGAACACTTGTGCTTCCCTTGAGCTGCTGCATGATGGTGATGGGATCTATCGATAGTTTTAAACTTTTCAAAGAAACTACTCTTTATCCATCCGTATTTTAGATGACAGGGAACAACTTCCCTTAATTTGCCAACACCAGCAGTTCCTTTGAGTAGGAGAAGCTTGCGAGATGTTAAGTCTTGTTGCAGAACGCTAGCTTCAAACTCAGCATACAATGAAAAAATTATGCTTTCGAGATTATCCATTATACCATCCAGCTTTTTGGTTAATGAGTCCGATTTTGACCTATACGGCTTATTTTTAAAGTACCGTTTCGGCGTCACAGAGCCGAGTACAAATCGGAATAAACCATGCCTGAGGACACAAAATGTCCTGTAGGTTTGCCAAGCTTCGTCGACGTTTGCGTACCATTTGCTACGATGGGTTGTTTTTACGTGTAGCACAACTGTGTTAACTGTGTTTAAGAATTTGATCATGTCGTCTAGATCTTCCACAAACTTAGCCACAGTTGCGTCAGCTTCATTGAATGTTTCCGCTGAGTGTGGTTGAATAAAAAATTGCAAAACCTTATAGAGACGGTTTACTGCAGCTTTGACTTGATCAGTAAGGTCATATCTAAGGGAAATCTTTGTTTTGAGAAACTCTTTGAAGAGCATTATAAAATGTTCCTCGCAAATACGAGGAAAGGCTGCGGGGCTATCATATACACGGGACAATCGAGAGTCCGGCAATTTCCCTAACCGCTTATTATTATCGGCATTCGCTGTAGAGGCTGTGCACGAGTCGCATCGAACAGCAGATGAAACAGGTCTGGTGCCTGACGATGTGGAAACCCCCGATCCGGTACCTGATGGTCCCGGGCCTGAAAATCTGGTACCAGACGATGTAGAGGCTAACTGATAAGGCATGGACGACCTGGTACCAGACTTCCAGGTGACCGGCTGCCAACTACGAACAGGCCCTACAGATGGTGCGCCGTGGGCAGGCGCGCCGTGGGCAGGCGTGCCGTGGGCAGGCGTGCCGTGGGCAGGCGTGCCGTGGGCAGGCGCGCCGTGGGCAGGCGCACCGTGGGCAGGCGCACCGTGGGCAGGCGCACCGTGGGCAGGCGCGCCGTGGGCAGGCGCGCCGTTGTCAGGCGCGCCGTCGTCAGGGGCGCCGTTGTCAGGGGCGCCGTTGTCAGGGGCGCCGAAGTCAGGGGCGCCGTAGTCAGGGGCGCCGTAGTCAGGGGCGCCGTAGTCAGGGGCGCCGTAGTCAGGGGCGCCGTAGTCAGGTGCGCCGTAGTTAGGCGCGCCGTAGTTAGGCGCGCCGTAGTTAGGCGCGCCGTAGTTAGGCGCGCCGTAGTTAGGCGCGCCGTAGTTAGGCGCGCCGTAGTTAGGCGCGCCGTAGCCAGGCGCGCCGTAGCCAGGCGCGCCGTAGCCAGGCGCGTCGGAGCCAGGCGCGTCGGAGCCAGGCGCACCGACAGCTGGAGGCCCGCTCGTCGATTGCCTGGTTTCTAAGGTTCCCATACCATTTCCGATATCTTCTTCCGGGGCATCTTCCACAGCGACGTTTTTCGCGAGTTCACTAGCATGATAGAACTTTTCCAAAACATCATCAGCATAAAAAACGGTTTCTAGGATGTCATCTGGAAGAGCGGCTTCCGGCACTGCCTCTTCGGACACCGATTCCTTCGGCTCTACAACGTCCGGTACTACCTCTTTTGGATGAGAGACTTTTGGCTCATAGTCTGAATTTCCACTTTGGGCGCCTTCTAGTGCAGAATTTCCAATTTCAGCATCTGTAAGTGCATAAGTTCCACCTGGGGTCTCAACTATGTATCCGTTTCCTCGAGTTTCATTCATAACCTGCTCTGCCGTTTGGTCCGTCTCGTCTCCCCAATTGCCACGCTTCTTCCTCCCAGCTTCATGCTCCTCGTTTTCGCTTTTCAGTCCTCTGTGTTCTGTGCCCTCTAGTTCCATGTCTATATTAATATGAAACATTGTCCTAACTTAATAGATGCTTCGCTGTATGAAAATATATATACGCTGCGGAGGGAAACAATCTTCAAATTTTAGTTGATAGATGAGCCCAGAACATTAACATGAAAATAAAAGTTATTATGAATTACGATGCATTTCATGCATCCATTCACTATCTTTTTACAAACTGTAATATATATTTAGCCAAATGAGTTGTATGACAAGAAAAGAATACAGCAAGTCTCTCGTCGTTTGTTTACTAACATATTGACACTTCGAATCATGATATGTAGGTAGATCACTTATATTTACTGTAGTTTGAACCTGATTTGAAAAAGACTATTTCACAAAGGATGAAATGAGGAACAATTAATATGCAGATAGAGACGTGGAACCTATGCACGATCGCTCGACAAAAGTAGGATCTCTGTCATATTAGAGTTGAACTGACAGTTTACCAAGTGAGCATTACGTAGCGATAAAGAATATCTAATAAGAAGACATATGTAATGAGAGAACNTATGCAGATAGAGACGTGGAACCTATGCACGATCGCTCGACAAAAGTAGGATCTCTGTCATATTAGAGTTGAACTGACAGTTTACCAAGTGAGCATTACGTAGCGATAAAGAATATCTAATAAGAAGACATATGTAATGAGAGAACATCTTTATTAATATGCAAATTCTAGAAACAGGAGATACAATTAAACTCAGAGAGCACAGTTTGACTTCATTTCAACGAATTTTCTGAATCCTGCATCGGCTAATACATTAATGGAGGTGCCGGCCCTGATGTTCACCAGATCTTAGTCTCAGTCGGTCCATACCAGATACTAGACACAGACACTAATAATAGGCTACGCATCATGAAAATGCAAGCCTATGCCCAGTCTTTGCATGCAGAGATTAGCGTCATTAGGTCCATTTTAGTGGGCTGAAGGGCTCCTAATCCCCCTGAAATGTTTCCTAAAGCCCCGTGCACACGTACGAACTTTTGTTTCCAATAAAAGCCTAGAAGCAACTCAACTAATCCGCTTTCGTAGGCGCGGCACGGTTTCAACTAGCGTAAAACTCAGTTGTATATATATATATATATATACATATATATATATACATTTTTCGGAAAATTTCAGTCGCAACTGCAATATTAACGCCAAAAAATTGGCAATGGCGGTCTTACAACTATCGCTTCTGATTATGAGCAGCTTAAGCCCACAAAAATCGATATTTTGAAACTTAGAGCACAATATTTATAGACTTCATGCCGACGTCATGGCCACGACTTCGTAGTCGGAATCGTTGAGTTGTCTCTAGGTAGCTAGCATCAACGAAAGTTAATTGTTACGTGACCACCGGACTTTAGTCTCTTAAAATTTTATATGCTGTTCATTTAGTACACACGTATATATAATGAATTTCTTGAAATATACGTTGACACCCAGGTATATTCATGTTAAGGTAGTTTTCAAAAGTCTTCTGGGTTCTATGTTTAATATGCCCCAAGCTTTCGAACTACTAAACGTAGCCCGTATACTAATTTCGTAGTTCTGCTGATGAGTTCGAAGTTTCGTTCCCCTGAAGACGGGCTACGTTTAGTAGTTCGAAAGCTTGGGGCATATTAAACATAAAACCCAGAAGACTTNATATGCAGATAGAGACGTGGAACCTATGCACGATCGCTCGACAAAAGTAGGATCTCTGTCATATTAGAGTTGAACTGACAGTTTACCAAGTGAGCATTACGTAGCGATAAAGAATATCTAATAAGAAGACATATGTAATGAGAGAACAACTTCTTTGTTGGCAAATTCTAGAAACAGGAGATACAATTAAACACAAAGAGCACAGATTTGACTTAATTTCAACAAATTTTCTGAATCCTACTTCGGCTAATATATTAATGGAGGTGGCGGCCCGGTGGTCACCAGATCTCAGTCCCAGTCGGTCCATACTAGGTACGAGTCACAGACACTAATAACAGGCCACGCATCATGAAAATGCAAGCCTATGCCCAGTAGGTGTATGCAGAGATGAGCGTCATTAGGTCCATTTTAGTGGGCTGAAGGGCTCCTAATCCCCCTGAAATGTTTCCTAAAGCCCCGTGCACACGTACGAACTTTTGTTGCCGATAAAAGCCTAGAAGCAACTCAACTAATCCGCTTTCGTAGGCGCGGCACGGTTTCAACTAGCGTAAAACTCAACTGTATATATATATATATATATATATACATATACATATACATTTTTCTGAAAATTTCAGTCGCAACTGCAATATTAACCCCAAAAAATTGGCAATGGTGATCTTACAACTATCGCTTCTGATTATGAGCAGCTCAAGTCCACAAAATTCGATATTTCAAGACTTAGAGCACAATATTTATAGACTTCATGCCGACGTCATGGCCACGACTTCGTAGTCGGAATCGTTGAGTTGTCTCTAGGTAGATAGCGTCAACGAAAGTTAATTGTTACGTGACCACCGGACTTTAGTCTCCTAAAATTTTATATGCTGTTCATTTAGTACACACGTATATATAATGTAAATATATAATGCAAATATATAATGTATATAGTGCAGAGTTACATGATCACTCCTGGCGCTAAGCCGCCCCCTCCCCCCATCCCTCATTTTTCCCAGTCAGCATGGCTGTGGTACCACAGTCCCATCTCCTCTACTGTGGGGGTACTGGGGTGGATTAACGGCGTACACCATCGGTTCGTTGCTTCTGAGCCGTTGTAGCTGTTTTGTTTTTCTGTCAATGTTTTTTATTTGCATCGTTACAATTTCGTAATAACCAATTACTTTGAGCTCAGCAATGTCTTAGCCGGTCGAACGAAGTAATTTTAAAGCTTTTGAACTAGTGATACGAACTTAGCCTTTGCATCTCAATTTATGTTCATAGATATACTAGTTATCTTATAAATATTCCAGCCTCTCTATGCCGAGCTGGAACAAATGCACTGAATGGAGAATTAAGTACAGAGTCCGAAGAAAAAATAATTCTTGCTGCTAAGTGCCTAGTTGACAAGTTTGGAGATTATACCTACCAAATCGTACACCGTTGCAGAAGTCGTGCAGCAATTGGGATCAGCAGAGGTCCCAAATGAGCACAAGAGCAATCGATCGTCTTCGATTTGCAGACAAAATGGGAAAAAATACTAATCAAATTTTCTTTTGAAGTACCGTATACTGTATCTTCAAATATACGAGATTAGGCTATATTAAAGAATGAAATATAGTTGAGCGAAAAAACTTTTTGCCAATTAGGTGAATATACTCTAGATAGCAGACACATAAAGCGCTGTAAGCTGCATATCATAGATGACACAAACGTGGTATATGATCCAACTTTGGCACAATGGTACAGCTACTACGCACTTCTATACACCAACGTACATCCTTAGTGGCTCTGCACGTACTTTCTTCTTTTTCCACGCCAAAATATCGAAGGTTATATAAAGAAAAATAATGAATTAGTCTAGCGCTGCTCATTTAGCTATTCAGGGATCATAGTAGGCATCTACTTGCTATTAAATAAGGTATTATATGACTATTTTTACTGACCATGGCAAGCTGTCAAGAAGCGCGCATGCATATTGAGGAGATCATTTTCTCCTTCCTCGCATTTTACCCGAAGTCTTGAGAAGGTCTGAAATTAAGGCAGGCGCAAAGTTTTCCAGGGTAAATCCCTGAAGAAAATCTCGCTTCTCAGCCACAGTTGAGATCAAGGAACAAAATTTGCAGCCGGAGTCAAATAACATTCGGGAATTGTGAAAACATAACTCTTGAAAGATAAATCAAAGATGTCACCATCAAACTGTTTCATAAAAAAAGTAAATAAACCCGTTACCAGTCGATCGGCTTCCACCAAAAAATCCGGTTTAAAATAACTGAACCGAATCACACGAACCGTGCAATTATTCTCGGCATAATTTTTCTATTCAATTTGCATCATCAAAAAAGTGTACTCATGACCCACCTAATTGTATAACCATGTATGTTGAAAAATTTACGAATACGACACGTCTCTATCTTTCGACCACCCTAGATTCACATAAGAAGCATTTTACCGTAGTTTTTTCAACTTTTTATCCTACAATACAGCCAAAATAAGGCTCGGCAAGAAACTAGCTTTCCGTAAATTCCGTAACACTTTTGGGCACAGAGATCGCACGTCGCATTCACTGCTACGCGGGGTGACCACTGGTAACACTGTGAAGGTAACACCGGCGGCTGATTGCAACACGCCCCAGCTCACCACGACGTGTTCATGAACACGCTGCAGCAATAGCTATTCGGAGTGATAGGGCGCTAATACCCACTGCGGGTGATGCGTCTTCCCCTCAACTCAACTCGGAGTGACAATGTTTTAGGGTAAAATTATCACAAGTTTCATATGAAAACAAAAAGGGTATATATTACTTTAATGAGCTCTGTTGTTTGTTTACAAGTCTTTTTATTTTTATTCTTATTCAATGTGCATAGTGCTCATCGTCTGAAGATTCTGTACGATCTTGTGGCTTGTAAATGTAGCGTTGACACATACGTCTTCTACTGGCAATCATCGTTTTAACCGGAAAACAAATTTCTCGTTTCATACTATACCATTGCAGTTGCAATTGTTTTCGTTTAGAGGGAATGTTAAAGAAAAACGGTGGCATCGCATCCTTAGAAGTGAACAGATTACAGAGAAAATTGAATGGCAAGTTGTTTTGAACATTGCTCGAAAGCTGCCAAAAAAATTGGCCTAGATCTATCGTGCTGCTGAGCCCTCGGGGCAACTTTTTAGCCGAATCTGGTTGAGCATTTGTGGGCTAAATGCCACTCTCGCAGTTTTCGCTTCTAGTCTGCATTGGGCATTACACTACCACTACAGCAAAATTTATGGAACTTGCTTTCTTCAAATCAGTCGTTATGTCCCAATGCTAGGGCAAAATTATCACTAAATATTCACGAAAAAACACTTCACGGCGGAAATTCTTGTTAACAATGCGCATCAACTCGAGTCTATTTCAGATTAGCAAATTCAATCGGCTCTCCGAACAGATTTCTGCCTAACTTTTGCAATATAAAACTAGTTTCCATTTAAAAAGTACAGAAATCTGGCAAAAACGCATGTATATTAAAACAAAAACTATTTTTAGATTATCTTCTCAGTGGGCTCAAGTGATGACTCATTTAAATAACGCTTGCGTCACATGTTTGCATGGACAATGCGTCACCTATAGCAACTAAGCTCTTGTACCAATTCTACATCTTCAAGCTACCTTCTTACGTGTAAGGGAAAACTGTCACAGTAGTTAATATATTATAAGTTTATGGCTACAAGAACACAACACTGACGCAACGTCCCTAATGAGAGGCCTGCGGCTATATGTCCCGCGAGGAGGATTAATAGAGAGGAAGAAGCAAGGCCGCCATCCGTCAGTCAAGCCGGCGTTTTAACTTTTTCAGAGAGGCTGATTAGATTAGATAGGCGGCAGTAGACGAACCAAGAGGCCCATTCCCAAAGAGACACCGGGACTAACACCCCGGCTTCTTTGAGCTATTGCCATTATTTTAGTAGAATATAGAGGATTGGGGAAACGAGAGGAGAAAAAACGGAAGACGAAAGAGAAAAAAGAGAAAAAGAAAATAAAAAATAGAAACCCCGGCTTCTTTGAGCTATTGTCATTATGTTAGTAGGATATAGAGGATTGGGGAAAAGAGAGGAGAATTACTGTCGACGTGGTGCTCAAAATATCTATAATCATCAAACTATATCCATATAAAGTGTGTTCAATGCAGTCTGCGAGGATATTGGCAGAATTTGGAAAGTAAAAGTATATATTCCTCCGAGAGGCCCGTAAGCTTTTGTATTTCTTCGATATTGCTTCCTCTGTCCAGCTACAATGCTACGCATATACAGCCTTCCAGCCACAACAGCCTTCCCTTATATATAACAGTTAATACAACTTTATGTTCATCGCTTCCTATCTGTGAACGCGCACACTGCTTTATACATCGATGTATTTTTGGAGATTCAATACCCCGAAAAAACTTCATAAATTCAAATATAGTATGAATATACATATGTGCAGCCAGTCAGCGGACTTCAGCCATGCCGGAAACTTAAACTTGACCGAAGGGGCTAGTTACTCCTTTCAGTCCAACAAAGCTCCTTGATGTTCTGTTTAATTATCTGTTAAACCTCCTTGGTATCACAGAAGGTCGGGACACAGCCACATGTTCACCGTACTGCCCTGGGAATTATTTTGTATCTTCAAAGGCTGCTCCCTTCTCACCAATCACAAACTCCTTATCATTTGTGCGGCCAATCAGCGAGTCAGCTTGCGGCGTCAGCGTTGCCGGAAAGTTTAGATTCCGATCTCCATCGCTATTGCTAGCAGCGTTCCAGCAATTCAAAGCAACCTGCGGCCATTTTTTTCCCCCGTTATCTATTCGCTACTGTAGTGTGTGACGCCTCCCCATATGGAAGGATAGAGAAGGGTGAAATGACATGTTGCTTCACCCCAGTGTGACACACAAATCCTGCTACACAGTTATAGTTAGTTATAGTTAGGAAGTTTAAGAATCTGTTTCCAGGCAGAACGATATCACAGAGGAAAGAGCAAGGGACATATAGTGTGCCAAGAGAAACGGGGAACCCATGCACGAAGGTGTTCCCACCACACAGGATCAACGCGCATTGGAACAGCAAGTCGGGAAAGAAGAGGAAGAACAGAAAAAAAGTATGAGCAAGTAGTAGTATGAAACCGGGAAGGAAGCAAAGTGGGCACGAAAGAGAGACGTCCCGAAGACCTAGCTAATGGCTGAGGTAACCTACTCGGTCCCGGTACACAGTCAGTCTGTGATTTATCAGAGCTCACGCAGAGTGCACGTATGTTGCGCTGGTCCACGGGCCTCTACTTTCCTACCTTTTCACTTATTTGGTGCCATGCGAAAAACCACTACGGCATCATGATGGGTCGAAAGAAGCTTACCATTGAAGAAAGGACTCGGTTTGTCACCCTAATCGAGCAGGGAGTGCCGGTGAACGGCGCAACTGTCGAACTCAATGTCAACCGAGTGTCCCTCTACAATTAAAACATCAGCTGCTGCACTTCCTGCCGGAACCATACCGCCACGCAAAATGGGATGTGGGCGCAAAAGAAAGATAACAGAAAGGACTGGCAAGGTGTGGTCTTTCGTTTGCGCCCACATATACAGGGTATTTTTTCTATGGGGACAAGTTTCAACCATAGGTAGAAAAATTCAAAATAAATCGATGTTCATGAATGATAAAATGCCAAAAACTCCTTTGTTTTCAAGTTATAATGACTTAAAGAAATTTAAAGCTTTAAGTAGGCTATTACGTGCGCGCCAATGTTAGCACTAATTTTGATAGTGTAGCACGTACGCGACCCCACTAAAGCCGTTTACATTATTTTTAAAATAAAACTGCAAGTATTTCATGGTTAGGCAAAGTATCAGCAATTTCAAACTAAGCAATTTATCATAATCACACTCCTATATGGCGAACACTACGTTGTCAGAGTTTCGTATAGTTTCAAAAAGAAAAAAATGCAAGGGTTGCTGCCACAAGATTTTGGGCCTTGTGTACAATTTTCAGAGTGGCTCATGCAGCAGCGAACAAGGGATCCCAACTTCTCCAAGCTGATTTTTTTTCACAGTTGAAGCGTATTTTGCTCGCGATGGGGATTTTTGACATTCACAATAATCATCATTGGGCTCAAGCTTTAAAATCCTCACGTCATTCCCCCATATAATCAACATCGATGCAGTGTAAGCGCATGGGTAGGAGTGTGGTCGGAAAACGTGCTGAATGATCAAATTTAGCGCTGACATTGGCGCGCACGTAGTACCCTACTTGAAGCTTTAAATTTCTTTAAGTCATTATAACTCGAAAACTAAGGAGTTTTGGGCATTTTATCATTCCTGAAAATCGATTTATTTTAAGTGTTTCTACCTATGGTTGAAATTTGTCCGCATAAAAAAACACCCTGTATATATGCTTATATATCATCATGATATACCATCATCGCTTAGGATCTCCTCTGTGAGCGGGCACCATTGTGATCACCTTGGAACGCGTCGCATCTGCACCCTTGGTCACCCAATCAGGCTTCGCTGTGCGAGCCACGCCATCTACCTATTCATGGGAAATTTCACGTTACCAAGAGAAGGCATTCACTAGCAAAAAACTATCTAACTCGGAATGGCGCTAAGTAAACATCTGAAAAACTCATATTTTAAGTTGTAAATGATAAGGAACTCAGAAAATGAAATTTATTAAATACTTGATGTATAAAAGCAAAACAAATTTATTTTGATTACCCAGATCTCAAGGAACTTTGATTTTTTTCCAAATCAGGGTCATGATTTTAAAATTTTCAAACAGAAACGATCAGTTATTTTACCACTGTATATATCTATTGAATGGTTAACTTCGGCTAAAAGTTTCTTTCTCTTGAAGAAACCAAATTTGATAAATGTAATAAGAAAGACAGGCATCCGAGACTGTGGTCTACGCTCCGGTAAGCGACTTAAAAATTTCCCTTTATAAATAGTCATGGAGTAAAAAAGGGGGTAATTTTCCTGAACTGCTAGAAGCAGCATGCAGCAAAGCTTTGGTGACTCTAGTGATGCAAGCACGGCTACATACTGTCACTAAGTTAAAAATAGGTCTTATTCATACTAGCGACATTAAACTTACTTTGCACAGACTGAAGTATTATTCTAAAAGTACAGTAGCTCACTTAAAATTTGAGAAGTAACGACCTATTGAGAAGCACGCAAGTGGAAAGTCTCGAGTTCCTTTCCTGAGAAATCAAAATCAGAACCTACCTTATGGAATTTACCGGGAATTGCTTCTGGTTCCAGAGCAATATACTATAATCCATAGTACTAGCTATGAGTAGAACAAGCAGCTCCTACAGTGGATTAGTTTACCAGGAATTTTCGAGAACCCAAAATATTTCTCGGTTATATTATTTTCGGAAAATTTCGTGACTTATATTGGTCCCGATTTTCGGCGAGAAGAAAGCTAGTAAAAAGTTCAGGGTCCAAGCGTCTGGGCAAAATCTAATTCTCTATTAAAACAATAGTTACCTGTTCGCGATAACACTCCCAGTAACGTATTTCGTGCGTACTGTGACGATCTTATCGCCCGCCCATGGGCTTGGCTCAGTAAAGCCGTTATAGGTCAATCCCATTCACTGACACAGCTGATATGATTATACTCTGACCATTTTATCAAGGCGGATTGGACATGGTCATATTCCTCAACAGCGTTGCCAATTCTATGGGCATTTCTGAGTTTCTGTTCGGCGTATATCTTAGCCCCGCCCACTACTTGCACGGAGAGCAATCTCAGAAATACCCATTGAATTGACAACGCTGTTCAGGAATTTGACCACGCCCTAACTGCCTTGATAAAATGGTCAGAGTATAGGTCCTTTGACTTCGCCCTGCTTAAGCGAATTTTAAGCATTAAAACTGAATCACTTCCCTATGAAACAATCGGACACACAAAACTGCTGTATAAAATAGAGCTTCTGGCTGTCTCAAGCGCAATTGGGTTGCTTCTCCATCTGCAACGCTATTCAAAAGACCGAAACCAACACTCTTGTTTGAGGTCTCGGATGAAAAGGACTGTCTTTGATCGACTTCAACGCACATCTCAAACGAACCCATATATTCATGAATACTCTTCACATCATAACTTTCACTTCAATCGCTAGGTTTCTTGTATGGAGAACGGGTGTCTTCTGAAAGAAAGTCACATATGCTTGTATCTCTCTCCTTGGCATGCGATTCGCTCAAATGTAAACAATCGTTGACGTAGACAATAATCTGCTAATACTGAAGTCAGGGTATACAATTGTACGCAGATGCATATCTCGTATGTCGGCCGAGACACAAGGAGAGTAGCAGCCGATAAACTGTAGCCCTGAAAAGCACTCAAATTTAGCTACATTTATCAGCTGCATGTCCGCACATCAGTTGCGCTTGCGATTGGACTGTTTGACCCCGGCTCAACGCAACTTTTCGCACTCATTTTATTAGCAATTTTTCACGATAATTGGTTGATACCCTGATTTGTTTACAGCAAAATGAATTTGTTTACTCAGTATTTACGGCAGATAATATCGTTTTCTTTGCTGCGGCTTCTTCGTTGCAAGAGTTTTCTTCCGATACATTTGCATGGTCTTCACCGAGGTGTACTCTCGCATTCTCTTCGCACAGTTCTTGCGCTTGCAAAATCTGTGCAAAAACATAATATTAGTCACCATGGTGCACAGTAATGAATCGAATAATAACGCTTGTTTTTTTCACAAAACCAAAGATCCTCAGAATTATATTGTCACTTGTCTCGAGAAGAAAAATAGTTGGAATGGGAATCAGTGCATAAAGGGTTCTCTGGTTAGGTAGTTGGGAGTCCGGTAGAAATATTTTTTGCCTTTACTATATGCTCGACTATCCGGTGTAATCCAGGAGGTGCCTGATTACTAACTGATGAAACTTCAATAAAAACCTTTTTAAATCAAGATTTCGTCCTCAAACAAAACGTAAACTGTTCTTGGTGTAGTAAAAAAAAAATGTGTATCAGTAAGAAACACAAATTTGTTGCAACATGACAACGACGGTCGATCACTATTGTTATATTGAATAGCTTGAGCCTTCTTTCCTCAACAAAGGCCATCTGTTAGATCGAGGAATAAGCAATGGACAAGCAGAGACCAGTATGAGTATCACAACGATGTTCAGAAAGGGAGAAATACCTAGCTATTTTTTTTTATAGAGCACAAGGAAAGCTCAAACTTTGAACACATATTCTAGACTTAATCTGGAATGAAAAATGAAAGCCAACTAACACTAAAAGATTTACCACAGCAACTGCAGTTTCGAAAAGGCCAATGATACCTCGGCATCAATGTTTTAAGCCACACCATTTCCCGAAGACTAAGTGAAACAGGATGGGTTAGCGTAGCACTTTCCACAAAGTCCTACATAATCTAAAATGAACCAAGGAACCAGAAAGAAATTTGTTACTCAGCACATCACATTGACTGAAGAACAATGGGATTTATGTTTATTTCAGTGATAAGTAAAAGTTCAACTTGCTCGGCTCCGATAGGAGAAGGTTTGCTCGATGTACTCGTAGGGAACGAAATGCTCATTAATGCACTAAAAGTAGTGATAAGTTCGGAGGAAGAACGAAGAAGTACTATGGTCTTTGACCTGATATTAGCTACTGCATGGTACTGGTCGTCTTGTTAGGCTACCCGGTAAAATAACGCAATAGTGTACAAGTAATTAAATAACCATGTTTTAACTCATTTAAGAACTGCAATTAACGCCCGGTGTCACACAGCAAAATCTCTACAAATTTTTTTTCCAGAGGTGAATGTTA
>LQNS02278183.1:1903281-1938987 GCA_001587735.2 Parhyale hawaiensis
AGAAACTCAGACAGTGGATGACTGGGACAGTTATAGATTTTATACAAAAAACAGACCCCACCAACTCTGCGACGATGCGCCAGATCACAGGGCACAACACCACCCAGCATGGACGCACATCGACGAACCACTTTGTCTTTGATTTTGAAGTTCCTATTGTTTTTCTGTGGGAGAAAATACCCGGCGATGACAGAATGTACTGGAATACCTTTTAAAAATGTTTTTTAACCTGGCCTGGCCCGGCCTGGCCTAACAAACCTATTTAAAAGGTATTCCAGCACACTCCGTCATCGCCGGGTATTTTCTCCCACAGGAAAACAATGAGAAATTCAAAGTTATGTATCTAAAAAAGTAGGTCCGTCCGATAAAAACTGGTTTCAAATTCGCTATCTACATAAAAAAATGAGTCAATTAGGAAAAAGAATTTTTTACGTACATGAAACCAAATTATGCCCAAGAGTGTACAGAATCTTCAGTCACTAAGCACTATTGCAGAGTGAATAAAAAACTGGCTTGTAAACAAACCATAAAACTCGTTAAAGTACATTTACAATTTTTAAAAAGCAACTTATGTTAATTTTACCATAGCCTAAATCTTTGCCACTGCAAATATGTTTTGCTGCTGCGCGTACATTAACATACCGCGGCAAGCTGGATCTATGCTCAAAACTGTCACGTTGAAATGAGCGAAGATGTCGCTCGTCTGTCCACGGATTTAGAAGACCTTGGCGACGAATTGATAACGCTAAGGAGGTTAATAGCAGGAGCAGGAAACACAGCTACATTTTACCGTACTGGCCGTAACATTTTTTGTTTTTCTATGACAACTCCCTTGCCTCCAGTCACAGTCTCCCAGCTATTTGTGCAGCCAATCAGAGTGTAAGTCTTCACTCACTTGTTTGGATACGGCGCACCACCATCCAGGGTATTAGCGCCCTGTGTGTAAGTCTTGTCGGAAACTTCAGAGGCGTGTTGCAATCAGGCCTTTGGTGTCACCTGTGCTCCACCGGCCTCCAATGCGACATAAGGTGGGTAACACCGAAGACAACCCTCCTAAATTGTAGGGTTATGAGCTGGGTAACACCGTCTTTGTTTACAAACATTGACTTTGATGCTGAACCATTCATATCAGAAAGTGTAGGACTGCCATAAATTGCTGAATTCTATCATTTCAAGCACGTGTTTGCCCAGTTTTCTTAATTTTTTTTTCCTAAATTACAGTGAAAATAAGGCTCCGTCAAAATGTATATATTCAAGCTTGCCGAAAATTCCGCAACATTTTGTTGGGGCGCCGAGATCGCTCGTCGCATTCGCTGCTACGCGGGTAACACTGTGAGGGTAACCCCGGCGGGCGTCTGATTGCAACACGCCCCTGGTCGCGCAGCGTAACGTCACGCGCAATCCGTCCGCCCCAAGGTTATTTTTTCAATCGACTTTCCGTATAATAATATATCATGGATGGACCATTTCTGATGTTAGTGAAAAGCAAGTTTAAGGCGGAAGAGAGGGCACTGCATTAAACATACTGGGAGTATAGTAGCTTGCATGATTTCCAATAAGTTCATGAACAGGGGTAACAAGAATGGGGTTTCTGTGTTAGAGAGACAACCATAACCATTTTGTATGAAGCAGCCTTTTGTTTTCCGCTAAACCAAGAAAATATTTCAATCCATACTACATGCATCCGCAATACGAACAATATGCAGCTGCAAAGCGCTGGTGTTTATTCCTCGAAATGCAAAAACGTCTCGAAAATTTGTTTTTTTGCTCCTTGCAAGGTTTTAATTGCGTTCGGGCCCTCTGCTCGCTTGGGTAATCCAATTATCTTTGGCAACTAAACTCCGGTCACAATATGACTCTTCTTCTATCCAACTTTTTATAAGCAAGGGGTGAAAATATTGCAATATTTATACCTTAATTTTAGGGTGACTGGGACACAACACTGTCTTGTGGATGTTCATCTGCTGCGACGTAACAAAAAACTAACTTTTCGCTTTACGCTCGCCTGTTATCAGAGCTACATCGTTCATGCTCCGCAAAAGTTAGGCGGGTTAGGTAATATTCATGCTCACTCAGATGTTATAGAGAAGGCCATACGATGTTACTCCTCTCCGTCTCAAAATGTTTTGATAAATACGCAATATTTTCAATACGCACCAATATCTGTTACCTTTCAGACATAAAGGCGAGTTCACATAAACAACTTTTGTTCGCTCAAGTCGTTCAGTGAAAATGTTGTTGACAGGCTGTCAGTTATGATTTAACAAATACTTTTCTATTAGCTAACTAGATACATCTCCTGAACTAGATTCTTTTCAACAGTCCTAATGAAACATGAACAGGCCCTATTAATTTGTAGCAGGAGAAATGGGTTTACTAGGAGTAGAACACCTGCTAGCCCTGTAAACTTTGCAGCGGGAAGAAGGTCCTACTCAATTTTCTGGTCAATTTCACACACACAGCCAGACTGCCCCCGCTGGATTAGACTGCCCTCTGGCCACCGTCGCCTCTAAGCCGGGGATTTATGAAAGCCGAGTCGTCAAGCCAGCTGTTAATTGGTGTCTTCATTCGCAGATACAAATTGAATTCCGAGGAAGACTAAATAAGGAAATTGTGGATATTTAGGATGTCCGACCGTGTATGAAAAATCTCCATATTACAACTGGAGGGCTAATCTGCCTATAGTGCGGTAACGCCATGGGTTGAATCTATGGTGTTACTACACTAGTCATGCTGACCCACCAATTAAGGCCAGTTCACACGACGGTAACTAGCCTCACATTTATACGTCACAGGACCTAAATGTTTAGTTGTGTACTTCCAGGCACAACTTTATATGTTTCAAAAGCTATGGTAAAATGCAGCCCTTGTGTCATAAAGCATTATCTCAAATGTCTCCCTGTACAGTATCTCAAATGTGTCCCTGTACAGTATCTCAAATGTCTCCCTGTACAGTATTTAAAAGCTGAAAGCGGTCTTACTTTCGGGCAGAAGTGGGCGCTACTATAGTTACAAAATCAGAGAAGCAAAAACCCATCATGCCAGGATTTCTGACGACCCTCCACCNCCCCCCCCCCCCTCCCTTTCCTCTCTCTTGTTTTCGTCTGGCTTCTTGAATATTATTGCCCACCTCCGCCCTCCGGGCACCCACTAAATTAAAAAGAGCTGTAGCTGTTATTTCTGCAACGAAGTTCTTCCGAAACCAAAATATAAACACATTCCGCACTGCGCTGACTGTGCATTGGAAACTTACATAAGACGTCAGTACCGCATGTCGTGGTCATGGATCAACTGATTTGTTTTTCCTTTGAAATTTTGGAACTGATTTACGAGATTTCGATTCAAATCTCTGATGCAGATAGTCTCATTTTACGAGCTATAAAATTGTAATAAGCAACTTCTTTCTCGAATTATTTTTCGCGACAGCCTCGGCCAATATCAAGACAGACTGGCAGAGGCATTCGACCTGAGGAAGCTGCATATTGAGAAAAGTTTTTCCATATTTATTAAACTTTGGCATGGGGGGTTTTCGATCAGCAAGCAAGGCTTCTAGGAATATTGAAACCCACCAAACTCTAAAACTTTGACTTGGCTCTCGAGCGCGGAACACAGAGTAATTGCGATGTTCATTTGTTCATTTCGCAAGGCAGTGACGCGATGTTTTGGGGATGAAACTCTACATATTGCGATGTTTATTCGTCCTCGGATGCGTTGAGGATGAAGCCATGCATATGAGGCCATCATCAGATAACGATATCTGACGAACGTTGAACACTTGTCCATGTTTTGAATTATTTAAAAGTTTGGGTTGGATGCTCAGAAGAAACTATGTATCTTTCATGTTTCATATACAGTAGTAGTAAGAACATTGCCCATCTGTTTGTCATGTTTTGAATAATAAGTCTCTGAGTGCATTTTATTGGAGCACCATTTATGACGAAAGCGTCTTATGAAGCACCGATAACGAGGATTTGTTTACTCCTTTTATCTAAAATCGGCCCGTGTCGTGCATTATTTCCTTTGTCTGCTCCCCAGTCTGACATCTTGCGTTGCTCAATTAAGCTGCTCATTTAATCTATCTCTCGAGTTACTCCTCTAATCTGATATCCCATGTCGCTCCTTTTATCTGCTTCCTTTAGTCTGACAAGTCATATGTTGCTCCTTCAATCTTACACCTGGTGCTGGTCCTCAGTCTGCCCTTTAGCACAACACCTCTTTTATATAATGTACGCCTCCATTCTGACATCTCCTGCTGCACCTTTAATTTAAGATCTTGTGTTGCCCACGTAACAACCTTTGTTGCCGTTAGCTGGCTAGAAGCAACTCCACTAACTCGTTTACGTAGCCGCGGTACGGCTTCAGCTAGCGCAAAATGTAACTGTATAAAAATTTTCGAAAATCTCATCGCTAGTGCAATTTTACACAATAGCAAGTGCCAATGGAGAAGCTTCAATGATCGCTCCTAATTACAAGCAGCTCGAAGTCCACAAATACTGATACTTAAAAAATTCGAGCACGATGTTCATAGACGTCATGCTGAAGTTACGGCCAAGACTGCGCAGTTGGATTAGTTGCGTTGCTTCTACGCTGCTAGGGGCAACGAAAGTTGTTGCGTGGGCACCGGGTTTTGCATATGCTCGGCGAAAATCTTCAAAGCGAGATTGTTGCATGAATGATATGCATACTGGTATAATTCTTTGACGTCCCATAGACACTATCGGTGTAGAAAGATTTTAGGGTGAAATAGGTACAGATATGGCTAGTTTATATATATATTTTGCAAATAATATATGAAACGCCGTCTATTGGTATTAAGGCCAGTTCACACTAGCAACTTTCGCTCCGCTTAAGCCCATCAGTCGTTCAGTGAAAACGGTGTTGACAGGTTAGTTGGGTTTCACACTTGATTGTCCTTGTGAACGGTTCGTTGGTAAGGTGTAGAACGTTTTTCACAAAACGTATACAGAAACCATTTGTTCGCAGCGTAAATGGGTTGCAGTTTACAGAGTTACAAGGATTCTTAACCAAGTGCTAACATTTGGAACTTAACTATTATTTATGACGAACTCATGAAAAGCAGTTTAGCTGCAACTTGTCGTCGACAGGCAGCTTAACAGCAGTGTGTGATAATTTGTTGCGATAATACGAAAGGTTTTGACTGTTTGTGTTCTGTGTTCTCTCCAAAAAACGACAAATACGAAAAATTCAGCCTTAAATCATTATAAATCTCTGACTGCCAGGAGAGTCTTTATGTATCTTGCTGCTTCTATTTACACAGCAATGAGATTTTAGCTTAAGTTTGCTTAATAAAATGCCCAAACTTAGATGTTTGACTGTGAAAGTGGAAGAGAAGATATTTAGAACATTTTTACTGCTATTCGTTATTTGAAACCTACGAAGTGTTTATTTATGGAAACAACACTGTTTATGCTCAAATTACGTTTCAAAAGCAATTGATTCTGGCGCTTTATAAACGACCAAACTCACCCGAAGTTCGCGACGTCGGTGTCAAAACTTCAACGTGCAGCATTCTGCCGTCGCACACCCTACCTCTGTCAGTCGTCAGGGTAGCGGCGTCGTTTCTTAGCTGACGGGCTGTAACGGAAATGAAAGCTGCTAGTGTGAACCAGCCTTAATAAGACTTGATTTAAGCTAAGCCCTATGCGTTTCACCAAGGCTTCACTTGTCTGGTAATTCGAATAGGTACATTGGCTTCGTCCTTTTTAATCGAGTTTCATGCGTCAACACTTAACCAACCAATCCTGACGCAATCAAAACTCTATCCTATTCCCTTAAATGAATTGCTTGGCTGTTTTGAGCGTAATCGGGTTATTGTAATGTCTCCTAAACACTCCGAAGTGGTGAAAGCAACGTTTCTTTCTGAAGTTCCAGATAAGTCACATCTCGTTGGGTTTAACTTAGCCCTTTATCAAACACCTTGAACACGCTTTCGAACAACTAGTTTTATGTAACTAACCCCAGACAGTCATTGGCCCAATAAAGGGTCAACTCGCCCTCGCAATACCAATCTTTGACACCAGCACGAGACTGCATTTCCGAATAAGTCGGTGACATCAAAGTAGGAATTTCCGGTTGCGGCGTGTTTTCCTGAAGGGCTGAAGTTTTCCATTCAATGACCATGTACGTTTCAGGCCTGCATAATTCGCTCATTTCTAAAAAGCAAATTGAATCAGATTGGTTTTTTCCTCCTCTGCAACTGCAATCGTGGGGTTTCGACTTGGCCACTTTGAATCGAGTTTCAGTTCTTAATGGCAAGCAGATTAAGATTAAAGGGAAAATTTGAAGCGTAATCGACTTGTAATTAATGCCTGAAAGTTGATCCAAAGGAATCAACGCAGCGTTCAGACTTGAAGATCCGCGCAAGTTTAAGCCAATCGGATTAGCTTAGCTCGATGGTAGTGGGTAAATCTAAAAACCCCATTTATTTTTACAGCACGACGCACATGGATAGAGGGGATACTCGTCGCTACACAGAAACAGCTTCACTCCATCGACGAAGGACAATTGCAGTGTGTGCACGTGGTGATGAGACAAACAAACAGAAGTACCGCTGTCCCCTCTCTGCCTGCGGTAGTCGATGCCGCGACTGATATGGAGAAGTGAGGGAATTTCTTACAGTGAAATGGGAGAGCCAAGGGGAAATCGATGCTTCCTTGGTAACGTTATTTTAGAATGGAAAGAAATGAAGTGAAAAAAAATGTTAGAGAAAGAAACGATATGATTGTTAATGAAAGCAGCAGATTTGTGGCCACGCTTAACGCTAAGCCGACGAATCAAACACACGTGCCACGCAGCAATATCATTATTTGAATCGTTACTAAAAAATACTCAGCAGAATATCGGGAATTGCAGCCCAGCCACAGGAATCAAAAACATATTCCTGGGGTCCGCGTCTCCCCAGCTTTGTTTTCTAAGATGCGGTTGGCAGCAGCTGCAGCCAAAAATGTGCACCTTCTGTTGAGTAGCGCAGAGACTGACCATGATATTTATGGTCAATATCAGCTAACCCATAACGCCCAACGTAAGTTTCCAAACTCTTGTTGGAATACGACTACTAATAATGGCCAAAATATTGCCTTTTAACATTACTAACAGCCCCTGCAAATTTCATAAAGATCCATGCATTATTTTTTTTAGTTATTGTGCTAAAAAGCATAAAATTAAAAAACAGTGACAAACGAACGAACAAACAAACGGATCATTACCAAAATTTGGTCATTCACTCTTTGTTATATACCTAACAACTCATGTTAATTTCATAAAAATCCATCCATAAATTTTTGAGTTATGGCATTGAGAAAAACGAGGCAGCAAACAAACAAACAAACGGACGGACATATCTTCACAAAAAGTTAATCATCTGTTCCTCCTAACATACCTAACAATCTCTGTAAATTTCGTCCAAATCGGTTCGTAACTTCTTGAGTTATCTTGGTGACAGACAGACAAATAGACAGGCAGACAAACACGACGAAACGACGAAAACATAACCTCCTTGGCGGAGGTAATAAGAAGTTTGTTCATAGTGGCTGCTGCACGAGTTGCTCCCCGTCTGCGTCTTGCCTCCTTCTATAACCTCCATTATCCTACATTAAAATGATCGGGAGCCACGTGTCCATGATACCTAGAGCCAATCGACGGGAAATATTCACGAAGCCCACGCCATTTTATGCAATCCTGTGATACATTATTCAGAATTATTCTTATGGAATTCAATGATGAAGATAAACTGTTGGAATTAAAGTTATGAACGAGGAGACTTAGAGCTTCTAGGTGATTTGTATCTAAAAAGAGAAAAATGAAGAGAAATGTCTGTCCCTGATTCAGAACGAACAAAGGTCACTGCTCTTCTGAAATATAAATTTATATGGCTGTTGTAGGCTGACTGCTCAGTTTCTTCTACTCACACGCACGAAATATTTCACTTCTCCGATTATTTAAAATGAGTGAAAATTTGTTCTGAAAAAATAGCAATTCTCGCATTTCTACTACAACTACGAAATTCTAATACAAACGCACCTATACACACACACATACTGCACCAGCCAGTGCAGATTCTGCAGGTGGTTACATTGCCGCTACTGCTGCAGTTCCTGCAGCCCTATGAAGACTGGAGGCATTTGTTAATTAGATTCTACAAAGAGCATTCATTTGATGCTTGGAATTGGAAAAGCTCGTGGCGGGAATAATAAAGCGCGTCGTTCCTGAGAATGGGTTGCCAACATGGGAAAGGGAATGCACCTGGTATCGTGGGTGCTGTTGCGAAGCTGGGAACGGAAAAAAAAACTCCCGTGAGACGAGGCCCATTTCCTTTGTCCAGCATACAGATAGTCCAGTTCTACTTAACGATGTAGTAGGCCGGGTACCAACGAACTTAATTACTACGTCTATGGTATCTAACGTGCGAACTTAGTTAACTCAAATGTTACCAGTTTGCTCATTCCCACAATCTCGACGAAGTCTTTAAAAACTGTTTCAATAAAATATTTTCTTATGACTTTGTGAGTTTTCCCATGCCAATGAAGTTTTACGGAAATTACACCCAGTAAGATTTTTATTCTAAAATTAATTATATGTCAACTTCTCATCCGCTTGTGAGAGATAATGATGTATAATTAAGGATTCATCCACTTGTTTATCGAATAAACAAGTTTGTTAAAAAATGAATACATTTGAGACTAATTAGGAGAGCAACAGTGGGACGCACATGTGCTCCTCATTCATCTGAGACAAACAGACAGACAGACAGACGGACTGTGCTCCTGCTGTGATGCTCATTATAATAATGATGAAGTAATTTGTAGCAGACAAATGTGCTGTATTTCTTCCATCTCCCTGCATGTAGGCACAAAAGGTGTTAACACGTGTAAAATTATGTCATTGTTTTGGCTTGATACATATTGTGTGTAGTAGTAGTAGTAGTATAGAAAACTTAGTATCCCAACCCACGCAGTCCAACAATGAAGCAGTAAAAATCGAGGGAAGGAAGTCGCCTTGTTTTATCCATTTAACTTTATTCACTTTGATTCTAATCTCCACACTCATCGCAATGTTCTTCTTCTCAACTGATGTTATAGTTATCCATAACGGGTCTTTTCCGTTTGATAGCCAGCAATATTAAAAAACCAAAATACACTTTTCTGATGTCGTTTTTTATGCTCTTTCCAAAAATGTTATTCCTTTTTTTTATAAAAATAAAAAAGTTGTGACTATTTATTCAGCGATTTCCACATTGTAGTTTGAACCTCCAATCTTCATATGATGGTTTAATATTTCATGGGCACATTTCTGAAACGAAAAACGTTAGCTTAGGACAACGAAAAAACGACGACAAACGAAAATTGCGTTTCTTAACAAATACATACATAAGAAATATCGATCTTTAAATGCTCATAATATTTGTATTTTTTGAAAATATATATATATTTGGAAAGAGCATAAAATTCTGCTTTAGAAATGTGCATGCTGGTTTCATAATTCTGTGGGCAGTGAAACCGAAAAGATCCTGATTTGCTAGCATACATAATACTGTCAACCATATGAACCTCGTACCTAAACCTACCAGGCCCTAAAGTGAGTTTTGCATTTGATAACTACCCGGATTCATGCTCAAAAATGAGTCCAATTAATGGAATCACATAATTTAGCCGGATACAGTTTGGAGATGATGGGTCTATAAAATTTAGTTGAATAAAGAGAAGAACAGTACCCATCCTCTTCTGTCTTCAGGGCCAAAGTGTATCTTCTTGAAGTATTTAGTCTCATTAGATGCAGCGCTCTTTGTGTGTAGTTAGATCGTACGCTGGAGACACCAGCTTTCAGCCAGCACCTGTACTGCGCCGCTACTAAACCTTTTATCACCATACAGGGACACCGACTCACGTGTGGCGAAGTGTAGTGTATTGCACAACTCGGACATTGTCCGAAGACAGGAAGAAAATCGATTTATATTTTGTCTGGATGCTGTGAATAACATACTAATATGGAGACGGAGAATTGGCAGTTTGCCTGCAGATTACACCTGTGTATGTACTCATAATTCCACATGTTCTTAAAGACATGCTTCAAGTAACTCAATTTTCCACAAAGAGAGATACAGATTAAACTTAATGAAAATAAGCTTTCCCACTAACCAATAAAACCCGTAATTCCTTTAAGGGGACGACATTGATGCTTCGGTTGTATTCAAGGCAAAAGAGAGCAATAGCAAGTATAAGAAAGTATTAGGAATAATTAATAAATAGCTACTTCTGCTACTACTACTACGTAACTCGGTTATTAAAAGAAAAAAAAAGTGTAAAATCAAAAGGTGAGGGGTGCTTTAGGGAGGCACTTCGTTGCCATAATGGTGGCAGATTTCCGTAGTTTCAAACCTGCATGAGGCCTCGTATGAATGTCATATTTTTGAAAAATATCTTCCAATTGCAATCTATAAGATTAAAATTGTTTTCAGTATCTAGACCTGCCTCAGAATTGATAGATGGACCGTTTGGAAACTAAAAAGTTAGTCAATTGTCTCCAAACAAGAGTGGGAGGTAATTAATCATTCCTTTCGGTGACTGGTATTTGCAACGACTCAGAAACTACAATTAAAACTGCCTTGTTCATCACTAGCGCGGAGCCTGCTGTCTAGATCGGAGAATTAATTGAGCAATATTTTACAAACACAATTAGTCCTTAGTGGGGAATTTAAACTGCATTGCAAGTACGGTGGGGGGAAGGGCAATGGTAGCTATAGCAAGTTGTGGTGCAGAGAAAGGAAAGAGAAAACATTTGAAGTAATCGCTACGGCGCAGAGACAGAAGATCTTGAACACCTCATGCTTTGGTGCAAACAAGGATGTGCTAGAGCTTTACAGTTGTGGTGCCGAATAGTAGATAGATGATAAAAATTCCAAATTATGGTGGCAAAAGCGAAAAAAACAGTTGATGTTAGGAATTATGGGGTAAATTTTCGGTTTAGATCCTTCACCACTTTTTTATATCTTGACACTTTCTACATGTTAAAGGAGTCATTTTAAGACGTTTTTCATGAATACCATTTTGTGCACATACTTCGTTTTCGAGCTGTATAGCGCTAGTAAGTTCCCATTGTTTTTCTATGAGAGATAATAACCGGTGTTGTTAGAGGCTTGCATGCGACCCCACAGGTACCTAACCGAACCTAAAATAGGTTAGTTTAGGCTTTTCGGGGTCGCTGACTATTTTTCCCCATAGGAAAACAATGGGAACTTACTAGCGCTATATCTCGAAATCGATGCGTTTGCACAAGAAATGATATTCGTGAAAAACGTCTTAAAATGGCTCCTTCAACCTATGTAAAGTGTCAAACTATCAAAAAGCGGTGACGGACCTAAACTGAACTAATGCCAATTATTGTGCACAGCGGCGAGGTGGTGGTACAAGCAGAGATGATACTTGGGATGTCAGTGCTAAATGACAAATAATGTAATCTTTTCCACCTATGATTATATTCAAGATCCTGGGTGCTCATAGGTTGTGAGTTAACAACGAGGCAACCAGGAGTAGGCCTATGTGGCACAGTGAAAGGGAAATAAATCCTAAAACTTACAAGTATATTCAGGCAGTAATTAGTATATAAGAAGAACAAGAAATGTGCTTAAAGGATTACAGATACTGTAATTATATTGAGAATCTAAAAAAAACTGAAAGAGAAACAAATACTTATATTAGGGTAAAAAATTTTACATAAGAATACTTCTCTTTTTAATGAGGATAACATAGCTGTTTAGCAATGTTTCTATCCATGTGCTATCCAGCGAGTGACTCATGCAACTACTGAATGCATTTATGCATCGCAATGAATATGCCATTGGACAAGCTTCAAATTACCATATAAATTGCTACAATTAATCGCAGCTCATCAAGTTAAGTGGAATGCATGCGGTCGTTCTCCTTCTCCGCTAAATGTTCTTTACGGCATCCACAGTAGAGATAAATGTGTGCTACTGGACGTTGTTAGCATGGATGTGGGGCAGGGGTAGGGGCGGCCACATCTTCTAAATAGCGATGTGCTGCACATTTCCGTGGCAGGAAGTTTGTAATTCCTTCATAGACAATAAAATGACGTCTGGTATACGCAGGAACCAAGAAAGGCTATTAATACGAGCAAAAACTAAAAAATTAGTTTCGATGTCAGTAGAAACTAGAAGGTAGCTTCTTACAAAAGATACTCGAGGACAGCATCTGCCACTAGCTGGAACTCGAGGATGCGTTCTGGCTTACTGTCCATAATAATGTAGTAGACGTCGCCTAGCTCATGAAAGAATTACAAATATCCTGGTACTGCAATCTAAAGCACCCTTTTTTAAAAGCCATTGGCAGTTGTCTTGCAACTTCGCCTGTCCCCGTGGAATTCTTTCACTATCAGTAAAAATGGCATTCCCATTTTCTTGACGGCCAAAAAAATATGTCACAAATTACTAATATTGTAATTATTACTGCCGTTATTATTATAAATATTCACATTGCTATTAGTAAATCTACACGTCCGAAAGTTGAGAAATAAAAAAAAGAAACCCAAAATGGAGAATTAATGTTATTCGTAGGAGCAACAATACAGCCCAATCGTAAATGATGCTACAGAGCTCAACGTACAGAGCTCTGGAATTAATTATTCAGTTCCCATGACTGTGGAAGCAGAGCTTGTCAAAGTCCTGATGCCCAAGCAATTAGAAAATTATCGGAGTCGGGCGCCATGGAGGTCAACAACTATTTCAAAACTGTGTTTCTAAATAATTAGATAACTCTTTGAAGATGACTTTTCCTCAATCGTTTGACGGAATATTTATATCTTGTGAAAATGTACGGCTTCTTATTAATCCTTTACCAAGCAAGTGACCATATATGGTTATTTCTATAATGTCATTCCTACGGAAGGTGCTTCAGCCTCTCGGCAAAGAGTTCATTTCTTTCAATTCAAAAAAAGTTTGGTTCTGCTGAGAGATATCTTGTGTCAATATGCGTCTACTAACGACAGTCTTAGTTATTTGAAAAATCAATTAATTGTTGCCACGTAATCTATTCATTCCCTTGAAAATAAATAATATTGAACTTCACACACAATGCAAAAAATATGTTTTACTTATACTTAATACGTTAGCAGGTTTGATGAAGCCAGCTCTACTTTCATCCCCGTAGCACTTCAGTTCTCAACTGGTTTCTAAAATGCTATTCATATGCACTTTGTTCTGACTTTGTGTTA
The DNA here is from genome assembly GCA_001587735.2 of Parhyale hawaiensis. Classification (NCBI taxonomy): domain Eukaryota; kingdom Metazoa; phylum Arthropoda; class Malacostraca; order Amphipoda; family Hyalidae; genus Parhyale; species Parhyale hawaiensis. The sequence goes on from LQNS02278183.1 coordinate 1,916,527, forward strand.
TTTTGAAAAGTTGGCTTGGGAGGAAGCTAAATTAGCAGGCAATGAACATGCAAGTGACCATTAAATAACTCCACTGCCAACGAGGCCGCTTTGTCAAGGTAGCAGAAAAAAATTAAGTACAAGTTCTTGAAGTCGTTCTAATTTAAAATTGAGGTTGGACATTTGCATGAGAAGCCTCTTATAAGCTAATGAACAATTTGAGAGTACGTAAACAAGAGGGATTCACAATTGGTAAATCAATCGCTCCACGTGTTTTCTTCATATTATTGCTGAAGAACAAGAAACCAATCGTAAAATATATAATACTAGTAATGATGATAATGATAACAATAACAACCTTTCTATAGTTACTTAAAGCTTCGATAAAATATTCCCGCTTTCCATCGAATAAATTAAATATTGGTAGAACTTAGAGTAGATTTTTTTCAAGATTTCAGAATTAAAGATGATTAATTAACCTGTTATTTATTGATGATCATCCTAATTTTACGCGTTTTACAGAACAACACATAGCCTATAATAAGGGAATATAGGGATAAGCCGAAATGTTTGGTCTAGCGAAATATAAGGACTGCCGAAACATTCAATCTAGCCCAACGTTTGGTCTAGCAAAACATATAGCCAACCAAGACGTTTGGTCTACGCCAACGTTTGGTCTACGCCAACGTTTGGTCTAGCGGAACAAATGGCCTTCCGAAACGCTTATTCTAGCCCAACATTTGGTCTAGCGGTAAATATCGTCCCTGCTTTGGCGAAGTAAGATGTCTCAGTTTAAATGTATTCACTGTCATCACGTGCCACAATGTGCGTAAATTATCTTGTCTCTGCAATTATGAAACATATACATGGCAAAACCCCATTAGTAGTTGCAAGCTCAACAGTACGAGTATCGTTTTGAATATGTGTGTCCGAGCAATGTCTGTTCCGTTCGGTCATACATTCTGTTTTTTTTTTAGTTTGATATGCAGAAAATGTGGTCAAATTGTGTTTAGAGGCAAATTTTCCCGTCAGTCTTTCAATTAGGTTCTCTCAGCCAATAGTCCGAGTGCTGTCTGGTGCCCTTGTAAACAAATCCTTGTTCCTTCCAATAGACTTGATAAAATGTTAGCCGTTAAGTCGGTCAGCTTGAGTAAATGTCGTTGGTAAAAATTCTCTGATATATCTTTATTGTAAAAAATTCTCTGATATCTCTTTACCGTAAAAAATTCTCTGATATCTCTTTACCGTAAAAAATTCTCTGATATCTTTTTACCGTAAATACAGTGAAACTGTGCGCTTTTATGCTGCACGAACAACACAACAACGTTCATTAGTTAAAAGAACGACTTAAAAGACAGTCGTTTGATTAGGCCTTAAAATGTTTACCTCCAAACGGTACCAAGATGTCTGTGGCTGTCTAATGAGTGCTGACGTGCGACGATCTGTGATTTAGGGTGCCATTATTTGATAAAACTCAGTGGCGTATCCCAAATAACCTGTTCAGATGTTGTATTATTATTGTGAACTTGTTAAAATAAGTCAACATGCAATATCTGTTGGCTTTATTTCATTGAAGTGCCCTCGTTGTACAAGAGCTAAACACAAGCCTATTCACTTGACGGCCATCTTGCAATGGATTGTGCAACAGCTGGAGTTCATCATGTTTCATTAATATTCATGCCATTTTTTTCTATGGAATTCGTGTAAGTTATTGTTATCAGGAACAGAGATAGTTCTACACTCGGACAGCTTCAAAAAAACCTTAATTTTAATGCAAGTGAGATAATTTATATACCTAATGGGGAAGTTTCAAACTGGGGCAAACGGCACCGCACGCACCTTCATCCGTTATTGTTTATGATGACTATTAAGGTCGATGTTATCCTTATATACTAAAACGCTTCGTGCATTTTTTATAGATTTATTTATTTATGTATTTATCTACTTATTTCGTGTCCGCTTTGATGGAGATAGATCGGTGAAAAATAAGCCAGGTTGCAGATTTTATAAATCGATGACCAGGTTGCAGAAGATGGCGACGGGCCGACGGCTGATCCTTATCTCTTAATCTGAAGACCCTTCTTGCTTGAAACACTTCTTGAAATTGGAACTGCATGTATGTAGCTTTTGGAGTCCTATTTTATAACTTTGTTCTCTCAGGTCACGAGGCATAAATTCGGAAGATAGTCAACGAAGCGCTGTAGAGTGGTGATTTTTTACCGGCAGTAGACTACTATTTCTTCTAGCTTACTGTCTTTCACTTCGTCTTCTACAGTAGTATTATTCCCGTTCAGAGGGGGTCGCTGAAGCGGATCTTGCTAATCCATATATTTCTCTCTATTACCATGTGCTTCTTCAGTTCCATACCACGTAGCCTATATCATCCCTCACGCTGTCGTTCTCCGAAGGTGCAAATTTTGTTTCATAACCCAAAATTTCAGTGAAGCATATATTTAGGCTAAGTTCGCAAGACCGTATCTTGGGTATGGAGCGATGACATACATACAAGCTGGCTGGAGTTACATTCAAGTTTATTGCAGTATTTTACTCGAGATTTTTTCTGCCTCTCACTATTGAAGACGCAAGCCTAATCAAAAAGGAAGATAGGGAACGTGTAATTAGTACGAGACTATTACAGTCCCAAGATCGAAGACGATCTACGAATGCATGGAGAGAGATGAATCGTCTATGCGATACAGTCAAGAAAGACTTGAAGCAGAAAGGTTACAGAAGTGAATACGAGCTGCTGATACGCGTGAGCAGTAAAATGAGGAAACGACAAGTCAGAGAAAAAAGCCCAGGTTGACTGTACGACAAAGGAGCAATGAAGAAAATGAAGCAAGTAAGAGAAGAGAAGATTCCGCAACGGCCTATATTAATAAAATAACCTGGTTCCGAGGCCTGACAATGTCGATTTTCTATAAACTCCAGTAGTTAATGTGGAGTCTTGGTTAGTTAGTTCACTGCCGAAAACCAATCAGATCATTCTTTAGCCTTCTTAGATGTCCTAGTAACTAACCAATACTCCACATTTACCACTAGATTTGATAGGAAATCGATATTCTCACGCATTGGAACTAGTTTCTTCAGTCACTGCTATGATCAATCTAAAATGGATGCGATAAAAACCTTACTATTTCGAACATACCATTCATCTAGCTACGTCCTAACTTGCATTTTCGAACGAAGTCCACTTTCTCCGAACATTTTTCAAAAATAATGGCTACCAGCACCACCTCCTGGACCACTAGCTACTGCAAATTGTTCGTAGACAAACTGTTCAATCTTGGCATTAATAAACCCTCGGCCCGTAAATTGGACTTCTTCCCTCACTTTCGTACTACAACGGAACGTCTGTTGGTGCAGTAAACTCTTTGAAAGCGTTCCTCTCTGAAGCGTACCCTCATATAAACTTCAAATTTTCCTACGAAAACTCATTTACCATAGGGTCCTACTTCAAATTTAAAGACAAACTACAGTCCAGTCCAGACCACTACAGTCCAGTGTTATCTACCTTTATCAATGCCAGGCCTGCAGCGCCTGTTACATCGGTAGCACTAGACAGCGCTTCAAAGTCCGTATTGACCAACATTTAGGTGTATCCAGTCGAACCGGCTTACCAGTTGCAAAACCCTCACAGTCAGCCCCTCGCCTGCATGCCGAGCAAAGCAACCATCCCATCAGCAGGAACAACTTCTCAATCATAGACTCTTCCAACCCAATCGAGCTCACAACAGTAGAGTCCCTCCACATCTATAGAACAAAACTTAGTCTTAATATTATGATCTCAGCTGTACCGCTGCACACTGTCCATACCTAGCCTCACATCTACTGACTGTACAGGAGCTGACATATGGCCCCTCTACGTGACTCCGTTCATTCGCGTTTCAGACCTCCTCCCCGACAGCACCCATGCTCCTTCCCCGTTTAGAAATAAAGAAACTTTGTATTTTTATAGGTTTTAGGTTCTTAATAGTTTTTCTGATGATGGGATCATTTATCCCGAAACGTTGAAGAATTTTAATTATGTCGATTTCATACTATTAAATAATTACCCTAGTTTAGTTTTTTTACCAATTATTATACATGAGATTTAATTAACTGCACCGTGAGTAGCTATACAGACCTGACGGCACTGTATGGCCACATCTCTCTCTCAGATAATGGCAAGCCCTGCACTACGGCCTCGAGTCTGAACTGAAGCGCGTATTTTGGTAAGTACCATAAAATTATCTCAGTTTCCTCGTGAAATTAATGAGTTGAACCTAATCTCATTTCAAGATGCTATTACATGTCTTCCCTAGAGCAATACTGATACGCAATGTAGCTTGGTGGGAGAAATATGGTTGAGCGGTTGTCGAGGTCTGGAGTGTTTGGGCAGGTTTGAGTCTTTTTGTGTTATCTCGAGTGTGTAGTTTTGTGCATTGTGTGTCTTTATGGATTAGCCTGACTGTGTAGCGTTGTGCCTAATGTGTCTCTATGGTTTATTCAGAATATTGATCATTGTGCATCGTATCTATCTATTGTACGTGAAAAGGGTTATGTATTATATAAGTACAGCCATTATTCGCTTAATTAAATAAATGCGACCCAATTATATTGCACTTTAATTCTTGCTCTGTTGTGGCTTAACCATTCACTGCAAGATTTGATATTGCCTTTCCCGTAGAAACAACGCTATTACAATTGTATTGTATATGATTCAATACTGATTGAATGGTTAAAAAATAAACCTTCTAAAGGTGACTGCAGGAAAAATATACGTGAATACCTATAGCAGGTGAAATAGATGCAATGTTGAGTATCATTTTGTAGGTTTTGTAAATAGTAGGCAATAATAAATAATATTTGTTGCTACAGCGAAGTACGTTCTACATTAGTGACTTCTAGTATTGGTGTAAGTGTTGTTTCTTAAAGCTGAGGTCGCCTATCTCTATTACGTCCTACGTTTATCTTTGTATGTATGATGCAAGTGATTATTTTCTTGTCGATAATGTATCGTTGTACATAAGATATTTTTAATTAATAGAAAGTTGATGTTATCGTTGTACAACATATGAGTCCTTCTTATAAATACACTTTCAATACAATTGCATATGCATGAGTCTTTGTTATTACAAGCACACATCATATGAATATTTATTATAAGGAATGCACGGCGCACATGCACACACATGATATGACTATTTATTTTTAGGAATTCATATCATCGCTGTGTACATTCTCCAAAGCACCTACTTCTCACTCTGAGCTTGGAGAGGGGCAAATTGTCAAAGTTGTTGCAGGCAGCGGCCCTGGGAGAGCAGTTGCCATGGCGGGTCATGTTCTAAAAATGCGCCGCCGCCGCTAAAATATGGAAGCCAAAGTCAGAATGGAAGCGTGTGGCGGGAGAGCGAGCATGAAATTCTGCAGTTATATCCTGCATTCGTTTGCATGTTCACATCTCGCACGCGGCATTCATGTTTTTTTTTTATCCATTATGTGTATGATACTTGGGCTGGTGAAATATCACGTGTAGCTAGAGCATTATGTCAGTTTCAACGAAATTTTTATATATTGCTCTGTGTAATAAGAGGTTCTTTAGTTAGATGTTTGTCAGCCATTTATTTGCGCCACTAGTAAGTAATGCTTGCCTCCCATTTCGCTACAAAATGTACGTATTAGTTCAACATAATTTGGTTTGCTGCAAGTATAGAATCCGCTCTACAATAAGTAAGGCTGCTCAAATAATTGTTTTTTATAAAGAATAATATTCAGTTAACAGTATATGGTAACGTATGGAACGATTTTTAATGCAGAGGCCATCTTTTCTTCTTCATTTTGGGACTCTTCTTTTTTTACTATAAATAAACACTACACAAGTGCTTAGTTCTTGAACTGGTAATGAAAAATATCTTCATTACACAAGTTATACTAAAACGAAATGTTTGCGTAGTTCCTTTACTAGTTCGGCAGGGAAAGTTGTCCCTTTCAAACACAACATTTAGGACCCAGTGAAACAAACCGTCATGTCATAAGAGTACTTTATTTACCTACATTACATTACGCAGGTGCAGGTGACAAAATATAAGTTGCTGTATATACAACAGGCGGCGTACCATGTTAGAGTTTACCACAGCTAATATTTTTCTCTAATGCCAATATCCAGTGTCTCTGCATATGTACAATAGAAACTACAACAGATAATATTATATTCGAATACTGTATAAAAAGAATGAAACATTGCCACGGCTCCCACCTTCCATTTTATAATTACAACGATCCTTAACTGTTTTATTCAAACTTTTTGTGTATGGCTACATTATATTCTGTGTTAAATTACGGCTGCTAACAGTTTTCAAACGTTATCGTCTGTGATGGTTGGTAGAGATTACTGCATATTGACACTGAAGGTCGTTCGGTCACGTCAACCTGCCAGATGGTTGAACTCTTGTTGCTTTTAATGTGCTCGGGTAGCGTCTACTGTAGTGCCCGTATGCCGGTGCGGGGATACTGACCCTAACTATAAATGGGAATGGTTCGGGAGGGGAGGGGGAGTCTTTGGCCGTTGGCGCTGCAGCTTTCGACGATCTGTGATCGACAGCAGCCGTGCTGTTCTCTGGGGCCGGTTGGCATAGATCTGCGGCACAGCACGAACCAGTGCTTGTGGGCTTCCTAGTGTGCGGTCAAGTTGATCGTAACTTTAACCTTAAAACATTTCAAGCTATACTGTAGAGCAGTATTTTTCTGTAAAATTCGACCTAATTTTCAAGTTAGCTTTGAATTAATTCTGACTTTAAAAAGCCTTGATAGGCAATATTCGACATAAGCTGGGCAGAAGCAAAGTATATTTCAGAAGAACGAGTATATGAACGCGATTAACTACTCTTAATGACTGAAAGGATTTCCGTTATCAATTTTGATGCTATTTCTAATGGCCTCTTTAAAATGACTATGGACGAGAGAAATTGGGAGCCTAATGTGTGTAGTGCAGCAACGCCTTAGATTTAAGTTAAGGCGTTGCTGCAATAGTCATATTAACTCTCAATTGCCCTTATAGCTAGCAACAGCTGCAAGCTGACATTGATGTTGTTAATTTAACACCTGGCACATCGAGTCGTATTGTAATTGAATTGTAGGTAAACGACTTCGTTATGCTAGTCTGCAAAAAGGTTATTATGGCGCCGCTTCACATTACAATCAACAGTAGCGCTAACCAGCACCTCCTGGTAACGTACCTTGCAGTTGAAGACCTATAGTAGCGCAAGCCATTAACCCTTAGTGAATATCTTTAATTTTTCTTCAAAAACTGACAAGTTACTCATCTTGTCAAATTGGCCTTCCAATTACGAACACAAATCGGAGCTAACTGCCTAAAGTACAGTGAACTTAAATTTTGCAATGGGCTTTTTCCAAATAAACTATCATGTGCCTCTTTTTCACATTTACTACACACAGTATATACATTCCGGCTCCGAACAGTGTTTCACTTGTATGATATGTGCGTAGTCTGCTTACAGTTTAATTTTATTACTAGCTAGGTCACAGAAAGACTATGGTGCGCATGTAGTCTCTGGCTGTGCAATGCATATTTCTGTCAAGTTAAAATATTGAATACAACTCACTATACTCGAACCCAAATTTTATGGCACGATACTGAATTTAATAGGCTGCTGTAAACCTTAATATTTTTCCTAAAATTATTTATTTATGTTTGGCTTTTTAAACGAACTATCACTGTGTACAAATGAATTTTACGGCAGCTGAATAAGTGCATGAGGGGAACATACAGTGCAAATTAAAAAATTTATGTTGACGATAGTGATATTTCCTGACATAAATTTTTCTGGGTTTACAGTGACATGGAAATTATTTCCGCCAGTATTAGAATTCACACCTTCTTCAACTAAATACCGTGCATTGTCCTTCGCCTACTCACTGTCTATCAAATATACCAATATGATAGAAATTTCGCGATCACAGAATACTAATGAAAATCTAATGTAAATATCGCTAAATCAACGAAAAAAAATCTTTATTGAGCAGCAAGCAAAAATTATTTATGTATATCTTGCCGGAAGTTTGAAAACTTTACATTTTTTTTTTAGTGGAGCGCTGAACGAAAAGTGTTTTATCTGTACAGTGCAAATAAGCTCTTAATTTTTGAAGCAATTTAAGTGCTCTATCTGAACAGTGCAATTAAGCTCTTGAAGCAATTTAAGAAGAAGAGTTTCACGAGTATAAAACAAAGTATAACGTAAATTTACGAGTTAGATCAAGCCTGATTAAAGATGTGAGAGCTTGTAACGGTAAATCAGGTACAACCTTTAAAAACGAAAAGACGTTATTTCAGCGATCAAAATCTACAGGAAGTAAACTGTTCGTTCTTGCGTTCACTATACCAATCTCATAATCTTACCAACTTACATTCTCATTGGAACATATATAAAGTTTCTTCATCCAACATAGATCTTAAAAATATTTACGTAGTTTCACTCTGTGCGTTATTTACACAATAAATTATTTATTCTAACACGTAAGTGACCGTAAATGCTGATCTCGTATTTATTTATGACCTATGTATGTATGTGTCCCTATAGTTCTGGAATACGATACTTTAGTTCCGTCATTTAACCGCTTAAGCAGAAAAAATAACTGCTTATCCGCAGCATATATATACTTTATACGTGACCCCTGTACGAAATCTTCGCTTAAAATGCTCTACTATTGACCACATGATTCCATGCGTCTCCAAGAACAGTTTTTTCTTTGCTTCAAGTCGGTACATTGAATGGAACAAATTTTATCAAGGATTTATCAGTTTGCCATCAGCCTTAATCGCGAGGAGTGGACACTGGCCAGTCAAAGTATCGTGGGACCCAAGAACTCTACTATTCCCCAACTAAAACCGACACTGAATGACCTCTCTTTATTGAGTTAGCGAAGGTATCTCTTCATTTCTTGATCTAAATGCTTGTTCTTACGATTGTAAAGCAAAAATACCCTAATCTAATTTACAAGCTTGTTCAAGCACATTCACGGTTGAAGTAAGTTCTTTGTAACTTTACGACTTTGTGTTTCAGCCAGTACAGACTACATTGGTACTCAAGATGTGCTTGTAAAATTATTCTACAATGATTTTCAATTTCTATCGAATTCAGAACTACAGCAACACTTCACCGTTCCTGTTTAAGTATATCACTTTGCTTGCCCAGGGAATCCTCATCCCTTAACGCTCGAATTGAAAAACTGTATTCATATTTATAACGCAATGGAATAAACACTGAATGTTTTTACTACTATGTTGGGGCTCATATCACAATGTAGCGTGAACTGGGTTCTGTAGCACTCAACTGCATAATAGAAAAGTATCGCCCCATGTACTCCAAGGCGCTTAGGTTCCACCCCTAGTAGGTCACCAACAACAATTCTACCTTCAGTGACAGAGTGGATAGAAAGCTTTGCTCGTAGTCTAGGGTCTAACGTTCGCTTCCTTGCCAGGGAGGTAAGCGTCGCAATGCTTGGAACTACAACATCAATGTTTTTGGCTGTTAAAGTTCACTGCTAGAGCACTGACTCAACTAGAAAGGGAGACAACGGGGCCTCGCAGTTATCGTAAAGGCTTTTCATCGTTCGATGTCATAGCTCAAGCTATGGTTGACTGCGGTCGTGCACCCATCTGGAGCTTAGCGGGTGTTATGTGCAGCTCGCACTAGTGCATGTGAATTTTTCAATTGCAGTGTGCGGTCAAGCTTACTTTTCCTTTTTATTTTAAAAGTAAAGCGCTTTTGCTTTTAGGTCCGTAATCATCATAAGTTGTGTGCGATATCATTTATTGTAGTCCAATCAAAGGTAATTAACATCATAGCTAGCAGCACTTGAAACAATGGAAAAAAATGTTCTGTACATGATTATTCCCCCATTCGTCGTATCCACTGATTAGTTTCAGCTATAATGGAAAATTTCATGGCACTTATAGCGGCCTTATAGTGCCGCAACCGAAGCAGGAACCTCATTTCCATTTTGTGCAATAAATTTAGCAGGATGAGACAGCGATGGGGCGATTTCGCCAGAGCTGCTTGCGGGTTGCTGTGCACATTCACAAATGGACGCTTGTGACTTAGTGACTCCGCTAAACTGAAAGTCGTTTATTATTGTTGAAGGCAGTAACTCTCAGAGTCTGCATGTCACTTTGTTAAATTATTTGGGGAAGCAGCTAATTTCCCTGCAAGACGGAAGCCAAACAATAGACGCAATGCAGTCTACATTGTAGGTTTGTTGAGGTGTTTCCTTTGTGTGTCTGAAATCTTAGCGATGAGCCATTTTACTTGTTGTGCTATGCGATGCTTTCCGTGAGTACCTATAGTAGAACATATTAATATTATTACCATTTTTATCGAGCACCCAAGGAGAGAAACGTTTTGAGATCAGTAGCCTATTCAAATGTTCTCACAAGAATTGGAGAGTATAATTATATAGAGCACCCAAGCAAGGTAAATTGTGTCATTCGGTATATGGCGTTTCCGTGGAACATCACTAGACAGTAAAATAAATAAATATTGTTTATTAGGTACACATTGTGACTTAATTATCACTATTTACATTAGATACAAAGTTTGGGCAATAACATCATTGCACACTACACTTCATTGCGGTCCACTGTTTGGCCCCTGTTTGGTCTTAGTATGCGCTGCCATCGGCTGTACATGTTTGATATATGTGTACTTGTTAGTTCACCGAGAGCCTAAAATCGACGTTTCATGTTTTCTAAAAAAACGCGATGATAAAAAACCCAAACATTGCTCGCCTGACGTGACCTAATATTTAGAATCGTTATCTAATTAGGCTACCTAAGTTTTTTTGGATCTAAGCAAACCTTATGTTATATATAGTTTTTGAGCTAACCATTTTTTGGATTTGAAAAAAGATCGAAACGGAGATTTTTGGCGGGAGGCACTAATTTAGTTCAACATGTGATCTATGCTGGAAAATATTTAATGGAGCACTCAATGATGGCAATTGTTGAAATGAGTGGTTAATTTTGCCTTGATAAACTCATAATCTTTTTGGGGCATTACCCCTACATGGGTATAGCACGGAACTGGAGAAAGCTATCGTAGGAAGAACATTATATACATAACTATTTATGGTTATTTGCCCGATAAAGGGTATAGCTTACGTCTTCTGATAAAATCGCACCAAAACGTGGCAAAAACATTTAAAATGTTAATCTCATGTTCGTCCTTTTTTGCAAATGACTTTATTCACGTATGCGATCCCCAAGGAACTCCTTTTTCTTCAAGCTTCTGGACAAGTTCTGTTTCCATTTCATGGATGTTTGCTTCTGACACACTCACGTTCAAGCTTAAATTATAAAATTTCATCTTTGCTCAATTCAGGAAGTTGCAGTAGGAACGAAACTTTTTAAGCTAGTCATTAACATGATTTTCACGTAAACCGCCCAATTCTCGTCCTATACACTTTCTCTCTGGCTCTGACGCTCGCTTCCGTGCAAATATCTTTCCTATTACTTAAATTCTGTTTGCCCGAAGCAACTGAGAAGGTCTTGGCTTCTCTACAAAAGTCTGGTTCCAATCTCGCTCTCATCTTTGGAGAACGGTCGGGCTCGCTTCCAAAAGACATTGTCTGCTATACACTCAGCCGGAAGAATATCCAACGTTGCTTCTAGAAGAGTGTACTTCCTGGTGACCGTCCTTTATTGCATTGCTGCTAACTTGGAACCGGCATGATCTGAAGTTCCGGTTGATAGGTAATGTTATCATTATATTTTACAGCTGAAACTATTTCATGTTTACTATTTCTAAAGACATTGCTTTTCAAATATTCTCTCCGAAGTTGAAGAGTATCGAGTGCAAAAGATGGTGATCACTGGGTTTATTAATATCTTAAATCCACAATGCAGTCGAAATCCTATATTGTAAGCTAAAATCTTGTCTCTGTTTCGAGAGATATGTTCCTTTCGAGAGGTTTCCCCGTTAAGAGAAAATAATTTCCACAGCACACCTATTTCCTTTACTTTTACAGAGAGGTTTTCTTTGGCTGATACTACTGCAAATTGTGAAGTTGTGCTGAGTACACTCGACCAATTATGAATGATTAACCATTCTGCAAATCACTCTGTACAGGGTATCGACTTCCTGCCACAATTAATACGGTCAGTGTTTCTAGACTTTTCCTGTTCTGGAAGCCCTCGTTTCAGGAACTTTCACTGCTTAACAACTGTCTGTTTGATGAGTTCTGCAGTATTATGTACCTTTGGCACTTGAGATGGCAATAAGACATCAATAAACGATATTTTAATGGGGAACTTCATCAAACGGGAGCATACAGAAAAATTTTACTGCCCTCCATAATTTTCAAATTGTCTATAATAGTGATGGTAAAAAAGAATTTGGGGCCTCCTCAAACGCAGTTTTATATTTTACCTCCTGCGGCGTCCGAGAATTTTACGAGGGGGCACTATATTCACCGTCGTTACATATAAAGTGATGCAAGCAATCACGTAACCAATGCTGCAGCCGACTGATTTGCTGTAAAATGGCTAGTATACCCAGTCGAGGAAAATGACGGCGAAGTATTTTCATGGACACCACTTCATTATTCATGCATGTAGTCGTGATGCTACGCTAGAGAATGCAGATGCGACGGCTTTGGTTTCAGATTGAATGAATCAATGAGAATTTTAAGCCTGTTTGCAACAGTCCACTCTGACGGAAAGAAGAAGGGACGTATACTGATAGGCTACATAGAGAGAAACGAGGAACCCATGCGAGAGGCTGTTCCCTCACAGGATTACCGCTCTTGAAAAGACCAAATTAGAAAAGTATAAGGAGAACAAAACAAAGTTCATCAGAGAAGATCGTCCAATGCCCTCTGAGCGAGCAGCAGATGTTGATCTGTGAATCGATTTTCAAGAGACTTGAGCCTGACCCATTCCACTTCGTCAGATCACAAATATCTTTCAACCTCAGCTACTAATAATTGACGCAATAATTTTATTTTTATTTTATTACTAGAGTGCCCGTGCTGTCAAAAATGACAGCGAAGAATTTGAGGCGACTCGTCTTCATTTACTATGCCATTGTCACTAATATGCTTCCGAAGAATGCACTACAACAGCTGTCTTAAATTGTAATAATGGATAAATGCTCTCTCTCACAATTCATGTAAGAAGCACAATCTTCTTCAACCATAGATTACACGTGGAAAAAATCTTACATTAGAAAGCAGCAATGCCTCCGTAAATTTTAATGAATTTCCCGCCGCGTATCCATGATACCGAACCAGCCTTCAGTACATCGAAGATTTTGTGTTGAAGTGAAATCTGCTACGTCAAAAGGAACACGGCAAGCGGAAAAAAATAATGTCTACTGCCCGTGAAAAATCAGCGCCTCGCCCGCCCTTCGTTGATTAGCTTCTGAATTTGTACGTGGTATACTGAGAAGATATATAGTGTTTGATGTATGGAGAAAGTTATAAGACAAGACGGCATGGCCGCGCTAGGAGAAGCTATCATATCTCTATTTTTTTCGATTACAAGAATAGTTACAAGCAACAAGAACATTGAGAGAAAGGATTAAGGAGTTGACTTTCGCCATCTTCTGCAACCTTGTCACCGATCTCCATGAAAACGCAACCTAATAACAAAATCTGCAACCTGGCCTATTTTTTGCCTACCTATTTCTTCAAGAGCGAGACCCGAAACGTACCAAAATATTCAAATATAAATATATAAACATACCTCCGCCAAGCGAGATAGAGAGAGAACGGTAGCAAAAAAATCAAACTGGCTCGGAAACCATGATTTTCTTTGTATCAACTCCAAAATCTGATCATTTTTGCCTTTTGATAGTAATAGCAGTTTGTGCAATTTTCTGGAAGATCCGTTCATAACTTTTTGAGTTATGCTGTTAACAAACGTAATAACAAACATGAGTCAAACATACAAACGAACGAACCGATCTGCACCAAAATTTATTTATTTGTGTCTTCTAACATTATTAACAACCCCTGTAAATTTCATAGAGGGTCATTCATTGTTTTTTGAGTTATTGTGCTAACAAGCATAAAATTAAAAACAGTGACAAACGAACGGATCATTACTAAAATTTGTTCATTTACTCTTCGTTATATACTTAACAACTCATGTGAATTTCATAAAAATCCGTCTATAACTTTTTCAGCTATAGCATTGAGTAAAATGAGGCAGACAAACAAACAAACAGATGGACCGATCTTCAGCATAAGTTACTCATCTGTTCCTCCTAACATACATAACAATCCCTGTAAATTTCGTCAAAACTCGTCCATAACTTTTTGAGTTATCTTGGTGACAGACAGACAAATAGACAAACAGACAAAGAGACAGACAGAAAGACAGATAGACAAACCTGACGAAAACATCGGAAACATAACCTCCTTGGCGGAGGTAAATAAACACACGACGGTGTTTATTATATGGTGCTGATTTTGCTGCAAGCAATTTTTGTGGACACACTACGAAGAAACTGACTAATAAATACTCTCTCCCCTCTCCTTCTCCTCTGTTCTACGCGTCAAGTTTCACAGCAATGTAATGTTTCAGCTGTACCACAAAAGTTGCTTGAAATTATTGCTTTGTCTCAGCCCTTTAAGTCCAAATTTAAAAAAAATTGCACCGATCAGCAAATTGAGTCCCAATTTTGTTACTGGAAAGTTTTTTTTTAAATAACTATATGGTAATAAGCAATAGTCCACACTACACTGTGCTGAACTTTAACATTGAAATCGTGAATCCTCCATTCCTAGAAAAAGACAGATAGAACTGTATTATACCTCTCAGTTGTGATCGTCTTCTGTCGTGCAAATCTTTCTGTTTTTATAAACACTTGAAATAAATGCGTGATAAATTTATCAAAATACAGAACTCTCTCGGAAGAGCGCTTTACGTCAGTACTGTCTTGATATAAGATACACACTGATAATTGGGCAAAGCTGTCGCTTTGTCTAACGAGCGGAATTCTTTCTTGAAGCTAAATTTATCCTTTTTTGGGGCATAACTTCTTTTGATTTTACAGTGCACGTCCTTTGACGAAAAGTGCTGCCTGGTAAATTCTTGTTCTCAAATCACTGTATAAAATTTTCAGTGGCCACGCTCGTTTTATTGCAAAAACAGCTCGTCACCTTAATTTAAGTCTGGCCTTGAGGTTGTTCGTCTAATATCATATTGATATTGCAGGCAACTTACACAAATTGTGCGTTGCCGAGCAAATATTAAAAGAAAATAAAGGGCATTACATCTCTGACGTCCAATTACCGGAGATGCAGTCTAATAACAAATCCCTATTTCTTAATTTTCCGATTATTACGAGTCGAGTTGCGGCTTAGAATAGATTAGATTGCTGTCAGGAGACGGACCAAAAAGCCCATTCCCACAGAGCTGCCGGGATCTACGCTCCAATCCTCTATGAGCTATTGCCACAGTGACGGAATTAAAGAGAGCGAAGTGATGTGTACTTATTCCTATTTTCTATCTCCCCTATTTATTTCCGTTCGACTGTCTATTTGCTCGAATCACAGGCTCGCCCCATAATTGATTCAAGCTCAAATTAGTTGCTGTGTAACATCGTCTCTCCGCAAACTAGCTTGCTCGATCTCGCATGCACTGCTCGTCGACAACAGCAGAATCGCGTCGCTTCTGAAGGATTAAGAGCTTTGCGCTAAGGTTTTGATGTCTTCCCCAAGTGCTATTGTTCCATTAATTGCGGCCTGAGGAAAGTGTGGAGACGCTTGTGAGGCGGCAGCTCAACTCGGATGAAGTTCATTGCTCATCCCGTATTGCAAGAAGCTGTTGATGCGAGGCTGCACCGAGCATTGCTTGCATGTGACGCTGTCTAGGAGCTTGAAAGGCAGAGGTGCCGGTGTTGTGCGTAGCATACTTGAGAGTCGGGTATAAAATGGGTGCGCATAAGGTAGATTTGGAGCCTATTTTCGTCGAACTAGGCAAAAGCTCAAAATATTAAAAATCGGAAAACTTCTCTTGCCCAGCACTTTTTCCCGTATTTCATTGTGAACATATGGAACAGACTCCCTCAGAAGCTCTCGGTTTTTGGAGAGTGAAATCATGCAAAACTCGTATCAACAAACACTGGGATCAACACTCTCCACAGCTGCGAACTCCTCCTCCAGGACCCTCCCACTCTGGAGTTGTTACGAATACTCTCAGGTCCGCATCGGCGTTTGAGAGAGGTCTAAGACATCAAGGAGAAGTTTACAGTCCACCCGAATCCGCTATCTTTTATGCCTCAACTATCATAAAGTTTCCGAGTCCCCTCGGGTGTACTGCAACTTATCGTGCTCGCACAATCACCTCCTTAGCTGATTCTTTCCGTCTTGCTCTTCTTCCTCAGATAGCTTAATGATTTCGACTTAACAGCAATAGCTTATAGAGGACCGGAGCGTGAGTGACGGCTGCTCTCAGGGAATGGGGCTGTTGGTTCATCTGGGAATGGGTTCTCTGAGAATGGGTCTGTTGGTTCATCTACAACCAGCTACCAAATCTAACCTAACTTCATCTAATCTGACATGTAGGTAGGTCCCATGCAATTCCAAAACCAAGACAACATTAAATTATTCCAGCTCGCGGCTATTCACCAGTGACGTAGAGAGAGAAGGGAGTGGTGCCAAAAGAAGTAGGGTTTGCAGTATCCCAAAGGGAAAAGGGGGGCAATGTTTCTTCAAGATAGGAACTTTATTATTATCATTGCAGCTCGCTGTAGCTTTAGCTGAAGTGCCAGTTGTATTGTGAACTCTGTGACTCTGTACCGTGATTGTGTATGTATAAGTAATCTGCATGAGGCACGACGCCCTTCCATCCGTTGCGGTGGAAGGTCATGCAACGCTGTAGGTGCAGCATACTCGTCCCTCTAGCCAACGCAGCTTGATATAAAAGCTAAACTATGACTTTTTCATTGCAGTTAATTTATAATCAAATACAGAGGGGTTTATTTTACTTAGTAATTTCATCTTTTTATGCAGTCGTTCTCTGTACCAGGCTTTATGCTCAAGTCTTTGCAGCACACAATATAGCATTGGCCCCGGACTTCACTAGAACGCAACCCGTCAGCCATTGCCGTTCACAGCAGCTAAAAAAGGTAAACTTACAGGTAACGTCAATTTGACCGCACAGCCTGCTTTGCTGAGAAACCCACACGTTTTGGTTCATACTACAGATATAGGCCAGCTGGCTCCAGAGGAGTATACAATTGCAATCGATCGCGATCGTCAAGAGCTATTACGATATCAACAAAAGGCCCTTGTGCAACAACCCGTACCGCCCCACTCTAACCCTTCCCATTTCCGAGAAAGGTAAATACCCCCACGGCAGCTGTGCAGATATCAATTACTGAGCCAGCACATCAACCGCCGCAAGAGCTCGCTTGCTTGGGTTTGCAAGTGAACCGGCAACTTTCAGTGTCATGAGCTCAGCACTCAAAGTTGTCGCTACGGCGGCTCGTCGGAACCTGCCAGCAGCTCATGAGCCAGGAGTCACAAGTATAAATACCCCCTCATTTACTTGAATAATAAGCTTCATTACAGTTTGGAGGAGGATTTCGACCCATCATTACAGCATACACGTAAGCAATTTACCTTAATGCCAGATCAGCAGCATCTGACAAGTTTCGAGGGCCGCTTTGAGCTGCGCTTGGGCCCGAATCAGTTAATCCACGTAGCCTTAGCATTGAGAGATGTTGTCATTTCTTAATGCAATATACTTGAAATTTACTTCTCGAACTATTCCTACTAATTGGGTCGTAACAAAATGCACAAAGAGGCAGTGCTGTCTTAGCTAAGGCGTAGCGCTGTTAGCGAGTGAGCGGAACAGAGCGAAAGTGACATTTCTGGGGATTTCTTTATAATATTAGGCTCTAATTAAATGTATCAGTATTTCATAATATTCCTAGTGTGCATTTTCTCATCTCAAATCTCGAGGGAGGGGAGCTGCCCCACCTTCCTCTTGAGGCTACTGGGATACTGTAATCCCACTGTGTTTGTATTGTGTAGTTTGTTTGTACAGTGTTTCGTGTTATTGCGTTCAGTTATTACATTTTTGCTTGTTATAACAAATGGTTGGCATGGTTATCTCGTAAAAAAGAATGATGCTAAGCGTGCAACTCGGTAAAAAGTTTATTTCGTACAGCGAAAAGCAAACATAGAGAAGTAATTGTAGTGCCAAGGGTGATAGTTAATTGTGCTACCGTTGCTGCTCTACTGTTGTTTTTATTATTAATTAACTGACTTTTAACCTCTAAATCTGGAAGAAATTAGAGATGAAAATAGGACTGACGATATGAACTGTTAATTAACAAGGGGAACTCGTTCGGGTTCAGAGGATCATTGCGCATCGCAACATCAGGACTGGAAGGAAAGGAAGTTCAAAGTAACGCCTGTCAGTAGGAGTAGGAAGCATAAGAAGCAATGCGTATGCAAAAGGAAAGATCCGCGAGTTTAAGCAACTTCATAATGTAACAGTTCAGTCGTCTTGGAGACTTCCTATCTTACGAATAAATTAGCCTACCCATCCCTTTAATAGTGGCCCTGTACTACCTGCATCACTTAGTACCTGCAACGTTTCTCAGGATGTCTTCGTTTCGCCGGGTTACGTTACCTCAGTTAGCTTCAATTTTTCGGGAACTTCAATCTGGAGTGCTTAATTAACTAGTTTGGATCGAGCTTCAGTCGTTTATCGCAAGCCAATTCCGCTTAAAACGCCTAAAACTCTCCAAAAACTCACACCCGTAGAGCAGTATTGCGTTTCCAGCAATCTCAAGATAAATTCGTTTGCGATTAAAGTCTGAAACTTGATCCCCAGTCGTGGGTTGACCGCTCAAGGCTAAACGTCCTAGGAAGTTGAGGCTAAGTCACATGGATTAAATTCTCGATGGCAGTGGATGAATCGAGTATGCTTTTTAATCCTTTTTCTCAAGAATTAATCAGCATTTCTCGTTAGGATAAAATGTTGCATCGTACATAGTCCACTGTATTAGAGGAAGGTTTAGCCAGGAATGCTTGTACTCCCTGAGGATACCAAATTTTGTCCGTGGATTTACAAGACAACGTTACGATAAGTTTTATGTTTCTTTTTAAATTATAGCTTTAATACATGTTCACCTACGTTCCCTCGCCTTCAATAGCTGGTTATTTGTTCCACACGCGCGAGAACTTGCTAGCCTCATACAAGGTTGAGCACCACAGAGCTCACGCGTGTTGCATAACCTAACTTTGCCATCCTACGCAGCCACCCAATTATTAACGCTCCTGGAGGCAGGCGTTGTCTCGGTCTCGCTGCTCCTCCAGCCTACACTGTACCGTAAAGCCCGGCCGCTTTGGGTAAGATGGCAGCAGCCCCAGACGATATAATTTCAATAACTGCTGCTTGGAGACGACAGGCCCTTGCCTGAGATGATGCGTTCTCGAGACTCCAAGGCGCCTCGTATGCATTGGACAAGCTTTTGAAATGGGAGCTTACACGGCCTGAATAGACAATGGAGCTTAGACAGATAATCATAATTCATGGATTTTCAGCTGCAGACATAAAGCCTGTGGGGCATAAATCGTAATGATTTTGAAACCCACTGGAAGTAAATCTGCAGCATGTGCGTTCTACAGCCTTTTAGAATGCGAGCTCACATGGCCTGCATAAGTAAGAGATCTAGATAGATAACTTATGGTACATTAGCTATTGATATTAGATTAGATAGGCGGCAGTAGACGAACCAAGAGACCCATTCCCGAAGAGACACCGGAACTTACAACCCGGCCCTCTATGAGCTATTGCCGTTGACATATATATCAACATTTGGGAAGTATACCGTACCTCGTATTTGATTAGAGCGATTTTGACAAGATAAAGGGAAGACTACGCCTCTTATGCGGTGAATGGGCTGTTGGACTGCATGAGTGCTTCCTATATTTCATTACTTAGAACTTGGTTACTTAGATATTTTAGATTACGGAACTGGTACTCGTAATTTTAAATTTAATATCCAGGAATTGTATACTCGCTGTTGGCTTGCGCTAAACCAGTCTCAAGACAGGGTCCCGATGAACGCTCCTCATGTAGCTATATCTCACATGTGCGATGGCAGCATCGAGGCGCACGTAAGCAGTGCAAATTCAAGACAGATAATTCATGGGTGCCGAGTTACTAGGCTTCACCGGTAGGGAGGCATTTACTCGTAACTTTGCTATGTGATAATCCTATACAGGCATTCGAAGTCAAGTTGGATTATTGAGCGATAGGGAAAAATTCAGCTTAAATACAAAATTCTTGCATTCCGATATACTCTGGGGTAGTTCATTCATAATCGTTCTGTCGACTTCTTACTTTTTTAGTTTCTAGCTTACAAACTCGATAAGTGTGTACCACAAAATCAACGTTAGGTATTTTTCAATTAAACTTTTATGACAGCCCTATTTTACAATGTAAATTCATAAAATTATCCAGTTTCGGAATCACCGCTATTTTGCGTACATGAAACGTATATGTACTTCTTGCTAATGCTAAACATAAACATAGTGCACACTACTTTCTTTCAGCCTAAAAAGTTTCTATCCTGTAAATAACGTTTTGTTTGTCTGCGTATTCGCAATAAAAATTGTAGATGAAAATCGATACACCGTACCATCTTAGGGCGGGTTCACATTGTAGTCTGCTCGTATTGTTCTTCATAAGCAGTACAAAGCGTCGGAATGTTTTGTTGATCCCGTGCAAACAACACAAACGTCCATAACTTTTGAGTTTTAATTCACTACAGATATAAAGCAACATCATTTAAAGTGCCCCCAGTTGCAAACATGGCGGCCAACATTTAATCAAACTGTTGGTAAACACACAGTTGTGTATGTAAGAAGACCAATAAACTTTCAGAAAGTTGGCACTCAGTTCACTGACTAAAACACTGTAGAGTTAACCCACCTTAAGGACGCTGGCACAACAGGAGCAGTTGAGCTGTGAGGCAGGCGGGCAGGCTGGCAGGCAGGCGGGCAGGCTGGCAGGCAGGCAGTATGCCCTACACACCTCGTGTAGTATTGCAGGTGCAAAGGTGCAGATTTGCAGTGTTGCCAATTTAGCATTTTTATACTAGATTTAGAATATTGTGAAGCGTAGCATCCAAAAATTGGTTTAGCATTTAGCGGGAAAAAAGCAGCAAACTTGAATATTTAGCATATGTGGCATTTTTCTGACTTATCCAGCCCTATATGCCGAATTTAATGCTCTTGACCCAACGTAAAGCACAATTGCGATAAAATTAGCCTTCATTGATTATTGCAGCATTGAAGGGGAATTGTAACTTTGCCGACCGTTCCAAACGTGTTTTAGATTCGTTCATTGTGGGACAGATAGAGTTATCGCCTTCGCGTCATTTGTCTGTGCAGGAGCTAATGAGTGCAATGCCATATCTATTATATTATGATCCTTATTCTTAGTGCCTTTTAAACTCTTAAAGTAATTCAGCATATCCATCGCTTTGGAATGAGTAATGATAAAGCGAAGTACCCTGAAAATTTCAAAAAAAAGCGCAAACTCGCCAGTCCATGTCAGAGTATTTCTTTACAGGTTAGGCAACTAAGGTGGAAGTCAAGTCAGCCATGTATATTCGCTACCATGCAACATTCAATTCCTGTGATCATCTAACGACTTGTGCAAAAATACCAAGTCCGATACTAAAGCAGTGATACATCGCACAATGTGTGCCAACGTAGTGGAAATTGTTATAGTTACTTATTTCAATGAAAATTTAACTTCTGAAAGCAAATTTAGATTGTAATTGAATGAATTTAATGATATCACTACTTACAAATCATTAATTTTTTGTAATTCCGGAAGAAGTCAATTTAAGGATGTGGCAGCATTTGCTTTAAAGCTAATTTTACTCCATTCGAATGCCGAAGTCGAGCGTTATTCAGCAGCATGAACGCCGTGAAAAATAAGGTTAGAAACAAAATGTAACTGCCTATGCTATCAGCTATTTTTACTGTAAAATATGACCTAAAGAGGCATAGCAAATGTTACAAAAACTTCAAACTGCCAAAAGTTACCATGAGCAAAATTGGATTTATGGATTTCTATGACAAGACGATAGCCTCCGTACAGAATGCACAGCTTGTTTGTCAATTATGATGAAATTGCATTAGAACTGTAATTCAGCGAATTTAGAGTTTTTCAAATTCCCTAAATGGGAGTTCTAGATTTTCCCAGATCTTAAGAAAATTCCGCAGATAGTTATAAAAGAATACAAATATGAACTTTATGCTAATCTCAATGTATGTGGTAACAGGCAACAGTTAATTATTTAACAACAAGTTTACTTTGCTTTTCTACCACGGAAAAAATCAACCACTCTTTGAATCCACGCAATATACCACCAGCGATGGGCATGAAATTGAGAGAAAGACAGTTTTAAGAGACCTCGGAGTGAGAATGCAAGACGATGCTACGTT
>LQNS02278183.1:1947743-1958553 GCA_001587735.2 Parhyale hawaiensis
GGGTGAGGTATACTCGGCGGACTGGTGCTCTTCATGAGTTTGCCTTGGAACCGTTGCGATGCCGTACGGGCCAGTATTCCCGTTCGTTTTTTCCATCGTGTGTGGATGTTTGGAATGGTTTTGATGGCTCTGTCTTTGCTGGTGCTAGTATTGGCAGCTTTAAACGATCTGTACACAGAGCTATTCTGTGAACTCGGATCTTCTTTTTTTCATTCTTTTGTTTTCTCCACCCGCTGGGCTGGTTGCGTTGGGGTTTGTTAACCTTATGGAGTTTCTCCGTTCCTACGTCGCCAGCCTGGTGTGATTTAATAATAATAATAATCTAAAAAACTCATCTGTTATGACATCAGAAGAGCACCGCAAGTTAAAACACCAGTCTTTTGCTGTTTTCCTTGTAATCACCACTTTTTATAAACCTATAATGACTGTGATACAGAAGTGAAGCCTTACAAACGAAGTTATAATTTCATGTCGCTCTCTTACCTCCACCAGTTCAATTGTTTTCATTCAGGCACTGAGAGAAACAAAACCCGCGTTCAATATCCTGCAGTCTAGCAGGTTTCATTAATCACAGCCTTTTGTGTTCTATTCACTGAAACACAGAGACCGTGATCGTAGTTACTGGGCTTCGGGTGGTCTTTTCTCGCAAGTTCTAGGAACAAATTTAATTCATTTCAGGCTGTTTCTGCTGCGATATTAATTTCATTCTGTCGAGATAGACGTTTGAGAATAAATAAAATTGTACCTATAGCTGTATGATAACACTAGGTTTCTCAGACTAATTTGTTTTGTAATTAATTTGATAGAGACTAATTGCTGATTACTATTTATCAATATGTAAATTTGACTAAGTAGTTGCTAATTAGCATTTACCGCCCCCGTAAACTCAATTACGCATTTGCTGATTAGTATTACCCCTCTGTAACTTTATAATCATGTACTTGCTGATTAGCTTTCATCACTGCCCTAAACTTGATCAGGTATTGCTGATTAACATCTACTGCTACCATAAACTTGGCAAGGTAGTGAGTGCTGATTAGCATCTACCGCTACAGTTGACCACTTCACACCTGGGACCTAATCTACAGTGGCTTAAGTCGGGATGTCATAGTCCACTACCCACCGCTTTCACTGCTAAACCTGGAAGAGTAAAGCTCAGCTAAAATTCCCCCATCTGTACACGGCAACACCTGCAATTTCCTAATATCTGCCGTGTGTAATCCAGTCTCGCTCCAGTGCTAGGGACCACGTTTAATTGGATCGGCTATTGAGAGCGGCTCTGCACGTAATGAGCATTTTCTGTCTGACTTTGCAAACAGTGCGTCTCTTTTCACAAAAAAAAAATGCTGAATGATTAGAAGTTGAGATTTTTGAACTTCTGGCAATCTACGGAGAGACAGAATGAATTTTTTTCTATTACAAGTTTGCAATCCATGTGTGTGAAGTTGCTAGAATCTCTACTCCTTCCCTAATATATTCACTGTATGTATATTCTTGTTCCCAAATGGCAAGATAGTTGTACTATCGACGTAGAAATCATTTCGCAAACAAAAGAGGCAAACTCGCCAATTTTTAAATAAGGTGTTACTTTCTACCAAATCAAAAATGGGCCAAATAGGAAATAAATTTCTCCTAACTATGCCGCTGTACGAACTAGCTCTAATAAATAGATATATTACCTACCATTGAAATCACGATTGGTAGCAGAATTCACAAAAAAATTTTAAGTTGTAGTATTTTTTCTTAAAATTAGTAGAAAAAATCAAAGTTGGCAAATTTTTCCCATATTTACCCAACAAAAACGCATTTTTCAGGAAATGCCAAGAGAAAGACACAGTCGATAAAAATTATATCACTGACGGTGAAAGTAAAATCTCCAGGTTTTATATATGCTGTAACTATTCACGAAAATGCAAATAAGGGGTTAAGTGGACGCTAAATTCATACGAACCATATTATGAGTTATTTTTTAGAGCTAGATCACAAATTCTTCTTGCACTCATCGAGAGTATGCAAAATTAAAGAAGCTGACGTGTTGCTGAAAGGACTGCAGCCAAAATTGTGCAAATGACAGCGGTTCCAAGCAATATACATACAGGCAGATGCTTTGATTTGAAACGGGAAAAACGTTTTCCAATAACGTATGGGGAGAGTTAGGTGAAAGAAATTTATCATACCCGTAGAATCTACGAAAAGAAACAAGTTAGCGTTTGAATGAAAGCTATAATATTGCAAATGGCGGCAGTAACAAGTATCATGGCTATAACCACGAATGATACCTGTGAAATCAGAAACAGTTGTAGATTCAGTTAAACGTTGAGGAGCATACGGCTTTTTTGGGGGGGGAGAAATCTTGGGTCTTGTTTGAAAACTGGCCAGCTCTCTATTTTTGTATTTGGTGCCGTATCAAAGATACTGTATAAATTGGTTATGTATATAACCTAACCTAACCTAACAAGACCCGGTTAGGCTAGGTTAGGTTAGGTTAGGTTAGGTTAGGTTAGGTTAGGTTNAACCGGGTCTTGTTAGGTTAGGTTAGGTTAGGTTATATACATAACCAATTTAAACAGTATCTTTGATACGGCACCAAATACAAAAATAGAGTGCTGGCCAGTTTTCAAACAAGACCCGAAATCTTGAAATATCAAAATTAGCAGATCCCCCTTATTGCTACTCAGGATTTTCGTTTCCATATGTAAACACAAACCAATTATTTTCTGAGTTAAAGAGGCAAAATCGCAAGGTTTTAATTATATAATCATTAACCTTTTGCGAAATATAAATAGGCATAGGCCAAACAGACTCTGAATTTATTATGCTCACCATACTAACTAACGCTGATCCTATATATTTATAGACGTAGGATTAGCGGTAGATGCTAATTAACAATTACCAGATCATTATTATGGTAGTGGTTAACGCTAAGAAGATGCAGTACAAAATTTCAGTTGCGGCTGGACTGCTGTGGCCCTGATGAGGCGACAGTGTGGGATATAAAATATTACTGGCCTGGTGGGCCGACAAAATAAATCTCCAGGAGAAATGACACGACCCTTAAAGCCTGGGCAGCTTCCCGCAAATGGCCAAGTCCTGCCGCGCGTCCAGCCGTAGTAAACTTCTCGGGAGGCCATAGCGGTAAATTTTTAAAAAATTACTACATGGTATTGAGCTATTTGAGTTCTAAAAATCGATAGCATAATATTAGAAAAGAGTAAGGCTACCAGTATATAACAGTCGAAAGTGCATGCTTTTTCATATTGATTTTTTTTATTCAGACAGAATAAAGATTTTCTGGACACTTTAAACTAAACAGAATCAAACCTGGCCTCACTTAGCCTATGCTGAGACACAGTAGATTAAACTAAAGTAATTTTTTAGAAGTCAAATAGCAGAGCACCATATTTTTTCATAAGGAATTTACCAAAAACCCACAGACTATATATAGTGGGCGTAGCGTGCATGCTTCAGCCACATTTGTTTACATAGCCGCAATAAACATTGCTAATACATACAAGAAAACTGTAAAAATACGATGAATAGGTTGAAATTTTAAAGACAAATGGATGGGAAAAGTACTTTATGTTTATATATAACCTGAAGGTAAGCTAATATTACTTAAACTAACAATGAAAATTTTAAAGCTGACATCCAACATTGTAGTAAATCTTTTTCGTTTGCTCGATCGGGAATGAATGGTTACTACAATATACGTCTATGAATCATCGCTAATCAGACATCGGTTTTTTATGCATTTTCCAGTTTATCGTTGATGAAAAAATTTGGGTAAAATTTTAGGTTAGAATAGTGTAGGTGAAAATAGTCTTGGTTAGGATAGGTTCGGTGAGCAGATGAGGCCAAGTTTGCTTCTGCCCAAGTTATTATACTAGAAAAAGTTTACCTGGTATCAGCCAAAAAATTGGTACAAAAATCTCTGTATCTCAGACTAATATACTGTACAGTATATGAGTATCATTGAACTTGTTTATTAGTGTGCTATTGATTTCTAGTTGACAAATAAATTTATCGAAGATAAGTACGGTATCTCTAAAGTATCAGCACCAAAGATGAGAAACATTTGTTTTGCATTATTATCTTCTGGAAACAAAACTATTCGAACTTTCAATGCCAAACGAAATCATTTTTAAGACCCTGAATGTTATTTCTGGTAAAATCGAAAGTTCGAATAATTTTGCTCCAACATGACAATACAGGGGGAGTTATTTTAAAGTTTCAAATTTGAAGAAGACAATCAAGAGCTGTATACAACATACTGTTGAAGCAGTAATTCCTAATCCGAATTTATATTTAAAGTATAATTATAATAGATATCATAGCGATTAATAGCGGAAACTTATCCTAAATATCATAATCACCACCCGAGCTGACAAGAAGAGTGTCGGTTTATATTCTTTGCCGGCAAGTTAAATAACGGAGTTTACCGGCACTACAAAGACCACTTAAGTTATCCCTTAACTGACCATAGAACCTTTAGATAGCAATGTTTCCACAAAAGTGGCGTTTAAAGTCAAGATAGTACAATAGCGTTAGGACTGAGTCCCAACAGTGTTTTATGGGGAAGGTAATATGTTAAGATAGTGTTATTGCATTTTATGGGGGTAGGTTAAAAATCAAGATTGTATAATAACGTTCATGGGAAGGTAAGATGTACAGATAGTAGAGTATGATATGAGCGTTATCTGGAAAGATCAAAAGTCAAGATAGCATAATAGCGTTGTATGGGGAAGGTAAATAGTTAGATATGTATGGGGAAGGTAAATAGTTAGATATTGTAATAGCGTTTTATGGGACGGTAAATGGTCAAAATAGTATAATATAAAAGCATTTAGAGTTGAGAAAAATATGCACCCGAATAACTACTGGCTAGCTGTCAGTCAAAACATGAGTCAAGATTAAAATTCATCTAAAAGACTGCGTAGACTTGGGTACCAATTCACTGCGCGGCGCCAGCGAAACGAAGCGTTAGGATAGAAATTGAGTTAGCCGAGCCTTTATTTTCTTAATGGCATTAGCATTTGAACGACTTCCGCAAATACATCAAAGTTTTACGTCTCCGATAACAAAGTGCGCCACTTCAAAAGTGCAGTGTAAGGGGAGAGCTGGGGAATTTATTGAAAATTTAGTATTGAAAGAGATACATTGGAATTGTCGGATTGAAAGCTTAGTGTTAGATTATAATTGGGTTAATCGAATGTGGGCTCTTTTTTAGACTTGTGTATTAAAAGAAAAGTTGTTGCAAAATTAAGCGAAGATTTTTAACAAAGGATTGTGTATAAGCGAGTGGTCACCCGATACCGTATCGAATTTTTCAAGTATGTACACTGTAGGCACAAATGTGAGCCCCACACCAACAGCAGCCGTGTACCAACGCTTATTTTGGAGACTCAAAAATTGAATTCGGCTCAATGCCTAAGCCGGTGCGTACTCAATATTTAGAGCGCGTTTGATTGGACGGCGAAATTACGAACCTTCGAGCTTTGACTTGTCTGCAACTTCAGACCGGTGCACTGGCTTAGACCCGTTGATTCAAGCTTCAGGCATTGGGCGTAGATCGATTACTTGTCAGACTTCTAAGAATTCACCTGGCTCAATTTAATCGGATTGCTCATATTACCTAAATTTAAAACGCAATTCACAATGACGTTCCAGAGTTTTTATCTGTAGTTCTGAAGAAGACAAGTCGACTTAGATCGACTATGATGGCCCAATCGAACTAGCCCTGAATCTGCAATGATTAACACAATTACTAAAATGTAATAAAGATCAATATATTTATCTGCTTATTTGATTACTTCTTTAGTTGTTTATTTCTTCTTTTATTAGTCTATTTATCTGTCTATTTTTTTGTCACGTTTGAAGAAAACATGGTTGAAAATTAGGCCTAGCAGCAGACGATGGCAAAAGTATACGGCGACCTTATATTTCAATGCATTTCTTGCATGAAACAATGCATGAATATAGCCGAAGCTTCTGTGAGCACTCTCATACATCTTCGTTCGTGGTTCCTTCTCACAGATAATTTTTTTGCTTCACTTATTCCTCCAAATTGATTTCATGCGTCGATGAAACAGCTTCTCACTTAGCGGAAAAAGCTCGACGTACATGATATCCTGTTCTATTCCTCAAATAACCAAGTCGAAGTTGATATTTTGAGTGATTATTGACTGCCTACAAAAAGCAATTACTCTTTCTCCACGCCAGAGAGAGAAAAGAAGCGTTTCGCTGCTTAGCAGGTCTGAAGCCGAAAACGCCCATCTCTTATGTTTTATTAGGTTGACAGTTACAGTAACGAAAGTGTGGCAAAGGAGAAATGTCATCATGAATTCTTTGCCGTCATATTTGCATGTTTACAATTGTACTAATCGGGACCTGAAAAATATCGCTCATATCAGAAGCGTGTTGTAATCCCCTTGGGCTATTGCAAGCTGAAAAGTGGACGAGCGGTGCAAGCTTTACAATAATGAAAGTGTGTTAATTGCAGTTCCATCAATGAAATTCAAAATAATTAAGCAAATTTACTTATTCTGGGATACGATTACTCTTCCTTTTGATTTATTTGACATAGATGTTTCTGAGTGGTGACCTGCGTCACCGCAGTCGTCATTACGGCTATTCGGGTTATGGTTGCCGGTTGCGACACAATTTGTGAGCAGCGAGGACGCCGGTGAAGCACCGGTAACCCATAAAATGTGATTGCAACGCGCCTCAGCAGTATCATTGCTCGCTGAGGCCTTAGCATGTATCTTAGCTCTCTACAGTGTAGGATGATGTACATAGGTACTGTATTTCAAACGAAACAGCACGGCTAAAGTTATTACCTGTGAGGAGCAGCAACATAGAACCAACCGCTGTTTCAGACCGTATAATTTATACTCTACATTTTTCTTATAATAATGAAAGCGGGATATGTAGACGGACGGACATGTGGTTGGAAACAACATGCAGAATGATACTATTGACTGGCTATAACCTCTGGAAATTCCACGGAGAAAAAGCCATGTTCCTCGATGATATCGCGAGCCTGAATCATGTGTACGGCACGTTAAAATATGTTCCAACTCAGATACAAAATCTTCTACCAAGTACAACCTTCGCGCTGTAGTAGCTTAAAGGATCATTCGAGTGGCTCGTTAAAGTCGAGCTTAGCCAATCCCATACGTTCGTCCGAAACCGTAGAAAAGAACTTTGGTTTTGCCGCTTTGAATCGTGTTGCAAGTATTAAACGCAAACCAAATTCGCTTGAGACGACTGGAAATTCAAGTTTGTGGATCATGATTGAGCTTCCGGCTACCTGATTCATGGTTGACATATTAAATTCTTACTTGAGGTTACCGACAAATGGGACTAGCTTAGATTGACTTTAAACTAGGTATTCGAACGAATTCTAAATTCTGAAAAGATAGATTTTTGTAGTTCCCTCCTGATCGAGACCGTATTAAGTATTTCCTAATTTTCTCCTATCTAATACTGAGTACATAGCGGTCGTGCTAGCGAAGAAATGAAAAAAGAAGGAGCGTAGTTCGGAAAAGCAGATTTATCATATTGATACTTCAAATTCGTTCCGTCGTGAAAAGATATTAATATTTTTTGGATGGGCGCCTCTTCATAGTTTGTGCATGTGTTGCTTCTTTCTGCTATGAAGGCTGATTTGCATCAGCCTCTTTGCTCTGCCTCAATTTTGGTATTATTCAGATAAGCTGATCAAGGGTCAACGCCTGAAGTCAAATCTGTGAGTCGAAGCCAGAGAACACTGTCCAAAGTTTCGGATCAGGCACGCCTCGAAAGCCTAGTTTAGGCAGCTAATCGAACGCGCCCTCAACAGAATGCAGACACACAGCCACACTTCGTCCGTACAGGCCAGGGAAGTTTTTCTGTGCTTCGATCGCTGCTCTCCCTCCACCGATCGCAGACTCCCAGCCATCCCTTCCCACCAGTCATAGGCGCCCTGCCATTCGAGCAGTCAATCAGCGTGACTATTAGTTTTCAGTCTTGCCGGAAAGTTCAGCTTCCGATCTCCATCTATTCGTATTGAACCTCCTTGCTACTACTGGTCGCAGGTCTTAAGCATTATAAAAGATAACTGTCAGATTTGGTATGTATTTTCACATTTCATACCCATGATACTGGTCTGAAATGTCATATAGGAGCAATATGCTTTTGTTTTGTGTAGTTTCTGCAGGTTCCAGCTAGTTATTATCTAATATAAACTATCGATCATCATGACATTACAAAAAATACTTCCAAAAGGCCCCTGTTTCTCTGTTCTTGCTTCTGTGTCAAAGGATTTCTCTTCTGCCTGAGGAATGAAAGATTTACAGTGCATCGGGCATCTGATAACATCTGATTCTCATTATTTCGGGCTTCTAATTCCCCCATACTTTATCTCTATTGAGCGTGCCATGAAAATATTTATATAATAGGGAACCTGCCCTCACGACTGAGGGCAAAGAATTTGTGATGGTATTGGTATTGAGCTTGATATATTAGTTTACTTATGAAAGATGCACTGCAAATCCAACTTCAATAATAAAATAGTCATATAAGATGAACGTTATTCCTTCCTCTCTTTTTTCCTTCCCCTTCGATACTATGCAGAAAACTTCATTCTTTTTGCAAGCAGTCATGTATCACTCAAAATGCGAATTGCGGCGGCGTAGCGTTGACATGCAACCATACATATGAGTTTTATGCATGTATTAGATAATTCAGTTGAAAATGTTTAGCTGCTCTACAAAGGTCTTTTTTGTAAAAGAAAGAAGTGTAGCTGGAAAAAAAATTAATAACCGTGAAGAAACCTTCGTGCTCTTAGCTCCTCTTTGCTGCTCAACTTAACTTTATACTTAACTCTATGAAATATATTACGCTTTCATTCGTTGATCACCTTCTCAAAGCGCGTATCATGGATCCAGCGCAAATAAAGCTTTGATGTGGAAAGAAAGCGAAAATCATCGTCCATATATGGAATTACTAAGAATTCTTTCAGGAGTCTGCATTGCTTGGATTGCAAAATTTGCAAAACAAGAAGGGCATTTAATGTGTAAGGAATCATTAGTAATGCCGTCGTCTGCAAGACTGTAACCTTGCTCAACTTTTGCCTATTATATTAAAGAAATTACAATTACTCGTACATAATGTACTTAATTTTCTATACGTAGCGTAGCGGTTAATCAATATTTAGGTTATATACAAAGCGCAAATTTGCATTTAGTGCTGCTGTATGTTTTTTCTCTCGTGCTCTATGGCGATAACATTAGCGGAAATTCGTGTCCCGAAATGGCCCTCAAAATAATATTGGGACTAGAAAAACATAATGTCAGTGCTACGGTACATGCCATTTAACTATGACTGTCAAGCCAAGGAGTAGGATGTTATTGTTTGAAAAGTACTTTGAGGAGGTGATAGGAGCATAAAAATTTATAATTTCGTTGATACATTTCTTGTTTGTCGGCATCTCACGAGGCCCTGGACCACTAATATACTGTATATATATTGTACACTGAGAGGGAACTCAGAACGATCCCTGACTTCTATTCATTCAACTATATAACAATACACAGTTAATTGGTTGGTTGCTTGTTTGGCCTCTTCGTCTCGACGTGGCAGACTTCATTTGCTCAACAGCAAACGGGCCACTCACTTCCCCAAGTTTTTATTAATTTTATTTAACTATTAAAAATGTCTGAAGTACTTCTAAGCAGTAGCATAGCTACAACTATTTTCCCTTTCGCTTCCTTGCCTCAGCAGGTATGCTTTTTCCTTAAGCTCCAATACAATTTTCGTGTATGAGCTCATCAGAGGGAAGGGAAAAAATGCTTCAGAACAAAACAATGAAAGAGAATGGAACACAGAGACTGCGCCTGAGTTATTCAGTTTTGTCATCATTTAATAATGGCACGAGCAATATCAGACTATGTTTGTGATATAAATGCATCTATAACTAAATCAATTATTATGACCGGACACAACATGGTCACATAATTCTTCCATTTTCACACTGGTGGTCCCGCGACATTTCGTCTGCAAGTTTGACGCTGAAAACGTTATCGCTGGCAAACGGTTGCAGAATGTAAAATGTGCACTACAATCTTCAAATGCGCCTACTGTTTATACCTCATAACTTCGGTCGCGTCGGTTTATTGCAGCCCTAAAGTGCACTTGTAACGAAGCCGCCTTAATTATTAGCTGTAGCGCCTGGCTACGATCTGCAGTAACTTCTTGCCTCCTTGATTTCTTTCGGACTCTTTCTCTTGAAGATTTCAACTTTTGTTCCTAATCGACATGACGTACTCCAGTAGGAAAGTTTCGAACTTTATTGAAACTCTATTAGTTAATATTACTTGCGTTGTTTCAAACGACCATTCACCGTTTGTTTATGAATGAAATGATAACATAAGCAAGAAACTTTTTTCGAACATTTTTTTAATGCGTTGCATGGATTCTATCCATTAAACATTGTTGTCATATACTCCAATTATCTTTTATGAGCATTTAGAAGCTTCTCTCTTTATATGTAATGGAGCTATCATTACTACAACTGGAGCAACCCGCCTTCTAAAATAAAGGCAAAGAATTCGCATCGATACGTCTTGAGCGTTCATGCTTGTGGTTACGATTCTACGTGTACTACTACGTGTACGATTCTATAGTACGTGTATTAGATTAGATTAGATTAGATAGGCGGCAGTAGACGAACCAATAGGCCCATTCCCAAAGAGACACCGGAACATACGCCCCGGCACTCTATGAGCTATTGCCATTATGTTTGTAGGATATAGAGGACAGGAGAAAAGAG